>OZ038503.1:56881655-56996655 GCA_964036315.1 Acanthosepion esculentum | reverse complement strand
TTATTTTGGTTGGGAACAAAGCAGATCTTATGGAATACACTAATATGGAAGTGAGTAATTTATATTTAATATACCCATAAACATTCCATATGAACATTTCAGAATATTGTTTTTGAAAAGTAGCATTTTAATTTAAAGATTTCATATATTTTTAATTTGTATTTGTTACAATGATGTATATTCTCCACATATCTGGAAACATGCAAGAAATGTTAAACATTTGAAATAGGCATTAGAAAAAAAAAACTATTGACCTTTTTGTTTTTCATAACATAAAAACTTAACATTTTGGAAAGAATATTCCTGGTAATAAAATCTCTTCTGAATTAATGGAAAACTTCATTTCTGGTTTCAGTTTTAGTCTATCAAAATAATGGCATACTTTGAAAGATTAAGATGTACTGTATATTATGCAAATTAAATATTGAGGTGTTAATAATTCTTGTCATGATTACAGGGTTCTTATTTTTCTGCCACTGTTTCTACTACTATTGCTTAATGTTATCTTTGTGAAAAATGACTATTTTAATCATGCCCCCCAATTTTTTTTTCCAGGGCATATTACCTATTATGAATGATTTTGCTGAAATAGAAACTTGTATTGAGGTAATTTTTGTTCTTTTTCTTCAACTTTTGCTAAAAATGAACAATTATGAAAAAAAATTTATTGGCTTTGCATTGACTGCCAACATATCCATTTTCCTTTATTCAAAACTTCATAATCTTGCTCATACCTTTCAAAATCTACTCCTATTTTTATAAAATGTATGTAAAAATGCTAATAACTGAAGTCTTTCCTCTTTTGCTCGGGAACAACAGGAGATTGTTCATTTTCCTCTCCTTTCAACATACCTTGTAGTATGGGTTTGAAGAAAGTGAAAGGTTTGTCTATTTAGGCTAACAAGGAGAGGAAAGAATAAAGCCCAAAATAAGAATGCAAGAAGCTAGATTATTGGTGGCTCTGCAAGAGTGTGCTGAACAACAGTAAATCCTCAATCCCCCCCGCCCCTATTTAATCAATTCAAAGCCCTGATATCTACAGCAGATAAGGTTGAATGCTTTGTTTGGAAATTCTCTTCCAACACTCTACTCATTCGTTGTACCCACACCTGATTTCCCCCACTAGAACAGAGGTTCTACTGAGTGATATGCACATAACCTTGTCACTATACATCATTTACATCATTTCCCATAAGGCAAGCGGAGGTGACAGGATCCTAGCCGCCATCCAAAAGAAATGTGCTCCAAAGCTGACTCCAGTTCTCTCTAAACTATACAACTATTGCCTCGCTGCTTCCTAGCTTGTTGGAAGTCCTCTTCCGTAGTTCCTGTTTTTAAGAACTCTGGAGAACCATCTGAACCTTCTATCACCCTATTAGTATCCTACCACATTTTGGCAAAGCATTTGAGGCTTTAATCAATGCTAAAGTGGTTAAGCATCTTATCACCTACCAACAATATGGCTTCTGTTTTGCCAGGTCTACCACTGACTTGGTAACAGCTATCATTGAATATGTATATAAAGCTCTTAATAATAACAGTGAAGCTCAAGCTATGGTTCTATATATCTCAAAGGCATTTGGCATGCTGGTCTTCCACATAAGTTTCAGGGCTATGGTATTACAAGACAATTGTTTAATTTAATCCAGCTGTTCCTGTCAAATAATGAAATGAAGTTCCTATTGAACGGGTTTGCTTCTAGATCCTTTCACATGAGTGCAGGTGTCTCCCAAGGCTCTATCCTGGGTCCTCTGCAATTTCTAATCTTCATCAATGATCTTCCTGATGTCATCAGTTCCCAAGTAGATATTTATGCAAATGACATTAACATTTATTCCTGTCCCAATAGCAAATCAGTCAGAGCTGACAAAGTTAACCTGGTCACTACTCTTGAAAAGGACCTCCAATCAGTGGTTAGTTAGGGCGGAAAATGGCTTGTAAATCCCCACATACAGACTTTGATTTTTTTTTATTTTGAAGGACTCATAATTTCCAAATCATTTATATGTAAAATGAATCCATAAATGAATTTTTGAATAGAAAACTATGGGAATGCTCAATTTTTTGTTTTGTGGAAATAATGAATTATTTTCATTGTGAGAATATTGAAGTTCAGATAAAAGAATTATAGAATTTAATGAACTCTTGTTCTTTATAATGTTATGAATATGTGAATGTCTCAAGCTAGTTTACTACTATGGATTTATAAACTTTTAGCTAAATGGTGTCAAAAGAACATATTTTCTTATGTCTTGATTTAGCATCTTCTACAATAAATTACATAAATGAATTTAATTGTTTACTATTTTTTATTCTAGTGCTCTGCTAAAACTATGAAAAATATTAGTGAGCTTTTCTATTATGCTCAAAAGGCTGTGCTTCATCCTACTGCTCCTGTGTATAATGCTGAGGAAAAAGAGGTGAGTCTTTGTTTTTAATTTTGCAATTCTGTAGTAGTTAAATTTGTTTCATAATTTGTCACAGTTCTCTTAAACAAATTACAACTGGGAAGTAGTTCCTATTTTGATGTAATTATTAATATGCTCATTACACAAACATTTTGATAATGTGTGTATTCCTCAATTGGTACTATCAATAAAGTCCAATAAACAGCTGCATTGATTTATTCAAACTGATGTTCTCATGTTTTTTGGTATAGTTACAATGTTTTGGCTGTACTACTCTCTGGCTTTATTCAGGTGCTGGTCATGTTTAGTAATGTCCTCAGAATTTTCAAATTAAACCTTCTGTTCTAACTACAGCGAGTAAACCTTTCTCATTCCATTGTTCATAAACATAGTCTACATGTCAGAAATTTTGAGATGAATTATTATATATACTTTGTTATTTGGAGTACCAGTATGCTCATTTTGTTTATTATTCTAACAAAGCTTCAGCAATTATACTCTCTGGCTTTCTTCAAGGGTCTAGCATCGTATTCAGTAACCTTCTCAGAATTTAGAACCAAATTCTTTATTCAATCCATGGAGGTAAATTGTTTATATTTTGTTTTCTATGTGAAATGAGAACAGTCTACCTTTGAGACTATTGATATTTCATATCAGTTAATAGGCACATTTGTGTTTATCTGTTTCTTCCACTGAATCAAAGTATGTGATTTTCAGCACTACCAGAACAAATGCCTGTGAACCAGATGTGTTTTAACTAACAGTTTAGGTAAAATATTGGAGCCTTAAACTCAATGTCAGTACTCGGGTGCTGGAATTGTGTGAGTGTCATTTCTTTCTTAATTAGAGGCTCCGGATGATATTCAGCTCTGGTCTAACACTTTCACCTCACCCTTCAACCTCCGACATCTTACTCTCTGGGTTGAGGTGTCTACTCGGTCTTAACCGAACTTAAGGGAGTGGCTGTAGGTCCCCTGAGCATCCGTAGATCATTCGACCAGTCCACTGGTTTAATCCTGCTTCCTGCCCATGTTGTGTTTGGTTTGATCCAGAAAGCAGAAGTGATGTTCATCCATTCACGGTCGACTGAAGATGTAGACACGGCTGGAGAGTTTGTGCTAAGAAATTTAGAATGCACAAAAAAAATATATATATCTGCAAAAAGCCGGACAAATAACGATTCAATGGTTGAATTGTTAATGTCTTTTATATAGCAGAAAAGAATAGTATAGAAAAGAAAAATAATTGATGTAAAAACTCATACACTGGATTCTAGACAGAGAGTGGGTTGTGATTAGCTTGTTGTGAAAACGTCTCGGAACGATATACGACTCTTGCGATAGAGAGATAAATATTTCTGTATGCAGCATAAAGTTTATAGTTACGTTCCTCCTCGGCGATAGTAACAGTAGTAGTAATCTTCATGGTAGCAGTACATGTTAACAGGGGTTTTGTTCCAATCCCTGACGTCACTTCCAATCTCCAATATCTCTCCACCCAGCTCGACTGCACTCGACGACGGCCAAGCCCAAAAACAACTTTTAATTATTGTAGCGTGTTTGACGTTTCCAGTGGTAGTAATAATAGTAGCAGTAGCAGTCTTAGATTGTTGGATGAGTAATTCGCTTCTTCGTACTTATCAACAAAATATGTTAGCGGGCGTTTGGTTCCAATCTCTGACGTTGCTTTCAATCTCCAACCTCTCTCTACCCAGCTCGACTGCACTCGACGGCAGACGAGCCAACCACTCTCAACAGATTTCTGTGCACGTTTATATCATTATGTGCGATTATCACGAGTGCTGCCTTCAACCCAAAATCATGTGAATCTCAAAGTTCCTCATAGCCTTAGTAAGCTCTTTCAAATTTTAACCGATAAAAATTATCTCAATCATCTTACATTGTCTTCCTAATGACCCAATTCCAAATGGGCTAGATCAGATTTCCATCAGTAAACAAAATTGTTCTGATCTAATTTCGCTGTTCAAATCTACTCCAATTTCAATAAAAAAAAAATGTGTTTGTGTGTGGTTCCCAAACTCTCTCTGTGACACTGGATTAAAGATATCTGTATATCATCAGCAAATATTCACCAGACAATACCTGAAATTCAATTCCCACCATCAATATCAATAAAGGAAACCTGCTATCTACAACAGTGAGATAAACTCATAATTGACAATGAAGACAAATGCAACAGAAGATGATTGGCATTAGAAATACCCTTCGAGATAAAAACTACCCTACAAACATAAGCAAGGACAATAAAAATCATCCACAGTTTGCCTAGGGGATGCATCTTTTTTTTTTCTTTTTTAATTGGTATCACCTCATACAAAGCAGTAAAGCCACAAAAACACATCGGATTACAGGGTGTGGAAGAATTAGAAATAGAAACATTAATAATGAGTGGAAAGAGAAAAAAAGTAATCAGGAGAACAGTAGATAGCAATTGACATTGCATTTAAATTTTTACAGATTCAATTTGACTGAAAAGCATGGAGCCAGAAGGAAGTTCCACAAGCAAGATGTGTAAGAAAAGAAACTGTTAGCATAGAACTTAGGGCTACATTTAGCCAGCTCAACTATCAATTGATGAGATCTCGACACCAGTCTAGATACCATGGCGAAGAGCTCATCCAAACAATTATGATGAAAGTATTTATAGAATAGGCACAGAGAGCGGTGTGAAAGTGACTAAAGCCAATCTGCCAGATCAGGACCAATAGTATTGCTGATTCTTCTTTGGAGCTCTAGGCAAATAGCAGGGGCACCAGCCCATATGTGACAGCAATATTCTAAGCATGGTTGAATGGTAGACATATAGATATATAAGATAGATTCTGAAGAGAAAAATCGTCTCGCTCGACACAGTGAACCTAGTTTCTTAGCAGCTGACCTAGCAGTAGATTCAATATAGTCTTTCCACTTCATATCAGCTGAGAATGTTAACCCAAAAGGTGCAATGAGTCACTTTACAGGTTAGCATCAGCCATGCTGATGGAAAGCAGAGAGAGGTCTCTCAGATGATTAATGGAGAGAAGTTTAGTTTTGGCAGTGTTAAAATTAACAAGCAATCTTTTGCCCCATTTAACAATGGACTTGAAGTCGTTTTGGACATGAACTGCCATTTTGAGCTTGTCAGAAGGAGTAAATAGTTGTGATGTCAGCATAGATACCAAGTTGAGAGCACTGGGAGACACCCCCATTAGTATGAAAGGATGTAGACTAGTGGCTGTTTGGAATTTCTCTTTCATGATAGACTTTTTCTGCAATTATCGTCAATACATCATCAGTTGACCTGGAGAAACGAAAGCCATATTGCTTATCTGAGAAAAGGCCTCTCATGAGAGATGCTGAACCAATTTAGTATTGATTAGAGCCTCTAGGAGTTTCCCAAAAAGAGGCAGAAGACTAATAGGCCAATAGTTGGATTGGTCAGATGACTCACCATAGTTTTTAAAAACTGGAACAACAAACTATGATTTCCAGCAGGTGGCATTGATGGATCTTTCAAATAGTGATTCACTTTCCCTACTATTCTTCTTTCTTTCTTTTCTTTTTGCCTCTGTCAAGGGATTAGCAATACATCAGTTACCAAAAATAAAAAGAAGTCAGGCGCGAATGAATGCCAAACCTCAAATAATATATATATATATATATATATATATATATATATATATATATATATATATATATATATAAGAGAGAGAGAGAGACAGACATGTAATGAAAAGATGCAGGTCTTAAACAGTGTGGTTGGTTGGATGGGGGGGGGTTAAAACTTTTGATAATTAATAACAATAGAGAAAAGAAAATAATGACAGAGAAGGAAGGAAAATTGAAAACATTGGAAACAAAACCAACAAAAAAAAAAGAGTTGAGCATTTCCAAACAACAAAGATGGCAGAAGGCTTTCTAAGTTACTTACAAAGCACTCTTCAAATGCTTCTTTCTGATCTTTAAATTTGACACTTTTTTATGGACAGAGCAATCTGACTTAATTTCAATGGTGGTTTGGTGAAAAATAAGGCATCTCTGAAATGTATGTTGATTTCCACACCCAAAGTATCTCACTTAGGATGGGTGGTGGACAACTGACAACCTCATCAGTAGACCTAGCTAGCATATAAAAAAATACCATTTTTGAGCCTCTGAAAGAAAGAACCCAAACTGTTCTACTACCTGGGAAAGGGCATTCAAACAGTTCCACTATCTGCGTGTAGACATTTTTTATCATTGGATTGCCCAAGAAATTAAAACATTGGTTAAAATATTTCTAGTTCCGTGACGCTTGTGAGTTCATTTCCTAGGTTTGATAGTCACTTATTTGGTTCAGTGAAAGAAACATACAAGCAGTACAAAAGTGAATAATACCAATGAGTAACTCATATGAAATGAGAACAATCTCTGTAGGTTGAATAAATGGTTTTGTTGAAAATTCAGAGAAGGTTACCAAATATGACTACAGACACCTGAAGAAGGCTGGAGGATTCCTCAGATGTCTGTAGTCATATGAAGTATATAATCATTAATTTGTTCTTGGGATGCTGCTTCTGCTTATTTGATTGGAATAGAGTATACAGATTTTATTGCTTGGCTAAGAGATTGAATTCATAACCACCAGGTAAACTGTATACATTTAACCAATCAGATGGTGTAACAGGGTAGTCTTAAATCTAATGTCTGATCCCCTGTATAGTATTGTATAGAAATTGAACTACTTCAAAGCCAATTATGTACATTTTATGTACATGGTATTTTAAACTATTGTCATCCACCCTTATATCTCCGTTCATTGAAGCCGATGTTGGTCTTGGAGGATAGTTGTTTCTAATACTGATCATTTCTTTTGGGTGTCTTGATCATTAGTTATTGGTTAGGCTTAATGTTGTAGATTCTATAGTTTGGGGGAATTGAAATTCAGATATTGTTTAGTGATTTTTGACTTGGGGGTATACAAATATCTTGAACCTCTGTGTAAGTTGTTAGTACATATGATTCCATTGTGAACTGTATTAAAAGTTTTATTCAGTTCACATCGTACATCTTTCTGGTTAGACCAGAAAATAGAGGTGTCACCCACATATCTCATTCATTCAGATGGTTGTTTTCAACAGTGTAGTTCTTAAAGATTTTTCTTCAAAGTATTCCATGTACAAACATGGAAGTGTTTGTAAACAGAATGTTAATATCTCTGTTGTTTATTGGAATGCTGATAGAGTTGCAGTTCAGTTTATCCTAAAGCATTTATATGCAAACATTGGCAAATAGCCACACTATCCAAGTTAACCATCTCATTAGAATGAAGAGGTACATATCTAATTATTCACAAATAGACTTTTTTTTCTTAGGGTGAATACTTGTTAATAGATTTAAAATAACTACTAGGAATCTTTCAAATGGATGAGATCCTGAGCCCTGACAACTGATAAGTCTTTTGAGGAAATTATACATATATATCTTACTGTGATACTAATTCAACTGTTGTATTCATTGAAAATGAAGTATTCTGTTTTGAATGATTTGATTTGAATGATTTTTATCAAAGGACATTGAAATGTTTAATGTCACATATTAGTCACAAAGACAATCAAATGAGGTTTTCTTTGACTCTTCATGATCTCAGGTTACCAAAGATCTGAATGTTCTGTTTAAAATTGTTTTAGTAACTAAGAAATGACAAGGATTACTGATAAATGTTTTTATGAGTAAATATGAAGAAATGCTATGATTCTTCATGAAAAAAATGTACGTTCATTTATAATAATCAGTTTCAGTGTAAAAGAGATGCAGTATTAATGGTTTCCATTTACATGGCTAATGTTTTTGAGTATACCAAATATGATAAAATATTTTTGGAATTGAAATGTAAAATATTTCCAAAGTGACAAATGTGCTAGATTTTTCTTAGGCAACAGTTGCAAAAGTATACTTGAGTGATGTGAATTCCAGACAGCAGAAAAATCCAGATGATACAGTTCTGTGTAACTCTCATTCTCTATTCTAAAAGTTTGAATATAATGAATTATATCCTAACTTTTAGAATAGATCATTGTTATATTTCTTTTTAGAAAATTTGTTTTTCATTCAGAAAAGTAGTATTTTAACATTTTCACCTTGGTAATGAATGGTTGTTAAAAGCTTATGCACTAAAGTAGGTACCTCCGCTTTTTTGCTGAAAAAAGAGGCCCCAAACTTAATTAAACAAAGTTTTATCATCAAAATGTTTATTATTAAGGGGAAAGACCAAATTATTTTTTATTAAATTTTTTAATTCTTTCTAGCATGTTTGAAATTTTAGTTACAAACCTTTCCTTTTTTTTTTTTTGCATCAGTAGTTGATGTAATATTTACAATTGGTGTTTTAGTGCTATTCTACCAGTGAAAACCACCATGATTTGGAAATTCTTGCAAAAATCAAATACTTGTTGGATTTTAATAAAACTTTCAGGGCTTATTCACAAATGAATGAAATTATTATTGAATTTTTTTCTTTTTTTATTTATGATACCCCTCAATACTTAATTTCATGAAATTTTGAAAAAATTAAATTTGCATCAAAAAAAATTTTTATGAGTTAAAAGCAGGATTCCTTGGAAAGCGTAAATCATCAATACTACTCATTTCCCAATCTGCTCTGAACTGTAAAATAAAAAAGATGCAATAAAACTATGACATTATTTAATTAAAAAAGCTTTTAATTGCTTTTATAAATAAGATTTATTAATGACACTTTTGTCTTTAGAAAAAGATTTTTTTCAGTGAATAATGAATTTTTACAAGAATTGTATTTGTTATTTAATTTTAATTATAATAATTTGTAATATATAAATCTTTAAAATCTGCATTACTTTCATCCAGTTAGGTGATATTAATAAGTGAAAACTATATTTACTAATCAAAAATTGAAAAGTTTAATACAAATCAATTTGCATCAAGATTTTTAAAGTCATTTTTAATTTTTTTATGTATATAAAATATTATGTAACATGCCCATTTTTGAAAGTATGGTCGATCATACACATTATCAGAAAATAAGAGTGATGACTATAGTAAATTTAAAGTCGACATTTCTAAAATTAGATTATGGGGAATATTTTCCAACATTTTTTAAAATTACTGAGTACTTAAAATTTATACAAAAGAGCACTTTACAGATAAATGAGACACAGTGGAATAATGGATAGCAGCTCGGATTGAGGAATCAGAGAACCGAGTTCAAATTCTAATCGGATCCATTACGTCCACTTATGTGCTAATACCCTTGGGAAAGGTATGACTCTTCTTCTCTCCCTAGCTATGATTAAATAGCAGGACAGACTGAGTTTTATAGCCTTGGGTAGCAACCAGTCTAGGAGAAAGTAACTGAATTCAAAACTGTATGTGGCCCTGGCGTAGCACTTACTATACAGCTAAAGATAGGATCGTTTGTATTGACTTGGTGATCCCAACTAAGGTCGAATGATTATAAAGTCTCTGTAGAATAACAATCATTACAACACAACCTGTCAACGCCTCGTCAATTATGTAAAATATGGTGATGTCAGTTAAAAACAGCATTTTGTTTTAAAAAATACATTTCTGTGGTAGTTTAAACTTAAATAATATTTTTTTTTAAATCAGATTAATTATATTTTAAATCAGCTAATAAAGTTCAAATAAAGTTTCAGAAAATTATATTTTATTTTTGGAAGATTTTTTTTAGTACAGAGAATTACATTGCAATGAAAGATGACTAAAAACGGGTGGTAATTGGCTATTTTAGAAAAAATTTAAAAAAATCAATTCCAATTCATATAATTTCTGTTTGAAATGCACATGCACCAGAGTATTTTGCTTACTGAAAATAATAAATTTATTCCTTTAGCTTTCAATTAAAGCTGAAATGAAAGCCTTGAGAAAACTTTTTCATTTATAAAAATTCCTTTTAAACCTTAGGTATCAAAAATTAGTGAAGATACCTATGCTAAAGTTATCATTGAAATATTTAATATTATTGCTTCTACCTTTCCTTTCTTTATATTTTGCAGCTCACAGCAGCATGTAAAAAAGGTTTAACAAGATTATTCCGGGTAAGTATCATGCCTGAGTATTTAAAATACTTTTTTTGCAGGTCTTTCAATCATAAAAACAATCACCATCTTTTCACTGGTCCCTTCTCCTGTTAGAAAAATGGTTGTAGTATCATAAAGTTAAAGTACAAGATGTTCTCAGGCCAACCCATTTCTAAATATTTGACCAGACAACTAAACACCAGTTTATTGCTTTTTTCCCCCCACTCTTGGTCAGAACAATAGTTTTTCAGCACAACCTCACATGTATGATGGTTGTCAACATGGACATGAAGTCAAATAGATTTTACGATGAAATAGATGGGTTTTATAACCTCCCTAGGATATTTTATCACTTTCTGCTATTCATTGTATAAAGAAATACATATTACAGTTTGAATACACTCTCCTCTCACTTCATTGCAACAGGTAAAGAAGTGCTTATATGTTAAGTAAAAACGCCTTTGAATCTTGAAACTGACATAACTTCACAGAGAACTACACAGACATTTGATATGGTCTTCTCCATAAAAATTGTACAGGTAACTGAACTTTAATTTACATATTATTGGTTACAGGCCTTTTTTGTGAACATTATAGCAGCTGGAGATACGAATAATGTTTGGAAAAGTCCTGAAATTTCTGTTGTATATTAAATAAAGCATTCAATTTTTTAAATTTCTTGAAGGTTACCTGGACCAAAAGAAAACTGAACAAGTAATTGAAACATTGTGATAACATTGACAAAGATGAAGAAAACATCCCCCTAGTAATAGACACAGATGCTTCTGATACAGGAATTGACGCTGCTTTGGGTCAGGCCAGTTCCCCAGTGGCTTTCTTCTCACAATCACTAACACCAACTGAATGAAAGTACACTTCGGTAGAAAACAAGGCTTCAGCTATTATAAAAGCTGTAAAAAGATGGTGTCACTACTTATCTGGTCAACATATCACAACTGTGATGTGATCCACCTCAAAAATAACATTTAGCGCTTGTTATGGCACACACATCGCTAACAAACAAATCCTTATTTTCTGATGCTGTGGCTCCCACAGTTGGTAAGAGCAGATGCGAATGTGATTCAGAGTTTTTCTGTGCTAGGTATACAGCTCTGGCTTGATTAACCGTTGTGTGTAGATCAAAGATTTTGTTTTCTAAAATATGTTGTCAAATGGAATTAAAGCGCAAGCTGGTAATGAACACATCTCTAACACAGTCATCTTGGCTTTGAGCAGCATTAACTGCTTTGAAGCTGCATTCTTTAGCTAGTAGATGTAAACCCTGAACATACCCATCAATATCTTTGCAATCATAAACGTCCAAGGATATGGTATTAATTGAGATATCCAAGTTGTCTTGTTCATTATGTACCGTATCATCTGTAGTTTTTCATAGGAACGAAGTGAAGGTCCAATACCAATGATTGAAGATTTTAGTCGCAAATGGAAGATGTCTAATCTCTTGGGTTTCAAATGTTTGTTCATCCTTCAATCTACTATGTTTATTAAATTGCAATAAGGAACAAAATCTGCATGGAGTATTGCTGCCATATATGGTCTGGAGCCCCCTTCTGTTTGTCTTGGGGTTCTTGATAAAATTCAGAGACAGATATGCAATGTAATTGGCCCTGATCTGGCATCTCATCTGCAGTCACTCTCTCACAGACGTGCCGTTGCCTCTCTCTGTCTTTTTTACAAATACTTTCATGGTAATTGCTCCGATGAGCTGCTTTCGCTGCTTCCCAGATGAATTCAAGTGTTCTACGAGGCTGGCGTCCCTTTCACTGTTGAAACTGTTAAATGTATCCGTCTCTTCTACAATAGCTTCATATCTTGCACCTCTCGCCTGTGGAACTCCCTTCCCTTTTCCTGTTTCCCTGATAACTATAATCTCCAACTATTCAAATGTAATGTCAATCAACATCTCCAGTTGCCTTGATCTATCCACTATACTTCTCCTCATCCTTTCCTCTATCACTCCTATCTGATCTTGCTCCAAATCATCTGTAACCCCTTGCGTGCTAGTGGCTTCCCGCCTTGCTTCGGCTGAAATACTTTTTAAAAAAAAAGTACCTTGATGAAGGCTTTAATAAACAAAGTAGTCCACGACGGGGCTAAAAGCAAATAAGAATACAAGTAAAAGAAAGTGTGTGTGTGTTTGTGTATAGTACAGCAAAAGGTGGATAATTCTGGAGAGTCCAAATTGAGGGAAGTTAATGCTTATAGCGCATATATAATTACTTGGGCTAAATTATTTTCAAAGTTTCAGCCTTTTGAGTTCAGTTTGGCAATATAATGCTCAGGTTCTTTTAAAATAAATAGTGATAAATTGTTAAAACATCTGAATAAGAGTTACATGAGAAACCAATGATTTGTTTACTTGCTTAATTATCCAATTTCTGAACATTACATATTAATAAAATCCTAAAATGCTTTTGTCATCAATTTACGATTTAGAACAAACTAAAGAAAAAAATGAAAACATCTTAGTTCTAATTTGACTATTAAACAGCATTTTAATTATTGTGTATATGTAAGTTTAGAAAAACTTTCACACCTTTTTGTTCACAAAATATTTCCTTCAGCCTTACTCAAATATCTGTTATGAATGTAAAATTTTGCTATGTGTAAATCTGTCTATTCTATCACAATCATATCACATCTGATGCCTACACTCAGTCTTTCTTCTTACCTGTGATACTTCAGTAAATCCACTGAATTCCATCAGCATTTCAAGCTCCTGAGTCATGATTCTGAAACTTCAATCAATGTTTGTTCTCTCCTGGTTTATGGTTCCTGATCTCTGTCCATACATGGCCAACTTTACCTGATTTTTCAAATGTCACCCATGGAAATCGTTTTCATTGTTTTTTCAAGATTTATTTTAAGGGTCAGTTGTTTTCTTCTAGTGCATATTTTACTTTACTTTGAGGTAAGGTGGGATCACTTAAATACTGTCTTGGATTTACTTTCTGTACAGTTTATTAGTATGTCCAAGGCTAATTCAGCTTGTTTTTCCTATAATAAATTTTGAGGGCCTTGTAAAAGGTTATATAGTGCATCAGCACATTCACATTTTCCTGTTGAGGCCATAGTATCATTTACATCTCTCTGTTTTTAATTCATGGAAATTAGGTATTCAGATCCTAATTTCTTAAGTTCAAGTTAGAAATGCATGCATATGTATATAAAGTCTGTGCTAAATGATCAACATTAAAATCCTGTTTACCACCATTTTCTATATTGTGTTTCATTGTTAATTTTCTTTCAGATTTGTGATATGGACAATGACAACTTACTAAATGATTTTGAAGTTAACCTTTTCCAGGTAAGTTTTATAGAAAATTTGTTTGAGATGCTTATTAATTGTTTCTTAGTATTTCTTTCATCTTATTTCTGTTGCTGATTATTATTCTATGATTGCCAAGCAGGATGAATTGGAAATTAAAAAATATTTCTCCAGTGAAAATCCCTTATCTTTTGGAGCCTTTTTGTACCAATTAGGCCACAAAGGTTTCAAATAAGCTCTATGGTTATATTTTTTTTTCCTTGATCTCTACTTCGAATATTTTTCAAAACATTTATAATTTGCAATTAAAATTTAATAGATTATTCTTGGAAACAGTTACCAACATTGTAAAAATGAACTCACACTTCATAATTACTAAACTGCTGTTTGTATGACACAATCTCACAGTAGTGAGGCATCCAGTAAGTCACTCCAGAGATGTGTTATTATTTGAATGCCTTACTGAAAGTGAGCATCCAGTGGAATTATTACAAAGACTTTGGCTTTCATATTTCATTGGCTTCAGAGAAGCATCTTGCAAGTATAGCTCACACAAGTACCTTGGAGACCCATCTCTTGAAATATGACTGTCAAAGACTGAAGAAGAAATCTCAGTCACTTCAATACTTTAAAAGTAAATAAGGTATTAGGTATTAATTTTTAATTACATCTTGTGTAAAATATACTTTGTATGTTACATGATCAGTTTATTTACAGCTCTTGTATATTATTTTAGTATATCAGATTTTGTGTATATAAAAACCTTTCCACATTTCATCTTATTTCTTTACTTGTTATAGTCTTTTTCTTGAAAAACCCTCTTTTGGGGTATTTTTAGTTAAAATATTTTAACCTTTATTTGTTCTATCAAATATTTTAACAGCTGTAAGTTTATTATTATCCATAGTCTTGACTTTGTTCAGCAAATACTTGTTACACTTCCTTGTCAAATAAAGAGTGTTTTTGAGTTTCTTGCACAAGAATATTTTATTATCACTGGAGAAATAAGTTTCTTATTTATATTTTTCATATATATATATATCAGCTTTGTTTACTCATGGCATCAACTTTTTAAGCATTACTCTAACTTAATTTTTCATTCCTACTCTTCAGTATTTTTATTTTTAAAATATCATTAATAATTTTAATTATAAAATTTAAAAAAATATTTTACTGGGCAAAATATCCCTACCATAAGTAACTACCAATGACTCTAGTTATTTCTTTTAGTTGACCTAGATTGTAATAAAAATTGCATCTTGCTTTATAGTTTTTTCTTCAGAATTTAATCCATTTTCCTTTTTTTTTTCCAGAGGAAGTGTTTTAATGCTCCCCTACATCCACAGGCTTTAGAAGATGTCAAAGCAATAGTAAAAAGAAATATTTCTGATGGAATTGTAAATGATTCTCTCACTTTAAAAGGTTTGTATGTTTGGTTTCTTCTTTGCTATTTTTCAAATTTTATTCATAAGAAATGATCAATAAAATAAAGATAACCAAATGAAAATTTGAAATATTACAAGCATACTACTGGGATTTATTTTCTAAATTTGCCCATGAAAGCAGATGATGTTAACATATATAGATTACTTTACCTGATGATAACAAGAAAATGTAATTACAAGTTAATTGTAAATTGAGTGAATTAATCTTTGTGTTTAATGCTTAGTTTTGTAATTACTAAATTGAGCTTTTCAAAACTGATCCTGTTTTTAATCAAGATCATATGGTTTTCATTGTGTTTGGATTGTAAGTTGACACAAAACATTTTCTGCTGAGTTTTCCTTTTCTTTAATAGATTTTAATCAGATTAAGTTAAACTTATCAAAACATGCCCAATCATCTGGCATTAGAAACTTTTAAAGAATAACTACTTTATGCAAATAACTATTTAACAAAACTTGTGTTTTTAAGTGATATATTAATGACTACAGTAGAAACTCAATTTAAATAGCTAATTAGGAAGTAGTGTGCTCCTTAAATCTGATAAAACCATCATTTCATAAATAGGTAAATCCTGTGCACTTACTTGTGGGTCACTCAGAGCCGTCATTTACAATTAGCAAGTGACTTTGGCTACATATTAAACAACCTAAAACATTGACATGGGTGTGTCCCCATCTCTCATTTTCACCTACACACAAACGCACTGTTCTAATATAGGGTTTGTCATTTATAATGATAACAGTTTTTAAAAATAATTGAAATTAACAAGATTTTTAATGTATAGCTAACAAGGTTGACATATTCCTAGTAACTTGATGATTGATTTTTTTCTAGCATTTGTCTAACTTCATTGAGTATAAATAATGTCAGTTCATTATGGCCCATGTGGTCCACAAGTGGTTTGTTAACTCTAACCTTCCTTAAATTAAGGTTTTACTGCAGTAACAGTAGGGAAGACCACCTAATGGATTAATAGGAGTTGGTTGCCCAAATTAGATTGTGCATTCTCAAGGGACTGTCACAATCAAATGGGATCTGTTGGAAAGATAACAGTTAACCCTAGACACGAACAGGGAAGCATTCCCTTGCAAGTCAATTCTACAAAGCAGTAGTTCATGGGAAGAAGCTGCTTGAGTGGAACTTGTATCTCACTAATGGAATATGGAAAGAATGAGGGTGGTTCACTACAATGTGCATGGCATGGCATGTCTTTTCCATGATGCTTAGAACTGGAGGAACTAAAGAATGTAGTTTGCCTGAAAGTTTGGAATGGGAAAAGTGGACAGCTCCTGCCCATATATGGTAGCAGTACTCCATTTTTGGCCTATACTTGCTCTTGTAAATGTAGAGGATAGCACTTGGAGTCAGGTACTTCCTGGAGCGATACAGGAACCAACCATTTTACCAACATTTTTAGTGATAGATTGTATATACAAGTTCCACTAGGCACTCAAGGCATGGGCCTCCCTGAGAGAACATCCATTCATCACAATAGGTGAAAATTCAGGGTCTGCTCAGTGATGATGGAATATCACTACTTTGTTTTTCAAAGCATTAAATGTGACCAACCAGTTTTTTCACCACTGTGTTGTTAGAACTAGGTCAGAAGAGAGATCCACTATCAAGATCTGGTCACCTACAATTTTGGAGGTGCACCCATATACTATTGGTTAATCAGCAAATATATTTACAAATGATCAGAGTATAATCTTAGGTAGATCATTTACATAAAGTAGAAAGAGGGTTGGATCAAAAAGTCTTGGGGTACACCTCATTGATCACTTGGGTTTCAGAGGATTGACTGTTAACAATCACCTTCAGGGATCTACCCGTTAAGAAAAACTTGGCACTTGAGAAGATTCTTCCAGTGATTCTTCTATAGCTAGAGAGCGCGTGAACAATCCTCTACGTCACACCTTGTCAAAGGCCTTTAAAATATCTGTGATCGTCCTTGAAATGTATTTGATATCTAGTGCTTCACTGATTCTTTGAGTAAGGACAGTTAGGATATTAGCGGTGGGCCAAGCCAATCAAAATCTGTACTGCTTGTCACTCAAAAGATTGTCCCTATTGAGGTGATCAACAATCTTGTTGATTATATCCCCAAAATGTTTGTTAATGACACTGAGGAAGCTGACAGGCAGAAAATGAGATGGGAATGAGCGCACACCTGCATTCTTGAAAATTGTGCATACACTTGACATCTTCCACAGACTTGGGAAGGGTTTCTCCTTCAAGCAGCAGTTAAATGGTTTCATTAAGATCAGGGATAATGCAGGATTAATATTCTTAAGACTAGCCATTGGGATTATATCTGGACCAGTAGCCTTCTTAGGGCATACCCATATTTTTATTCAAAAAGACACTTTATTTTTCGATTTAAATACTAACTACTCTGTTAATGTTGTTTTCAAATAAATCAAAGTTAGATAAAAGTTCATTAACCTTTTTTCAAATTATTATTAATAAAAGGGTAAATGAACTTAAGATATATTTAAACATTTAATTTAATCGTTTTTTTTTTTCAAGCAAAAACTTTAGTGAGCCTTACTTCGAGAAATAATTATTTACTATTTATTTTGGAGGGGAATTTAGATTTTTTTTAAGTAAATAAGTTTTTACTTTTAAACATTACATTAGCAAACATTTCTCTGTAAATGAATTTAATTACTATTTTGAAAGAGTAGAAGCAAGCAAGATACATTGAGAATTTAGTTTTGAAAAGTGATTGTTTAAATTTCAAGTTATATTTGTATTTGAAAAGAAAAGAAAAACTTTAGTTAAATAGAAATTAGGAGAGACAGACATTAGTCATGTTGAATATTTGTTTTATGAATTTAACTATATTTTATTTAAATTAATTTTCGAAAAAATAATGCTTGCTATAGTTTTTTGCTTTAATAAAACTTGGTTGAAAATTTACTTTTTTATGTTAGTTACAAACCAAAAACAATGAAGTTTATTTTTTAAAGATTGAATAAAAAAATATTTTCTATAAGATGTTTGAAAAATATTAATAAGTCAATAATACCCACAACAACTGGGTGATACTCAGTCTGTATATACAAACCTCTCATCAACGGACTAATAGGGGTCCATTAAAGCCGATTGTCCGTAGATGGGAAGGAATTATTTTTTAGTTATAAAATCACTATAGTAACTACCAGTAGTTATGATAATAATATAAATACTATAAACATGTATATATGGCATAAATAAATATATACTTAATATAGATATATTAAGCAAAATAACAAAGATAATAGATTTCTCACAGCTACTTTCTCACTTTGAGAACTAATACGACTCTTTCTGCTAAGCCCACAATTTTTTAAATACATCACTGACAATTTGGAATTTATTTTACCTGCAGATTTTGTCTGTTGCATCCGAAACCCATTGATTGGTGGTTTGTCTGGATATTTATTTTGTAGCCACACACACACACACACACACACATTTGAATAAGTAAATATTAAACTTTTTTTGAATAATTGTATTTAATATCCTGTCCAAAATAAATAATAAATAATTATTTTTCAAAGAAGTAATGCTTGTTTTTTGCTTTAAAAAATGATTAAATTATATATGTTTAAATATATCTTAATTTAGTTTATTTACGTTATTTAGATGTTTTAGTTGGACATACACACTCTAATATTTGAATAAATATTGAACTTTTTGTCAAATAATTGTAATTAATATTCTTCTTTTAAATTTACTTTGTTGTTTTAATATTCATTTTTTTTTAAGTTATGCTTTTATTTACTATAGATGTGAAAATTAATTCAAGAGAATAGAAATTTTAAAAATACATACATACTTGGACAGCATTTAGCAGAATAAAAAAAAAAAGTGAATGGTAATCCGATTCGAGAATAAGAATTCTTACCATTCATTTTTACTTTTTTAATTCTGAGAATTTTGAATGCATTCTAATGAATTTTAATTTTAAAATATCTTCATAAATACAAATACTATGATGAAATTTTTTTTACAAAAAGCTGGTTTGGGTGATAATGAATCTGTATACATATTTACTTTGTCATGAACTATTGTAGTTTTTTTACTTTTAGCTGGACACACACACACACACACAACTGCCCTTTATATATGTATAGATTACCTTTATTGAGAATTTGGTTAGAGATTTTTCAGAACACCTGGGATCCAAATTGCTTTCAACCTTGGTCTTGGCTACTTGTGCATAGCTACACTTAGCATTTACTAGAATTCTCTTGCAATGATTGTAGACAATTCTGAATGCATCAAGTGTCCCACTATACAGTTCCCTGTGATAGATATTGTAAGTAGTGGTTATGGTGCGCTATGTCTGCAGCACATTCAGGCGTGAACCAGTGCTGGCTGTTTGATTTTTGCTAGAGTAAAAAAAAACTCTCCAGAAAGGATCCATTCTGAGATGAGGGTGGCAGTTTTAATTTTGCAGGCAGAATGTTTGATGAAGGTGATATTGGGATGGATATTTTAGATAATTCAAAAATTAAAGTAACCACTATACCTTCCAATTAAGCATGTGCAGTAAAAATAACTAAAATAAATTAAGATGATTAAATTAAAAAAAAAAAAGAAATCAACCACCAAATTTAAAATTTTGTCATGTCAATAGAGGCTATAATTTTATATTTTCACCTCAGAATTTAGAATGCAAAAACAAATCTTGTATTAACAAGATTTGTTTTTACCATGAAGAAATACAGCAGTTATTGACATAATGTGTGCTTTTTCTTTTTGCAGGATTCCTGTTTCTTCATACACTTTTCATTCAGCGAGGTCGACATGAAACCACATGGACAGTTCTAAGGACATTTGGTTATGATGATAACCTGATGCTTACAAAAGAATTCTTATCTCCGAAGTAAGTAACATATGAGCATTATCATCTTGTACATAGGACTGTATATAAAATGTTCTATAACTGAAGTAATCAATATGAACTCATATTCAGTTTTTTTGCAATTTTTTTCTTTTCATACTTTGTACATATTTCTTGCTTGCTTTTATATGTATCTCAATAAATCTGCAGGCTAATGAAAAATAAGCATTTATTTTTCAACATCATAATTCATTGCTTCTCCATTAATCACATATTATACAGGGATAATTTCAGATCCAAATTCATCTAATTGGTTTGTACTGCATTTATTTATACATTATCATATGTGGGTGAACAATTTGTTAGATAAACAATTTTTCTTACTTTTGTTCACCACCTGCCAGCAGAGTAGACAGCAAACTTAAAAGCTTGCTGTCTACTCTGGCAGCAACATAAACCAAGTTTGCTTTTAAAGGAATATCACAAAAAGTGCATTATTGTAAGTAGAATAATTGTTTTTTTGCTTTTATTTTTACTTTCAGTCACTAGAACAATAATATCATCTGTTTGCAGTGTTATTAGTGAGACAGTGAAGGAGGATTTGGAAAAAATCTGAATATGTGGTAGCTGCTGAGAATTCAAAAAGATAAAAATAATTGAAATTGATAAAAATTATAAAATGCAGTGTCTATCTTCAGCTAAATAGCTGTAAAAACAAACATATTTGATTTAACTTTAAATATTACTATGACTGTTAAACACACAAAAATATATACTTTTAAAACTCTTAGAAATATTACTAAAGTAGTAGTAAAATGTATATATTCAGTACTGTACAATATTTATTCCATAATATTATGTAATTTGTTATATAACAATGTAGCCAGTGTCGATTAAAATAATTAAGAGCAACAGATGTACTAGAAAAATTTAACACCCAATTTTCATTGGAATTATATCTTAATATTGTGTATGTGTATCATTATTTTTCTTTTCTTTTTTTGTCACTTACAGAATTCCAGTACCTGTTGGCTGTACAACAGAGCTCACACCTCAAGGATATGAATTTCTCATAACCATTTTCGAAAAGTATGATGAAGTGAGTATAAAAATTTTAAATTATCAATTTCTGCTTTGACACTTTGCTGAAAGCTGACCAAATTTGAAATGTGATATTGTGAAAATAGAATACAACCCTCGCCCAAGCTTTATACAGACTTGCCAATGATTACTCCATGTTGAATTCTGATTCTCAGTCTCGTCAATGTACACTGAAAACTGGAGAAGAGCTTAAGCATACTCACAAGTTAACACAATGAAAGAAAAATAAGAATGTGAACCCTGTTTCCCATATTATATTTAGGTATTTTATTCAGGCGTTTGCCTGCTTGTCTGGTTGGCTAGGCAGGTGATACTTGGGACAACTTCTGATGTCAGTTCTTCTACCTATCAATACCTTGCCCATCTATTCATCCCAACATGGTGGCTGGCAATATGAAATGGAGGCTTCGAACTGCATGGTGGACCTGTCCATCTCACTTTAAAAGCAGACCAGAACTCTCTCTGATCTCAAGCATCATTGTTAATATAGACCAACACCCAGGTATATATTTCTTGTTTTGTTGCCACTTGATCTCCCAATATTCTTTTACTTTAGTTAAAATGAACACCACTTACAAAACTGAACTTCAAAATGAACTATCTGCTGGTTTACCAAATAGAAACACTTAAGATGGAGATAAAACTACTTCTTTTCTTTCTATGTGGGTGTCCACAATATCACAGAACTTTGACTTTAATCTCTGCTTAGAATATGTCCTTTTGTAAGCATATACACAGAGCAACAAAATAATCTTGTAAACATGTTAAAAGAAAGTTTGTTTAAATGTAACAAACACTCTCTAAAAAAATAAAAATGACTTTTTATAGAAATAAATGTATCATATTTATTTTAACTTTTATCAGCTAAACAGTTCCTAATACCCATAGTCAACCATAAAGGTTGACTTATGTGTATTAGAAGGTATTGTTCTTGCTAGGTTAATTGATGCATGTATTACTTGAGAGTGTGGCTGCTTCATTACCTAGTCTTTACCTGTTCCAAAATCTCTATATCTAACCATGTCCACAACAAAAACAAATAGAAGATACACACCCAACACCCACAAAAACAAAAGTAGATTTCAATTTTAGCATTTCCTCCACCTTGTCAAAGATCTTTGAAATATCTAATGTGATTGTCCTTGAGATGTATTTGTTGTTTTGTGCCTCACTGATTCTGTGAGTAATGACAGGACATCAACAGTGGATCACTTGTTGGTGAAGAGTTTGTTCCTACTTAGGAGATCAACTACCTTGTTGATTACAGCTTCAAAAAGTTTCCTAATGGCACTGGGGAGTAGGGTGGATCTTTACTGAGGTGTGAATGAGAGCTCACCCGCTTTCTTGAAAACGGTGCATACACGTGACACCTTTCACAGACTTGGGAAGGATTTCTCCTTCAAATATCAGTTAAATAATTCCACTAAGCTTGGGAATAATTCCAAGTTAATATTCTTAAGTCCAACCACTGGGATTTTGTCTGGGCCAGTGACCTTCTTAACGTCAAGACTTTTAAGTTTTAAGACTTTCTGGGTTGTAATAAAAATATTACTGAGATTGTGTTTAGTGAGATGGTATGGAGGGTGTTGTCAGGAAGTGGGTGATCTGTGTCATCTAACATTGAGTTAGAGGCAAAGATCAAAGTGAATAACTTTGCTTTATTTAACAGTGATTTATTTATAATAGTGGGTACTAATAATTTACCTCTATTCAGACTTTGGTTGGATATCTTTTAGATCTCCCAGAATCCAACTTATTTATTTTCAACCTTGGCCTGAACTGCTTGTGCATAGCCACACTTTGCATTTTCTAGAACTTTTTTGAAGTGATTGAGGGCAATTCTGAATGCAGCAAGTGTTCAACTACACCACTCCCTGTTAGAGTTGGTCGGTTTGGCAATTTATGTTTTGGTATCAGTTTCTGGTAAAAAATTGGGTAATTGATAACTAACATCCATTAGACATGGCACATGGAACTAGAACAGTCTACCCAGCGAGCGAAATAAGGGGTTCAGTTCAACATTCCAACCAACTGAAGAAGGCCAGAGTGTACAACGACTGAAACATTGTGATAAATATGACAAAGATGAGGACAATAGTCCGAACAATGTAAATAGGATAATTTTATTTGTAGAAAACAGACTCACATATCTGGAAATATACACATCTTAAAAGTGAAATTAAGAACTATTTTAATCTAATTTAGGTGCATACCCTAGATTTAAAAAAAAACAAATTTATTTATAAAAAAAAAATTTATATTTATTTTTCTTGATTACAACTTTATTTTGTGATGGCGTAACACTGGCTTACTAGAAAGAAAGCCATTACAAAAAATCCGGCTTCATAAAATTTAACATTAAGACAAAACTGGCAAATGTTTTTTTGTTTTTTTTACTCGCTATTTTATTAACTTAATTTTACCGCAAAAAGTTTTTTTTTTTTTTTTTGTCAAAACTGAAACAAATAGAATTCAGACATCGTGTTGTATTTTCTTTTTTTTCTTCATTTCTTTTGTAAACAAATAGATTTCACATTTATTTCCTAAAACTAGTCAATTAAATGTTTTTAACATATTTTTGTTCAATCTTTTTCTTTTACAATGGTATAAATTTTGATAAAATTTAATTTTATTAACATCTGAAAGTCTTTTTCAATAGTGTTTCTTTGGATATGGTCACTCAGTAGTGATATAAAAACAAAACTGAAATCGTTCGGTTTCATAAAAAAATTTTGATGCGGTTTCATGGTGTGAAGATGAAAAGGTGGTTTTTCGGTTAAACCACACATCTCTACTCCCTGTGATAGTTATTGTAGTAGTGGTTAAAATGAGCTATGAACCAAGCATGAACCAAGACTAGTCATTCATTTTTTGCTGGAATTTAAACCCCCCTATGCCAGAAAGATTCATTCTAAGACAAGGACAGCAGTTTTGGCAGCATTATGTTTGAAGAAGGTTGAGAAAGGAGCTTCTGCCATGTAAGATTTGAAGCTCTCCCAGTCTACTTTCATGTAGCCAAAAATCATTCTATGGGCCAGCATATCAGGGGATGTCTTTGTTAGAAAAAAATATCATATAAAAGATGTTGCCAAATTTATCTTGGTAGTTCATAGTTCAATTTGCAAGGAATTTATGACCATTCAAATTTGGTCATAAGATTTTGCATCTTGTGTTTTATTGGACCATAATCCAAATTTAACAGTGTATAACTGAATATGCCAGCTTCCAACTAGTTAAAAATCATTATAAATGTAAAATCATATAGGCAGTCTTGAAGCAAAAGAAATATAATACTAATAGAATCAATAATTATTAGACCAGTCAAAATTGCTCATTTTAACTAGTTTCGTTTTTTGTTCTCAAAAATGAAATTAAATCTGGCAATTTTGCCTGTTCATATAAGTTTTATTTCAACAGTTAATACCTTGCAATTTCCTGCTATGATTCTTAGCACAACAAAGATGAAGCTAATTTTTTTTAGTAGTACATCAATACAAAGCTCACATTTATATCATGAATCTGGTCAAAAGTATATCATCTTGAATTTTCTATAAAAGTATGTCCATTGGCAGTACATGCCTGAAACTTATGTAATTTTGGGATGAGGAATTCAACAAAACGGTTATTTTCTCTGTAATATAAATATTTTTTTATTATAGATTTATCTAAATTTGTGCAGTCATTTGAAGTAGTTCTTCTTTATCACAAATGCTAGAATTGTTTGAATACTCAAATTCACTGAGTACCTTTTCTTCCTTCCTTTGTTCAGTGGAGATGAAATTCTCACTCTTACTTTTATCTTTATTTATCTTTTCTCTCCCCCACCTCCTTTTCTTAATCTCCAATATAACTTTTCAGTGCAAAGCTCTTCACGAATGCTCTCAACTGGCAAAAGAAAACTAAACAAAAACATTAACCTGTAACACTGGATGTAAAAATATAATTTAATCATAATGACTATTTAGTTTTGCTTATTTTTGACTGATGGTTTCACATACGTGATTTCCCCTATTACTTATTAAATCTACTTAACAACAATACGTAAAATGGTCCTTTAACAATATTTTATTTATTCTATATATATAAATATTCTTTTGTTATTTATTGACATTTTTGTTTTAATTTTAACTTGATTGAATGAACTAATTTTGTATTAATATTTCTTTGATTCCAAGAGAGGTTTTAATAATCCAGTAATTCCCCCTTGGCCTGGATGGTGTCTAAAGCCTTATTTGGCACCCTTCTCAGAGATGTTATCTTGACAAAAGCACCTAGCCTCCTATGCTCTGAACAGGTAATAGGAATAGATAGGTTTGCCTATCACCCAGCTAGCACTCCTTCTATGTTTATTTAACGAGTAAAGGTTTATACTTTGTTTCCTGTTTAGGATATAGTTTACTGGTTCTTTCTTCTTCCATGGCCTTAATGATTTAACTATCTTAACTTTTTGCTGATCTGACTGATCAGTGGCTGTGACTTTTCATTATGAGGGTACCAGATTAGCAGTTTTCTAGTTGCTGCATCTGACTGGTTGTAAGGAGCCTGAACTCTTTGGTAGCACTTAGAGAGGCTGTTCTGATCAGCAGTTGCATAATATCAGGGTATTTGTAGTGTCATGGTGCGCATGGGTAGGTATCCCTGCATGCCGGTGGGTTACCTTAAGGCCACATTATATTTTAGTCTTAGCTTCCTTCTGTCCAGTTTGTATTGCCATTGGTGATATTGATAATGATTTGTCTTAACAAAATCTTCCCATGACAGATACATTAAAAAGAAATAAGAGTAAACCAGTAAAAAAAAAAATTACCTACTCCCCCCAGCCTTTCTTTCTCCAATATGTATGGAAAACATTCCAGTTTCTCTTGAAATGTTCTCCAGATGTCTTTGCATTTTGTAAAACTAATTTAAATTATTCAAGATTTTATTTTTAAGGCAATAAAGCTACTAAAATGCAAGATGTGTTAGAGAATATGAGAAAATTTACTAGTTAGGAGCGAGGATAATAAAAGAACAATAAGATGATAGAAGATAATGATTCACATTGCATTTAAATTTTTCAAGATCAAATTTGACTGGAAAGCAAGAAGCCAGAAGAGAATTCCACAAGCTAGAAGTATGATAGAAGAAACTGTTAGCATAGAACTTACAGTTACAACTAACCGTTTCAACTGTAAAATGATGAGACCTTGCTGCCAGTCTAGTACTGCACTTAAATTCATAAAATCTAGGTACCATAGAGGAAAGTTCCTCAGAACAATTACCATGAAAATATTTATAGAAAAGGCACAGGGAAGTTACAAAACAGAAACTACACCCCGTGTACTCACTGCAACCAATTTCTAACAGTCAAGCATATCTTGATAGAATGTAAGAAGTACAAAAAAAATACGTAGCAACTATTATCAAGCTCAAAATCTTAACATTCTCTTCAAAAATGTACCTACAGAGGTTGATATGCTGGTAAAACAAATGAACAATCAATCAATCACACAGTAGTTTCTGTTGATATTCTTTTGCATTGTCTATTAGAAAGGAACCTCCTATTCACAAGACTTCTTTCTGCTACTGTAAGTTCTATGCTAACAGTTTCTTCTATCACACTTCTCATTTGTGGAATTCTCTTCTGGCTTCTTGCTTCCCAGTCAACTTTGATCTTGAAAAATTTAAATGCAATGTCAATCATTTTCTTCTGTATTCTTAATTCTTGTTCTTTTACTCTTCTCTGTCTTTAATAATGTGTTTTTTTTCTTCTCTCATTCTCTCACCATTGTGTCTTAATGGCTTTATTACCTTACTTGGGGTGAAATGATGAAAAAAAAAATGTTTTAAGAAAATGTATGAAACCAACAGAGAAAAAATGTAGAGTGTGTGTCTGTCTGGATAAAATACAATGACTGCTGTATACACTTAAATTTAAAGGAAAAAATTATAATAATAAAAAAATTATATTTAAAGAAAATACGAGAAGACTATTTAAACTGTATAATGTCCACCAATGAAACAATTTTTATTTAAAACGAGGCTCAGCTGGCGATATTCATTCACTCAGTCAGCAATACAAATTTTGATGCATTGGACTGAATAGTTTTGCACAAAATGAATGCAGTATAACATTTTGGCTTGCATGTACCTCCAGTAGTACTGGTGCAGAGCTATGAAACTAACTTATTATTAAAGATGAGACATTGCTCTACAAGACTGTACAATTTTCATTTTTTGAAGTGTTGAATTTCTATGGTATTTTTTCCACTAAAGTTTTCAACTTGGAAATTTTTTTCTGAAAGATAGCTTCAAATCTTATCTTAAGCCCAACAAATTGATAAGTGCATTTTTTCCTTTAAGGTGGGACTATTTTGATATGTGTAAGGAGACAACTCAAAGTTCAGCAAGTTTGGAAAACACAACTACAAAATTGTCCGCTTTGAAAATGCAAAAAAAGTGCACATTGTTGAAATAGTGACATAATTTAAAGACATGGAACGAAAAGTAATCATCACACACGTGATTGAATTGTATCTGTATAAAGAGATTATTTTGACAGAATTTCACAGTTCGAGATACCTACTTGAAATCTTTTTGCTTCAACTCTTTCTACAAATTACTTCCTATATATTTCAGGATAAAGATGGCAGCTTATCTCCAACGGAGATGCAGAATTTGTTCAGCACAAGTCCTGTTAATCCTTGGGGTCCAGATGTAAATAACACCGTTTGTACAAACAGTGGCAACTGGATCAATCTCAATGGCTACCTTGCTCAGTGGACGTAAGTATACTTTACTTTTATATATTTAACACTGCAGAGATATTTGCCCAAACTGTAAACAAATTATGAATTGTTGGGTGTTTTTCTTTTTTCTCATACCTATCAGCATTTTAACTGATTATTAACATTATTTAAATATAGATAAGTATATTTCTTTTAAGATTTCAGGATAAGCAGCTCATTCTTTTGTTTCATCAATTGTCATTGATCAAATTATATGACTTATTTTTGTGTCTATGTGTGTGACTTTTTAATTCCTAAAATTTTAATTAACTTAAAAAAAAACAAACTTATCAACCAAAATTTATAGTCATAGCATTTTCAAGTTTTGTGGTCAAGCCTATACAGTTGCTCACTCTTTGTTTTTGTCTGTATATTGAAGACTTTTGAAAATCTTCATGGTTATATATTAAATAAATATTAGCTGTACAGAAATTTCCAGCATTTCTTATTATTATTAATTAATAATTGCTACATAAACATTGAAACATTTTCCTTCACTTTCTATGATTTTACACTAATATTTTAAGTTTTCAAATTCTTTCTGACTCCAAAACAAAGTTACCTGTTAAATTTTGAATATTGAAGACAACTTTGAATTTGTGACTAAATAAGGAATGCTGCATTGATTCAAACAAATGTTAATGCAGTGGTGCTAAGTTTGGTGAATATTCCTAATGAGGAAGAATTTCTCATTCCAACTCTATTTTCATTATTATTTTACCAAGTGACATGTATCCATCAGTCATTCAAGTATTGTTTGTTTGAATCTCCAAATGTAACCAAAGAACAAGCACTAAAGGTTTTGAAGTTGTTTTAAAATTTTAGCTTGGTAACATAAATATTTTGTTAATATTCCATGAAATATAGGCAAATAATATCTGAAAGTTAAGAGTATATGATAATAAATCTGCTTTCTGAACAATAAGAAATAATAATTGATATTAGGTATAGTTTTTCATTAGCTAATTATTCATTATCACTAATAAGTCCCTTCGTAAAAAAAAAAAAAAAAATTCCCAATCATAGACTAGTAGTAATTTACAGCCAACATACTTGCCTTCAAGCTATGTGGTTGCTAGACTTTTACTTTATAAGCATTGCTCCTTTTCTATATTTATGTATTTGTATCTATTTTAATGAAAAATCATTATTTCCAAATGAAAAATTTTTTTTTCTTTTTTTTTGTCTTGTAGGTTAACCACATTGTTGGATCATCCCCGAACCATAGAATATCTTGCTTATCTAGGTTATCATTATTATTTTGACAACCAGCTCTCAGCTATTCAAGGTAAATTTTCCCTTCTACCTTTTTTCTTTCCACCCCAAGTTGTGACTAGACTAAAAATTATTAAGGTTTCTTCAATGTTAATAGATCAAAACTAATATAGATACACACACACACAAAAATTCTCATCTTAAAACATTTCCCCAAAAAAAGCACCCTCTCATGAGATATATATATATGTTTAGAAACTAGGATGTCAAATTGTTAAAAGCAGAATTTTTAAATTACATTTTATATGGATAAACATCCTATGATGAACATTAATCATTTAATTTTTCTTAATAGAGAAAACCAAAGAGCAATCAGAGTTTTCTTAACTCTTACCTTCTTGTGTAGCACTACATCCCCATTTCATTTACAGAGTATTTCATTAATATTTTTGGAAATGGTAAATAATTTAGGTATATTAGTAGTATTTTTAAAAAAGGTTATTCTTTTAAATTCTACAGTATTTTTAAAAAAGATTTAATATATTCAATGGCAGACTAAATAGGGCAAAAAAGTGACTATATCCCTTTTCTTTAAATCTGTAGCATTACTACTTTTTAAATTTGTTTTTTTAAAGATTTTAATCTTTTATTTATCAAAAAATGATTTTCTTTGGCTGCAATTGTTACACTTCTAAAAAAAATTTTGGAGCAGCTCCTACGTTTAACCCCAAAAATGAAATGCACAGCCCTCCTTGTGCCTTTAATAAAAAAGGAGTGTACTCTTTTTCTGCTCCATCAATACATTGTAATGTTACATCATCAAATTTTCAACTCTATTTTCGCCTAATCCACACAATTTATTGTTCCCTTTATTAACCAAAAACATCAGCCTTAAAATTTATTTCTTTATTTGTATGTGTTGATGAAAAGTGAGTAAACTGATTGGTGGGGGTAGAAAATTTTTAGAAATTTAATTTAGATAAATAATCTTTTCTTGCATACAAATAATATACCCCCAAATAAATATTAATTTTATTGATAAAAAGAATCTTGAAATATTTGTATTTAAATTTCCTACAATGCCACAATTCATGATAATTTCACCAATTCTCTGAACCAATGTAACATTTTTTTAACTGAATGAAAATGATTTTTCAAGTAACTTACTGTATATACGTTTTTTAAGAATCATTAGCAAAAAATGTGTACAGTTTGTAAACTATTTTTTAACTGTTACAAGTTATGTCATCTATGTAAAATAATGTCCCTTATGAGAATCATTGGAGTGATATGGAACAAGAATATTGTTTGTGTTTGTTAACTGTAAACTAAGTTCCCTCTCTCTCGCCACATGAACTTAACTTTTTGACACTTTTTTCTTTTTTTTTCTAGGCCATTTGTGAGCTTTTGAGCATAGCACAATTAACATTGAAATAACATATCTTTTCAGACTAATTTATAGAATATTTAATGCAATTTAAAGAACCCTAGTTAAATTAAACTCACACACAGACATTGTGATGGATAGACTGTAGAAATTTATCAAAAATATTAATCTTTAGCTTTGAATCAGATCAAAAGAAAAAATAGCATTATTTCAGTATTAACAAAAAAAAAATTCAAAAGAAATATCTTCACATGAATATTTTCAAAAGTGTCTCTTATAATTGAAAGCCAGTCCAAAACTGACAACAGTCTTTTATACTTAAATTTTTTTATTTTAGGAGTGGCAAAAGGAACACGTCATTGCTTCTTTGCTCCTCTAAAATGGAGTGGCTCTTGTTTCTTGTAAAAGAAATTCAGTCAGTCACTACTTGACTCCAGCAAAAAGGAGCATGCTCCTTTCAGGAGGGCTTTAAGCCTTGTGGATGGATTTATTTGGTTCAGAATCTGTTGGGCACCTGATTTTAGTAGCCCTTTTTATTTGGATTTCTGTCCCTTCTTGTGGGCTCATTTGGCTTGTCTTTGAAATTTTCCCAATTAGCTTCTTCTGTGGATCTGATAGGCATTCCCTACTCAGTCATTCTCTTAGCTATCAATATTTTCTCCAATAAATATACTAGCCCCTTTTCTACTGTTGTATTATTGCTAGCTGATCTAATTCTGAAATTCAGTTTTTACTGTTTGTATATGATTATTAATATTGTGTTAAATTTAATCTTTTGTTAATTTGCCAATACTCATGAAATATCCAGCCAATATTAATTAAATAATCCTCTAATTTTATTAAAAGATCAGCCAATATTTTTAAATATCTAACTGATATTAATGAAATATTTTGTATCAAATCATGGAAATGATGACATTCCATGTTTAGTCCCTTTCTGCTTGGACATTAATGGGTTTTGCACAAATTAGTCTTTTAATGCTAATAAAATAATGTGCATTACCAATACCAATAACTTAATAAAAATATACGTAAAACTGAACCTGCTGTATCCTTTCAGTCTAATGTAAACTTTTTCTGAAAAAAAAAATTCTTAAATCTACTTCCCTTTTGTTTTTTAAATAGTTTTTATTTCTTTTAATCTTGAACCTAACCTTTATCTGAAATTTTTTTTTTTTAGTTACTAGAGATAAGAAAATTGATTTGGAGAAGAAACAAACTTCAAGGAATGTATTTCAGTGTTATGTTATTGGTAGCAAATCATCTGGGAAGGTAAGTATTTTAATTCATTATAGAAATTTTGGGGTTTTAATTATATTGAAATTATTTTTTGTAATTTTATTAAATCTACTGTTAACATTGCAAGTAAGAATAAAAGTGAGAACAGTAATGAAATATTTGGAATTCTTTGTTGATATTTTAATAATTTCAATTTAATAGCTGCAGGTTACTTTATCTCAGCTTACTGAAAAATGATTTTCATTTGTAGATGTTTTTATCATACAAATAATTTACAATTTACTTTTTCTTACTCCAATTTGCAGATTTTTATATTGTACTTTCACTATTCTTAAAACAAAAATCTCTTTGCTAATTAAATGTACCTCTTTGGTAGGTGTAAATTGACTTATTACTATATCCATCTTCAAACTGCACCTGGTCTCTTCTCTAGTGATGACTTATTTTGTGTTTTTATTCTGTTTATTTTTGTTTACCATTAGACTTCATTCTTACAAGGTCATTTGGGTCGAAATTTACGTTATGTAGCTACAATCAACAAGGAACATTTTTCTTCATTTACAATTAATACTGTCCAAGTTTATGGGCAAGAAAAGTATTTGCTGGTAAGTTACATTCCTTTTTTAAGTATAAAGTATTTCTTTTTGGTTTTCATTTTTACTCTGTGTGTGTGTGTGTGTGTGTGTGTGTGTGTGTGTGTATCCTCATCTTCATTGCCATATTCATGTTTCAGCCATTGTACATTCTGGCCTTCTTCAGGTGACTGGAATTTTGAACTGAACCCTTTATTTCATCCCCCAGGGTAGATTGTTCTAGTTCCACTTAATATGGCTTTACCTATATATGCTTGTCAATTGTGGGTGTCTTCAGATTATGATGATTTATTTTTTTGTCTTTCATCTTTAGAAAGTGATGTTTTTCTAAAATGTATATGTTTCTTTCTTGGTTTTATTTTAGTATATGTATATGTCTCTTTCTTGGCTTTATTTTAGCTGCATGAGGTGGATGTGTCACTGGGTGACATGCTGACCCCAACAGAAATCAACTGTGATGTAGCCTGCCTTATCTATGATGTTACCAATCCTAAATCCTTTGAATATGTGGCTAAGATGTTCTTGGTGAGGTCAACATTTTCATTTTGTCACTTGTTCAAACTTGTTACATTTATATTGATTATTTTGATGGATATTTTTTTATCCACTTCAAACTGCTAACTTTAACCATCAAAGTGTGTCCAATCATGAGGAATGTAATAAAAAATAGCAACAGTAAGAAAAATAGTTATAAATTAATAATTAATTTACTTCATTTTGAATTTAGAACTAATTTTCTCTTCAACTGTTAAATTCATTTACTTTCCTGTATGTTAACTGATTTATGCAACATTGAAGTTTTGATATGACTTTGCACTTGAATGATTAACAAAAACATTTTAGTGTAAATACATAATTAAGTAATTTCAAGAGCTGAGAATACAGTTTTACTAAGCTGAAAGAAAGAGTTTCATGTTTTTACACGATCAAGAGAAATGTTTTTTTTTACAATAACAGATTGTTAGGGCAAAATCAGAGTGTGTCGTATTGAAAAGAAATTGGCCCAGTGTTATTGGTTATATCAGGCAAATGATATAGATTTTGTGTTTATGATTGCTCTCCAAAACAATGTATTATAACTTATGGAAATGTTATTGTTATAACACACACTCGTATTTAGTATAACATAATTCATTAAAGTATCCTCTGTATGTAATGCTTAGGCCATTGCCGTAATGCCTGTATAGTTAGTATGAAGACTGACTCCAATACAACTACCCTTGATCTCATACCATGGAACTCTTTATAATATTGGACGAGCTCATAGAGTCACTGGGGGTGTACTTTTTACTCTGCAACACCTCCACCTTTTGAAATTACTATTTTATTAAATAAATATATTTTTACTTAGTACCTCCTCATCCTCTTTCTGGTAAGTTCACCAATGTACTTTACTTTGTAGCGTTTCCATCTCAGACCCACCTCTAGTTCTTCTGTATGTTTTCTTTTCCTTGAACTTGTCCTTGTTGGTTCTACAATTTGTTTTGATACTGGCACATCAAAAATGTCATATAGCATTTTAACCAGTTCTTCGGGTCTTTCATCAGTTAGTACTTTTCTTCCGCTAATTCTGGTGCCTTTTATGTTGGAATTTTTTTCCTTTTGCCATGAAAACCAATTTTCTGATTCTAACTGCTATTATGTTGTCTTCTCATGTTTCCTTTCCATCTTTGTAGGCTCTAAATAATACTTTATTGCCAATCTTGAAAGTATTGGTGTCACTTTTATTAACTGTTTGTGATTTTCAACTTTGCAATAACTTGTCGAACACCAATTTTACCCTTCTGGCAAACATTAATTCCATCGGCAACATGCCTGATGATGTGTTGGGGTTAAGTGTTAACCAAGTACACTCTCAAAATATTTTGAAGTCCCGCCTCATTTAATTTCTCCAGACTTGCTTTTTTCAATATTCTTTTGAATGTTCCCACAAACCATTCTGCTTGTCTGTTAGACTTTGGGTGATATGGTGGGGTTATAATATGTTCTATAGAGAATAACTTGCAAAAGTTTTGAAATTCTTTTCCAGTGAAATGTGTTCCATTATCTGGTATGCCATATCTCGCAAACAGTTCATGCAAGAAATTCACTGTCATTGAGAATGTAGGTTTTTGCTTTTGTAAATTTCTGGCCATTTCATAAAACTATGAACTACCACTAGTTAATATGCTGCATCCATAGGACCTGCAAAGTCTATATGCAATCTTGACCACAGATTGGATGTCTTTGACCAAGGTTCTATCTTTGTGATAGGTAGTTTTGCTGCTACAGTACAACCTCTACATGCTTTTACTGTTTTTTTGATATCTTGGTCCATTCTGGTTAAATATACAAAACTTCTCATGAGAGATTTCATTCTAGAAATGCCAGGATATCCAAAAAGAAAATCCTTTAATATATGTTTCTGTAACACTTGGTATTACAGTTTTTTGTCTGTACATTACAATACCATTGCATATTATATGTTCAATTCTTTATTCTGTTCTTTTTTAGTTTCTTTTAATTGCTTCTTTATTTTAGCAATAAATATGACCTTTTCTGCTTTTTAATTTCATCCAATGTAACTGATAATTCTCATACTACATTGCACAGAATGTTTTTAATTTCCATCTTGCTTTTTAATGCTGCTATGACTGTGTCCTCCAGTGGTTCCACAGTTTTAGGTATTAACCTAGATAATCCATCCGCATGTCCTAATTTTTAGTCCTAATGAGTGTGATATGCTACAATGTCAAGTGAAAAAACCAGAACTGTGACATTGTATAGGAACAGCTTTCAGTTGATGCCTACACCTAAAACATGACTGGGCAGAAATCAACCCACAGAAAGTGTATAAATTTTGAGCTGGTTATTGGAGGAAGTTTAGCAGTTGTCTCCAGACTGGAAATGACATGAATACACTCTTTCCCTTGACTTAGATTATTAGCTAGTATTCAACCATTCTTCATTTTTATTACTCAGATTTAATTTTTATTATGTTATTAAAGGATATAAGCAGCTGCTTAAAAAAAGATACAGCCAAAGACTAAGATTTGTTGTTCCATGAAATATTGCCATGATAAAAAAGGAAACAATCAGAAAATATTACAATTAACAAAACATGTGTGATGTAGAGCATTACAATACAGATTTTTTTATTTTACACTTTTGCCTTTCAGCGTTATTTTGTAGATACAAGAATTCCAACATTATTTGTAGCTTGCAAATCTGAGCATCAAGAAGTAAATCAAGATTTTGAGATGACTCCAGCTCAGTTTTGCACAAAGTTCAAGTTACCCCCACCACAGTACTTTACTTGTATTGACAAAGTGAATAAAGACATTTATGTCAAGTTAGCCACTATGGCTGCCTATCCGTAAGTAGCTCTTTTCCTTGACTCTGTCTTTTTGATTTTATTTTTTAGTTAAAGAGTTAATTTTACTAAGTTTAGGCTGCTTGTTTCTTTACTCTTTTGTCTGTATATATTGATGTATAGTTTTGTGATTACAAAGTTACTGTTTTATTAGATTCACAAAATTTGACTTGCTTCTGCTGTCATATCAGTTTTCATTTTTGAATGTTTATATAATTTGTTTACAAATGTTGAAGGCAATAAAAATCATTTAAGGGTGTAGAGAGAAATTAACATATTAAATGAGTAATTGTTTAAAAATTATCAGTCTAACAAATCTTTTTACTCAAAATACATTGTTTGTATAGACTTGTTTATGATTGCTTTATTTGTCATGTAAAAGTTAAATTTCTAAATTAATCATTTAACAAAATTCATTGCTGAATGCACTAACTGTGGCAATATCTGTTAAATCTTTTAGTTGATAAGATTTAATATTTATGTAGTTTGTCATAACGTGGAAAAATATTGAAAATGTTAAAAAGATTATAGGAGCAATAAGTATGCAAATGTACATGATACAGGTAAAAATATTGTCCCTGAGTAATTATGCAATTTTTTATATATATTTGCACGCTGATCCCAAGGCAATTTGAAATGAATATATCATATTTTTGGTAAAACACTTCATGCTAATTTCAAAATATTTATTATTATTTAAACTGTGAATTATCAACATTATATTTCACTCAAAGGAATTTGCAGAAAAAAACTCCTATATGGTCACTTTTTTTTTTTATTGATTGTTTTGGTTGCAGATGAAAGCATTTCTGCTCAAATATGGTTTAATTATGAACCTGTTTTTTATAAGTATTTCAGCTGTCAGTACCAAGTCTATAAACATTTATTTTAGCTTTCTTCTTTTTTTTCCAGCAACCTCAAACGCCTGGTGCATATGCTGCTGGTACATCAGCGATCACTTTGGTTGGAGGAAAAGCTGAGGTGGTTTTTCTCTATCTTTTTCACTCCATTTTCCAATATTTTTCCTTTGTTTCAAATTCTTTCTTTTGTACTATTGAACTTTGGCTTTATTGTACATACCATTTTGACTTTACAACCATTTTTATTCATGATAAATGAATGACCCCTTCAAAATAATTATTCCTTCAGGCTCTTTGTGTAGTCTTATTAAAATATATTGTAGTTTTTTTATCTGGGAGATGTATATTGCAAGTAAACTATTATGAATTTATGACATAATGTTAAAAACTAAAAATTATACAAATTACTTTCAAACAATTTAAATTTTACCCGTTTTATTTTATAATAATAACAACAATTATATATATATATATATATATATATATGGTAGCAATGAAGTCACTATGCAGTTACATATAATAAAAAGCAAAGCACTGAAGCAGGTGACTTGCAGTTCAAACAGTATCAGTAATTAATTTACTATTGTTTACCATACCATTTTATTGTTATTAACCAGAATCATTTTAATAATAAATTTCTGGATTGTTGATTAATTGTTTTGTCTTAATTTCTATTGTAACTAACTGTATAGTGACTTTATTGCCACCCTGTATATAGAGCTATCAAAGGTTGCATAATTTTACAACTGGCAGTTTCCCACTTGTTGTGAACCTCATGAAGATAAATCCCTTTTTTATTTATTTCTTTTTTTTTTTTTGCCTGTTATATTTTAAGCTATATAAAAACTCCATCCTCTCTTGCATACGCCGCACACCAAGCATTACCTTTTTGATTTACAGGGACGGTAGCTGGCAGTTTATCCTGCCTTTCATTTCCACTACAGAGGTGTTGCAAGTAGTCGAGTTAACAAACTCATCATTAAAGTGTTCTTGCCATATGACAAGTTGTCATTTAGAGCTTTGAGTAACCCTTTACCATCAATAGTTCCTAAAGGAGTTATAGGAGAGGAAAGTGTCTTGCATGAAATGGAGCCTATACTGTACTTTACACTTCACCTCCTTATACAAGGTTTCATTCTTGCTCATTTTTGGTTCTCCTCCAAGAATTTCCATTACTGCTATATTTTTTTCATTTAAAAGCCTCTGAACATTGTCCATAATTGAACCAATCTTGATGTCTTCTTTCCGCTATATCTAAAACATCTTTGGTGATGCTTCTCTTCACCATCTCCTCCTTAATGACATCTTCTTTCAGATGAGTCACATTCAATTTCTTTGAAATGATAACACTTTTAGTTCTTACTTTTGGTTTTACAAAATGACCTCACCTATGCACAAACAAGATGATGATCATCAGTCCAGCATTCAGCTCCTCACATAATGCAGGCACATCATTGCTTTGAACCTTGATGCATTCATATCCATGTTGTTTTGTACTTATCTTTTTGGTGTTCTAATGCCATTACTGCTAACTTTGATGTGTTAAAAATATCCAAGTTTTTTTGATTGGTCAAATTTTCTATTTTCTCTGTCGACTTTTTGCTAATCTTACTAATGATTTTAACCCAGTAGCTACTAAGTCAAGGAAAGTGAGAGAACTCTTCTATAATAGCAAACAATTCTGGCTATTATTTGGTGGATGTAGTAGAAAGTGGACATCAATACCAGAATGTGAGGCTGACATGAAACTATTGTACCATTTGAGAGACCACCATTGATTTTAAATGACCTTTGCTATCAGCTTCAACTAACCAGTACTATACTAAACAAGTTCACTCACTTTCTTCTCATTTTTTTTTTTTGCTTCACACCAGTACTTTAGCCAATTATTTTCTATTTTTGGCTTGTTGGCATTCAGTCCAAGGTACTTCATTCATATCATCAAATGTGAGAAACCTTTTCTATACCTATGGAATTTTCACTAGTCAAACCATTTATAAACCTCAAAGCAATTAGCAGTGCAAATGATATATTAAAATTATACTGAAGACATTCAAGCCACTGCAAATCCTATTTATGCCATATTTTATTTTTTTTATAATGGCAAATAAATTTAGCTCCTGCAGCTCATTTACAACATGATCTATCTGAAAGTCAGGGCCCTGTCCAAACTCCTGACAATCTGAATGTATCAGATAACAATATCAGTCATGACAAGGATTCAAAGCATAGTGCAGAATGAAGCTGAATCTAGACGAGTCGTCATTTCTTTGTATGAGGAACATCCTGATAACTAAGCTTCATTATGTTGATGTATGCAAAGTAACTATCTGAATTTATGACGTTAGTAATGTATTACTGTATTTGGTTTATTCTTCTGCAAATGCTAAGTTAGAGTTTTCTTTTGATTTTATTTAATTTGGGAAGTGGGTCACACTTCTCAAAATCAGTATTTCAATGATTAAACATTGGAAGACTGATCTGAGGGGGGATGAGTCAGTCTGAAAACTTTTCAGTACATTCTCATATATACTCTATCACATTCTCATGTGATATCAGTGTACCTTTTCTTGGTGAAAGAAATTAAGAAATAAACTATTTTTCTAGACTTATAAAAAGTAAAAATAACAAAATTCAAAGTCTGTTTAATGCCTACAGCTTTGTGATGATCTTTGATTTTTAAAAGTTTGTGGTATCATATAAATGTTATATTATTGTATTCTGGAATAAACATTCTGAAATATATTCAAATTTTCAGAATCCATTAGTTATTTTGTTGTTTTGACTTAATATGAATAGCTCCTAAAATTTATGAGCTTTTTTTCTTCTGAGTATTAGGGTTATTCACAAGAAGTTGTCTTTTTGTAATTTTTGTGTATCTCTATAGATCTTTAGTAAGTATTATAATTGAGTCTATGAGAAAGACTTGTGGTTGTAAATTCTATGTAAGATATTTTTGTTATTTTCAGAGATCCAGTTTTCAATGGGGAAAAGGAATTTGTACACATCATGTTCATGTGACTTATAAAAATTAACCTGACATCACAAATATGCAAACAAAACTTAAAATTCCAAAATCATCCCAAAGATAAAAACAATCAGTAAATGGACTTTGAATTTCATGAACTGTTTCTATATACAGAAATTAATCTATCCACAAAAAAAATATATTTTTCTCTAAATCTTTCTTCTTTTTTACATCACAAAAGTTTATGAAAATCAGCTTACGTTTGTATTCAGTGGATTTGCTATGTCAGTCCTGCTTCTCTCTCATAAACACACTCATGCACACTAGATGCATGTATGTCTCTTCAACTTATTATTTAATAAATCTTTATTAAAATTGTTTAAAATTTGGAATGTCATTTGTTGCTTAAATAAGGGTTAGCAATTTGCTGTCATATAATGTGTTGCTTGAGGCTGATCTGCTTATCTAATGACAGGGACCAACCAGTTTGGAATTAAACTCTTAAAACAGGCTTCATAAAGATTCAAACATGTTTTTTTGACAAACAAGTAAAAACCAAATCTTACCTTGAAAAAGAATTTGTGTTCTCTGTGCTGTTGAAAAAGAAAATCAGAATCAAAATCATATAGGCTTCAGTAGGCTTTGAAATATGGTAATTATTTGCACTTCTCTCAGTCTCAACCCATCACAACCTTTCTTACCCCAATAAAAGAACACTAATTTGGATGTCAGAGGAGAGACTCTTGGCTCTTCATAAATGAAGAAGGTAGTTGTGTTTTGTGAGTTGTTGATACAGATTTTTTTTATCACTTTGATTTACACTCTTGGCATTTTTCTGATGCTGAACTTTCAAGATTGATTTATGACCTTTGGAATTATGACACCAGAAATATTTTGGTAATTGGACCACCCCATTACTATTTTCTAACACTTATGAAATTACAAGTATAGTATAACTGTCTTACTTATACCAATATATATTGCTATATAATTTTTTTTCTTTATGGTCAATTAGTTGTTTCAGAAGGTCATTTCATTTGACATTTTGATTTTAGATCTGTTATTCATTTCAATTAGTGAAGGATCTCTTTTGAGAAATTTAGTTGGTTTAGTGTAGTATTGGTTCACCTTGACTGTTAAATTTTTCATCAGAAAAAGATACTTACATGTTTTATCCCATTTAAAATAACCCTCTTGAAAGAGCTATTTTCATTTTTCCTATATTTTAATGCTAAAAAAACATACCAAATCTTGAGTAATGGTTACAATTAAAAGATGGTGGTAACTTTAAAAAACATTCTTCTGAATAATTAATACTTAATTAAATAATGATTGTGGTAGGTTTGGTGTTACTTTTTGTATTAATACAGTTAATTTAATAACTCTAAAAAAGATAGATCTAGGCAGTCTTCTTCCTTTTTATTTTAAAATTATGCCAAAATGGCTCCATGCATTGTTTGCTTATCAAATCCTATTGAAAGATTTAATTCACCCTTAATTCTTTGTTGCCCTTAATTCTTGTCATTTTGAAAATATTTTCACCAGAATGGTACATAATTGGTATATGAATACCAATTATGTACCACTTCACTGAACTTAAAAAAAATGTAATGTTTATATAACAACTCTCTTACAGGTTCATAAGACGTTCACTAGATATTTACTAAATTAGTCTGATATAGAACCATTAAACTCTCTACAGTAGTAACAATGAGACTGGCTTGTTAACCATTGCTCCACACATTGAGTATATTTGTTCAAGTAAATTAACATGTTAAAGTGACTTATATATGTTACTGTATTTTTCATTTATTTATAGAAGGCTACCACTTTTTTGTTTTCTACCATGCTTCTTTTTTTTTTCTTCTCCAGATCTTTGTTGTATTCTAGTTTCCCTTCCAGCTTTCTTGTGTAGGCACATTTTTCTCCTGAAATGATAAACGATGGATAGGATATCCATCGTTTATCATGTCTCTTATTTACTTTTTCTCTCTTATTCTGTATCTTTGTTTGATTCTCTGCTTTTATCATTATCTCTTAATAAATTTCTAATTCAAATTTTCTTATATTCATTTTTTTTTCTTATTGCAGATACTTGAAGAATGTTTATGCAAAGGATAAGAAGTTATTAATGAAAGTTGCCATTGGTTTAGCTGTTGCAACAGGATTTGGCATTATCACATACAAACTGATTCGAGCGTCACGATAATGTTTGCATGATCCCCTTAAAAAAAAAACAAATAAATGGCATGGAAGGGACAATGAATGAAAAAATTATCATAAAAATTTACAAAACTTGTTGGGTGGGAATAAAAAAAGTTGCAAAAAAAATCTCTAGGCATTGTCATCCTAGTCAATAATGAGAAAGCTGATTGAGAAATTGCAGCATTTGTTGAAACTACTCAGGCCCAAACAAAAGAGGTCTCATGTAAAAAGGAAAAAATATAAATAAAATAATGGAAATGACTCTTGCATAGAATTATGTTCCTTGAATATCCTTTCTCCATTTTGATTAAGTATGCACATTATGTGAGGAACATAAATACCTCCATGTATTATATACATACATTCACTGAATGGCTAGATGGACAAATACTTTTCTAGATAGCATTGCTCTGTTGACTTATAAAATTACTACCATTACCACAAATATTTTACCTACTTATTACTATTATTTCTACTATTTGTATTGAAGAAAACCTTTTATCCTCAGGTTCTATAAGTTTTGTAGATTTACATTTTTTTTTATTCCAGCAATAGACCACTTTTATTTTTCATACAAGGATGAGAGGAAAAGGAAATGTATTGCAAAATTAAAAGAAACACCTGTTTCTGTTTGTTTTTTTTTTTAATGGCTCATTTTTTTCTGTGAAAATTTTTTTATTTTAGATAGGATAAAAGTTAGGTAAATTTTTTATAGTGTTTGAGAAAGACCACCTTAGTTTTTAAAACAAATTGTTCTGCAGTTAAAAAAAAAAAAGAATGTCTTGCAAGGAAGAATTCATTTGCTTTTTCATTCGTTTTTGCTTTTTTTTTTTACTCTCTTTAACTCACTCAATTTAGCTTTGGTCTTATCTGTTCTCTTTTCACAGATATCCTATTGATATCTTCTGATTTGTTCCTCCTTTTATTTCTTTTCAACTATAACTTCCTATATCAATTGCAACAGGAATATAATACAGAAATGAATTCAGTGTTTAGTTTGTATGAAGTTTTTAACACAAGCCAATTTCATATCTTTGATTTACATTCTCCTCCAGCCAAAACTCTTATTTTGATTCCCAAATTTTGACTTGGTAAGAGATTGCTAGAAACATTGTCACTGCACATTTAATGTAAACCGACCCCTTCAAAGATGGAATCTGATAGCATTGAAATAGTTGTTTTTTTTTTTCTTTTTAATCTTGATGTGGAACAGAGCATGTTCATTTCCTTTTGTAATATCAGCAAAAAGGTCAGGTAAGGAAGGTCATGTTGAGCTATTTGATTACTTTTTGTATATCATGTTTGCATATTTCTCCATTTTTTTAGCCTCTTATCTAAGCTTACCATCACCAGTGTTCATTTATGCCCAGTGCTTATGGTCTCATAACCAGGTACATTCTCTCAAATTTGGATAAACCTTTTTGATTGCCTTAAACATGGATGACTTAAACATTTAAATTTGCACTTGCTCTGGCCCATATAATGTTTTGGAAATTTGGCTATATATCTGAATGTACTAAGAAATTAAACAAATCTTTTCTAAATTCCTTAATTGACAATGATATTTACTGTATGTAGAGCTTTTTTATTTTTAATTTAAGCATATTTCCTGTTAAATTTCTTTATGTAAATTTTATTTTCCTTTCAAAAGATGTCTGAAATCTTGTAGATGGTTAACTTTACAGAAATTAATATACCTTTTTATCTTCATAAATCATAACAGATGCTTAACTAGTCAAAGGCTCTCATATCCCCACTTTCATATATGAATGTTCTTTTCTTAGCTTTTTTTAAGCTGTTTCACCAACAGTAAAATATTTCTTTAATTATTTAAAATCTTCAAAATTTTGTGTTTAAGCTTTTTGGTGATGGTTGCTAATGAAGTTTCTTTTTATGAAACACACATGATATAGAAATAGTTTGAAAATGTTTCACTGTAATTAAAAATGGTCTTCTCTGTTCATTTATTTCTCTTTATTTCTGAAACAAGAAAAGGTACAATTTTTCACTTTAAAAAGATTTTAAGAAAATTTCAAAATTTACTTTGAATATCATGAAACAAAAATCAAACATTTTCAACTGAATTAATTTTCATTTTTACTGTTTTTACATAGAGAAAACAAAGATAATCAAAATTGATTTTTTTAGAAGGGAAAATTTAATTTTAATTTAAAATATCTGGGAGCAAACAGTCCAATTTATAGTTGTATTGATAAAGGTATTTGTTTTTGTTGTTTCAAATACAATTAAATTTAGGAATGTATGTATCTGAATCAATATTTTATTAATTATTTGCATAAGTAAAAAAAAACAAACAATCTACTTCAATTTATATTCTGTAGTATCAGCTAGTTTTTGTATTGAGAGCTGGAGAATATTTTTATAATTTTTTTATTTCTAAATAATAAGCACATAAAGTGATGGTGCTTAGTCTTGATTTTAATATATTGTCATTAGTGCTTACAGTCGTGTGTAATTTTTAAATTTATCTTTAAATCAAATACTTAAACAGAAAATGAAGCAAAATAATCTTTAAGGGACTTACACCTGCAAACCATGACTTGTAATGGCTTCAGAATACCTTACTTTTCAGTTCTAAATCTTAACACATTTATTTATTATAAATTAAAAGTTTTTAAAAGGATGAAATATTAACATTTCCAAGTTTTATTTTTAGAGAAAAAAAAATTAATTTTGGGTATGGGTAAGTTTGACTTTGCAATTTCATAAATGTAAAAGATAATATAATGAAGAATTAGAATGTAATTCATCCATCTTTATTCCATTGAAAAAGACTATTGTTATCACATTAAAATCATGCTAAGTTTTCCATTTTCATTATCATTTACATTCAGGCTAATATCTTTGTATTTTTTCTTTAACTATTTAAATTGATTTACTTTCTGATTGCTTTCAAGTAATTTTTCAGCTCACTTTGAATCTATTTGACTACAATGTGTATGTTACATGTTTTCTTAGTTTTTGTTTTGTAAAAATGTGACAGTTAAAAACAATAATTTAAGGTGATCAGAAAGTATGTTGCCAAACATTTTAAAACAAATATTTATCCATAAAAATACACTTTTCATTTTAAATGTTCTCTTCATCTTTAGTTACGTTTCTTATTTGTATGGTTGGAGAAATTAGCTAGTATTTTCATTAATGCAGATATGTCATATTCAGGTTCAGGGATAGGGAAGCAGCTAGACTGACCGTTGCTTACAAATAGCTTATTTTTCGAATGCAAGCACAGTGTGACTACAGATTTTTTCCCTTTTACTCCTATTCTTTCTCCTCCTCCATTGATTGTGGACATATTTTGATTAGTTTCAAGAAACTAAACAGCATTGAAAGCATTATGGTAAAATATTAAAAATGTATTTTTTTTATTATTATTTACTTTCTTTAAAGGATTATTCTTGTTTGTCCATGATAAAATAGCTATGTAATACTATCTTTTAAGTTCTTTGAGTCTAGGTAAAAAATCTTTTCAACAAAGGAGATTAGAAGACTGTGTTATGTATATGTGCATGTGTCTTATACACACTTATGCATACTTAATAAATTGAATAAAATGTAATTTACAAAATTTGAACTTTACACATTGTATTTTCAATATTTTTTGTTTCTAATATTTAAGAACTGATAATAAAATTAGCTTAAATTTTCTTCCAGTTAAGAATGTTTTCTCTTTTTTTTTCCTTTTGCTGCTCAGTTATTCAAATACTCCTATTAATAGTAGATTATATTAGTAGCAAAACAAGTATCCCCAAATTTTCTCATTTTACTTAAATCATCATTATTAATATTAAATAATACAATGTATAACTTTTGAGCTCTTCAATATCATTGTGTAGCCAATTTTAAGCTTTTAAATAATCTACATATTCTATAAATAATGTCAGTGTCTAGACAAAAAAAATAAACAAGTACAATATCTTTAAATTTAAGTTCCAAAGGGATAAAATAAAAATTCTATTTGAAAATATAAATGAAAAGCTGAAATATTTTTTAGAATCTATAGTGCTGTGGGAAGAGAAAGGGGGAGTGAGAGAAAAAGAAAGGAGGTAGAATCTAATTAAGTCAAATGCTATCACTTTCCAGAATAAACTTTTTTTTTCCTGTTTGTAAACTGATATTTTTAAGTTAAAAATTGAACATGGAATGTACAAATACTTAATTTTAGAAATATAGATAGTGTAAGATAGATTTTCTATGTGGAAAACAAATATAGTCAAGTAAATGATTAGAATTAAGATTAATGCAAAAACTATTTAATTTTAAAAAGCTTTTATTTTAATTTTTTACATTCTTGAGTCATTTTGATAAATTTGGAAATATTCTAAAAACAGCATTCCCAAATTACAAACATTAACATTTTTATAATTAGTAGTTTTGATTTAAAAAAATGCTTAAAATTAATATCAGGTTCATAGTTACATTTGTGTATTACTCTATATATTTTACATATGTACAGACATATTAAACCTGAAGAGTTTACTTTTTTTTATATTGTTTACCATTAAAATTCTTTCTAATATTAAAAGGCTTCAAAATTTTGAAAGAAAATAAAACAACTTTAGGTTCTGACTGTAGGACAGCTGATGACTATAAATTTTACATTAATATTTCAAAATGGGAATGATCAAATTTTAAATAATAATTCTTGTTTTTTTTGTTGAAGCTTTATGACATGTAGGTGCATAGTATAATGGCTAACATATAATTTAAGAATTCCATCTAAATTAAAAGGCAAGAAAATGTTCATTGTAATGCATGATACACTGATGCAGCACATTATATACACCAGCAAGGCAATGAAAAGTTTTGTCAAACCTATTCGCAAAATCAGTATTTCAATGATCAAACATCAGAATTTGTTGGGCCAAGAATTTTTTTACACCTTGTGTGTGTGTGTGTATGTGCTCACACATGCACAAAGAGGAGAACATTTTTGCTATTAAAACTTTCTAAAATTTATAATCATTTAAAGTTTTTGCTATATCAAGGTTTATCAATATCCCAATGATTTATCTTGCTTTGCATCTTGTAAGACACTGATTAGTTATTTTATACTAATCAGATTGAAGTATTTGTTCATGATTTTTTAATCAGTTGTCCTTAAGGTCTTAAAACCTCTTCTTGTCCCTCATGTATAGAAAAATATTTTTAAAGGTGCTAGATAAAGTCTAGGAAGAGTAACTTTTTTCTCCTTGTTTTACATAAATTTTCAGGAAAATGACTTAAATTTGTTGTACTGTTTTGTGAAAGAGTGATACTAAGTATTATAAATATGTTGACATATTCTCTTGTATTGGTCTACAGAATACCTAACATCTACTAAATAGATGTTAGTTGGTTTTTCTATCAGATATTCAAATGTAGGAGAGAGAGAATTAAAAAATCAGCAAATTCTACTTATTTTAAAAAGAAAAATCATTATCAACTATTCAGTTTACAGCTAAAATTCTGTTTTCTTTAACTTTGTAGTATTTAATCTTCAAATTGTTTGTTACCAACCTAATTAATCTGTTTCAATTCAAAAAACCAATTATGTAAACATTCAGGTTCTGCTCTTCACAAGAACCAGATCACACTGAAAATAGAGTATTGCCACCATATGTGGGTTGGTGTTGCTCACTTTCCAGTTTTGATTCAAAAAGTGCCTAGGTAGCCTTTGGGGTAATGAATTGCTTTCCACTTTACAACCCCTTTCCCACAGACAATACGTTGTAAGCATCTCACTATTCTACCATTATTTCCATGGAAAATGTCCAGACAAGCTACATTCCTTAGTTACCTCAACTCTAACCCTTTCAGCTAAGTTCTACCATGCTGCATACATTGAAACAAACCAACCTCATTTCCTTCGTATTCCTTCAGTAGGGAGTAAATTCCACTCTGATAGCTTCTTCCCAAAACTGCTGCCTTGTAGAACAGAAGGATTCCAAGAGGATTCTTTCCCAGTCACTACAATGTTAACCTCTTCAAATCTAGACTTAACTATTATCTTCCCATATATCCTCATAAACTGTACCCTTTGCTTTTACTGTCCACACAACAAATGCCTTCAGTACTCCTCTATCTTGAAAAAAAGGTACATTAGTAAATAAAATAACATGTTTGACATAAATTGCTGGAACTTATAAAAGCTAAATTGAAACAGGTATTCTTCTATAATAATACATGTAAATTTAAAAAATTATTAGATAAGTTTTTTTTTTTTTTTTTTTCAATTCAGTGAATGTTTTTAAAGATTGATAACATTAGTAAGTTTGAGTAAGTAAATTTCTTTATCATGTATCACATAATTCAGAAATTTATGAGACAAAAAGGCATTGGTTATTGTCTTTTTTTTTTTTTTTTTTTTTTTTTTTTTTGAGCTTTCATTGGGAGAGTGGGAGTGTGCACCCCCCCTCTCACAATAAAAACTTCAAAATGATGGGGAAAATGACTGTATAGCATTTAACCATCAATATAAAAGATTGTTCAATCTTGTATTATTTTTCTCTCTACAGTTTTTACACTTTATTGAGTATAAACCTGAGATATTTCCTGAAGGCGAGAGAACAATAAATTTTACTCACTTCTGCTTCCTCCAATATTAATGTGCAAATATGCATATGTAACCATTTCCTTAGTTGTAGTATGGATTTTGAAATAATCTTTAATTTAAATCATTTTATTTTGGAAATTTTGAAAAAGACAAATGAAGATTTAGAATCAAGAAAAAAACATGTATGTATATAATATGTATAAAATCACTACACATATTTTTTCCCCATCTTTTTTTTTTTATTAGTATTTATTAATCATTGAATGATTGTTTTTTTTACCTCATTGCAGAAATTCTTCTGGGAAATTTTCTAATAGTATTTTTCAACATGAAGAAACTTATGAGCACTATGCATTAGTCAGTTTATCATATTGGTCAAAGCTGATGGATGAGTGATTTGAAGTTAAGCAACAAGTTTTTTTTTCTCTTATAACAATCCCATTACTCATGACATACTAAATTTTTTAACACAAAATTACTGAACTTTTCTATTCAACATACTTATAAATACATACTTTCTGATTGACACTATATGACCTTTTATAAAGAATATGATTTAAGATTTTAAGAGATAATTAAACAAATTGTGTGCCCATTACAGAATTCCTATGATCATAAAATCAGAAGAGTGACTTTTTACATGTTCATCTCACTAACTTCTGCTTTTTGATGAGATGATAGTATCTGTTTTTAGCTTACCATCAAATATATTTCCTATTTGGGGACTTTGCTATTTAAATGATTTTTGTGAAAAGTTTGCTCTGTTTTTACTAAGGGTTGGCCTGATATTGCATTATGTTTCATCATATGAAGGCTCAGTAACTGATTTTAATAAGATTTCTGGGCCTCAGATTTTATTACTTGACACAGTTGCTGTCATTATTTATCAAAGATTGGAAATAAAAATAAAATAATCAAATAAAAAATAAATTGTAACAGTGCCTTGGCTAATTTTTTTTTTTTTAATGAAATTTGTCAGCCAAGTCCTTTGCTTATTTATTCCACACTTCTTTTTGTATATGTGTCTCTAAGAGAGAGATGTTGGTCAAATTCTTGTCATTGTCTTAAAGGAATAAAAAAAATTTTCTTAGATTTTTTATTTTTAATTGGGAAATGTGGGATTAGTGTGTAATATAATTATTTTGTTTGCATCAAACTAATGTGCTTTTGAAAATAAGAATTTGATATTTTGGGTTGGCCAGAAATTTTGCTTTATTAACCCATTAACTGTAAATGATACAAATTTCTGTCTGGTCTCCCTCCAACATCAACTTTATTCAAAAACACATTTATTGTTTTGTTCCATTATCTTCTGCTGCTTTTCAGGTAACTTTAAAATTCCATCCTCCCAGAGCTTTTTATCTTTCTGAGCAAAGAACTGTGGAAGATGCTTTTTGCAGTTTTCTAAGGAATTGAAGTTTGTTTTGTTTTCTTTTCCCCCCATTAAGACAATTCTGTAAAGACCAGAATAAATGGTAATCTGAAGATGTGGAGTGTCTGGTAACTATAGCAGATAATTGAAAATTTTCCTGCTATACTGTAACATTTTTAGTATGTTCATTAAAGAAATGCACAGTCTAGCATTATCTTAATGGAATATTATGCTTTTTCTTTTAATTAATTTTATGTTTTTCATTGATTGTGGTTGTTGGTCTAATAGATGTTACTCATTCAGATCACTCAACTGATTCTCTCTATATAAGAGTCTTATAAAAGACTCTCAATTCCATTATATACACAATATTACCTTCTTTAGAAAAAGACCAACTCTAGGTATGATTAGTAGTTCATTGCACTTGCCTTATGTATTTTTATAAAGTATCTGCTTTTTGTTACTTGTCACAATTTATTTCAGAACCAGAACTTAAATAGGATCTGCTAAAGAAGTTTTTTTAATATACAAATTACATTTGAAAGCAACTACCATAACCAGGTGGGTACAAAGGATTTTCAATGCTTCAGTTGGATATTTGCTATCTTCCCTGTTACATAATTCAGTGAGAAATTTTCAGAAGAAAACTCCATAAACAAACAGCATCATTACTCCTTTCTATTACCTTTTCTATAAATTGCATAGTTTTCTCTTTTCAATGTTAGTCAGAAATTTTGTTTATTGATTCTAACAATTTAATAAATAATTTTGGATTATAAATAAAAATCCATTAACCTTTTAGAAATTACTTTGTTGACATTTGAATACAAAAGCAGTTTCTGAGTGGGGTTTGAACATATATAATGTCTTTGAGCATTTTTCAGCTTTTATAAGCCATTGTCAAAGAGTTTGTGTATATGCATTGTCTTGGTAGTTTTTGAGTACCACATCCTCATGCATTGGTGGTTGCAATTTCAAATATATCTTCACACATCAACTTGTCTTGCATTTTCTCTTTCTTTTCCAATATAATGATTTGAAATCAAAACCTTACTCTTCAAATCTGTAACATTATTGCCCCATTCTTCTTTCCTGTATCATTTCAGCAAGTAGACAATCATGGATCCTCACATCTAGTCTTTATTTACACCAACCTTTAGCTCTCATGGTGCCAAACTCGTTCAAAAATATCTAAAATGTTAGCTGTGTACAACTGTTTTCTTTGATCAATGCTTAAAATGGCTGTGAATGAGTTACGTCTGTGTCTTAGTAAAGACCATTCTTCTTTTAACATTGTGGACTAGAGCTACAGAATCATAAAGAAGTGTACCAGATAAAAGAAACCACATCATTTGAGGACCATTTGGGCTTCGGTAGGCTACTCTGCAGTACAAACTAGGCTATAGAACACACCCAACACACAAATAAAAATATGGGTCACAGAATAGATCATATTGCATGTTTTATGTCTATACTGGACAGGAAACAGCTCTTTCACTCCCCACCTTACCATCTTTTGAAGATGTGCAGAGGTTTATTCCTTGTTTCATATTTAGGATTGGGTTTCTGGTTCCTTCTAAAGTCTTCTCGTTCTCTTTCACTCCCTTTAGCCCCTTGCGTCTTAGTGGATTTATTGCCTTGCTTGGGGTGAAACGATTACTGAGTCTATGCCACAAACACGTTTATCAAGTGTTGTTAGCAGCCAATTTCAATTTCAGTAAGACGTATAAATACGTCCATAGCACTGCATAGTTGCATGTAGATTACTCGCTGATCCATCCTCCTCCCTTTCTTATGTTCTATGAGTGCTAAATTCTCCCATGCCTCCTTCCTCATCATGTGTCCCCAAAATTTCATCATAGTATATATTTCCTTGATTTATTCAAAATATGAAAATGTATTGAATAAAGACAAAAGGACAACTTTTCTTTACCGGCGCGTTTCGTCCTTTGGTAGATTTTATCAAGGTGAATGTAAGAATTTTATTTTGCAACTGTTGCAAAATAAATTTATAAACATAATTTATTTTTCTATTTTTTTTTTTTTTTTTTTTACCCAGGACTACTTATTATGAATGGATCAGTCCATTCATGAGTAGGAGGACTCTTACCAAAAAAAATAATGTCATTTTTTATTCGTTTATTTTAATTTGATAAAATATTTACATAATGTAAGGTTTAACAGTTTTTCTTTGAATTTTTTTTTTTCAATAATGTTATGGTGGCTTGGGAATGGATTATATATTTTCGGAACTAAGTTATTTTTTAAATCCGGGGCGAAGATTTATATTTTCGTAAGATTCGATAGCGGTACTCAAGAATTTTGCACCCAACTTTCTGTTTTAATAAGTGTGGTATTCTTTAGGTTTATATGACTTGGTTTATTTTAAGGCATAACAACCGCAATAGATTATTTAGTGTCGGCAAGATTTTTAGGAAAGGTTCGTATGAATAAAATATATATTCATTGTAAGAAATCAGTTTTGTGACGAGGTGTCGTAGAAGGCAAGAGGGGGATACACCCCCACCCTCTCTTTGCAACCCATCGGCCACGGACAGCAGAGGTCAGTCGTGCGGCGGCCGCTGAGGGATGGGAAAGGAAGTGGTAAAAGTTATACAAACCCTGGGTGAACGAGGAGAGAAACAAATCCCTACTCGCTCTTCGCGAATAGTTGGGTTAGGGTGTATGATGGTCAGCCGAGAAGAGGAATAATATTGGCGCCAAAAAGCGACCCACGTGGGGCGAATTGTTGAAGTTAAAAATTAGTTATGAGCTGATGTTCGCCGAGGCAGGGTCGAAGATATAACTCCGAGGCACATCCAGGGCCTCGTAAGAAGACTCGCCGAAAAGAAGACAAATCTCCTTCAGAAAAGGGAATAAGATAAGTACTGCCATTTCCGAAATTATATCCTATGCAAAGGTTAACGGGCCTTAGAAAAGAAAAATAGAACAAACGAAACCCTCAATTTATTTTCCAAGAAAAAAAAAAAGAGAAGACCTGTAAGGGCACATGTGTTAAAGAAGAAAAAAAAAATAGAAAGGATCCTATATATATATATATATATATATATATATAGATAAAAGAAAAGAGGAACTCTGTGGGGACGTTAGCCTTGGCCAGGCTCTATAGATATAAACTTTATGACAGAGAAAGACATTTTTTTTATTATAGTTACGATTGTGTTGCTCTTTTATTCATGTTGTGTCGATAAATGTTTGTCATTATGTAAATATATGTATGAATATGTACATGCTTTGATTATTTGATGTCCATCAGTGTTGTTGCCTTGTCCCCCACCCCCGAGCCAACCAGGATCGAGAAAATCCCGTCATCCAGCTTTGGATAATTACCAGCCTAATCGAGAAAATTCCGTCATCCAACTTTGGATAATTACCAACCTATAAATTCACATCCGGATAGACAAAAAACGGGAGACGGAGAAGAGTTTGGTGGTATATGAACCAACGTCGTGGTCCTCCCTGCCATTTCACTGATTTGCCAGAAGCCCTCCCCGCTTAGTAAACTCAGTGCAACGTCACAGTTTTCATTGGCGTATTTTTTGTAAAGAGGGTTTTTGTATTGGTGGTATTTTTTTTTTTTTTCAAAAATGTATTACTAGTATTTTTACTTTAAAAATCCATTTCTATGCTTTCATAGTGCTCTGACCCCAGTTTGGGAGTTAACTATTTGCTCATAACTGGGACCCAAACAGGTGTTACCACCCCGGCTCTGGGTGGACCTGTGAACAACAGCAATTAAGAAGTGGTTACACGTTACTCAAAACCTCCCGATCAGAATCCTTGCTGCCAGAAGTGGTTTGCCTCGTACTGGATATGATTCTTTAGATCAAATTGTAGTTGGACTTATTTCTATGTATGACTAATGTATTTGATAAATTCTTATGTTTAAGGTTCTTTTTTACGTTCATAGTGACGCTCTTTTTTTAAATTTCCGCAAGTTTTCCCAAATATATTTTAAGGAACAGCGTCGTTTCCTGGAACAACTGAGTTGAAAATCGAATGCTATCGCTGATCAGGTATTATGAAGTCATCCAAAAATGTTTGCAAATGCAACTGTCTCATAACTCAAGCTACTACGCACAGATTTCAAAATGCTTTACGCGATCGTATGGTGGTTAACTCATTTTCAACTCTCAAATTAAGAAAGGAAGTTACTTCATGTTTTTACGAAGACAATCCAATCAATGAAGTTCTTTCTTAAGTAGATGATACTCTGAATAATTGCCGTTCGTAGTTAGGAATATTTTCATATCGAATTATATATTGATGATTCGTTTAGGTAAATTTAATTTGAGATACTGTTTTCCAAATGAGTCTGACATAAGAAAATTGTAACGCGATCTCTGGTCAAGGCGTCCATGTGACACCATATTTCTAACCCCACTTGTACGTTGGTCCTGTATGTTCCAGGTTAGACACGAAGACTCACTCTACACCTTTCTGATCATAGCTCAATTAGATCTCATTTAAATATCCATGGAGACCTACCAGACACTATTCGTAACATACTTGTTGACAACATAAATATAACTATCTACATGCAAAAAGGCTCAAAATAATGGAAGCCTTATTAATAAAAGCAACAAAAAAAACAACACTTAATAATATCAACTATAAACATGGATAATATCTTCACCATGTTTTGAAAAATGAAAACATTATATAAATACATACATGCAACAAACTATTTCTTATTTAACAGTTAAAATATTTAATTCTTGAAAATGGCTAAATGTATAGCCGAAAGCGCTTGGATTAAAAGAACATTCGGACGGTTTTTATATAATTTATCATCGGAAAAGAAAAAAATTATTAGATCGCATGAGAAATTGTATAAAAAAAACTAAATCAAAGCACCTTGTCTGTCGTATTCAATGAAATGTGCATGAAGGAGTGCTGCCTAAATACACAAATATATATAAAGTAGACATTGAAATCAACACCTAAAGGCGACAGTGTATTTCATGCTAAACTCAAGCCAGTGATGCATTGTGGGTAGTCTATTGTATTATTCTAACAGTTATTTTAGTGGGCGTGGTTTGTTAATTTGTTTATTTAGTCTCTTTATTTGCTTGGATTAATTTCTATTTATTTTATTTTATTTTCATTTGTTCTTTTTTTTTTCAGTTTTCGATTTTTAAGTAACGTAGAAAAATTTGTTTTCGTGCCTGGATTTTGAGATGAGTTCTAATCGTTTATTTAGTAAACGACTTCAATTATATGTCGAGCAGTTTGAATAATGGAAAAGTGACCCAGACTTAAGGGGCAATGTTGATTGACACAGCAGCAAATGCAAGCTGTAAAGCGAAAACTTCATTTTCGTAAACAACGAATTTGGAGTTGATTCTCCTGGTTGAAAGTTGATTCGAGACAGAAGTTACGCTCACTGAGGAGTTTTAGTAAGAGATTGAGAGAAAGGAATTCCCCAAAATTATGTCAATAAATATGAATTCGCCAGAAGAGAGGTAGAAGACAGAGACGAGACGGCAGAGTTCGTCCCAGTCACCGCTCGTGATACACCCCACGTAACTGCCTGCCGAAGAGAAGCCTCTGACTTCAACCTTGTGCTAAGCTTTACCAACAACAGCAAACCCGATTTGTGCCGGGTCGATGATAGTATTACTTCCGATTTAGATGCGGGCTGGGCTGACAATTGCATGCGAACTCTGATAAACCAATTATTGTACGAAGGACTGATACAAAAACAGTAATTACTTTTGTTCAATTTATTCGAGTATTATTTTTTCCTGTACGTCATCACACTGCTTGAACCAGCCCAACACGAAGATACCTGCGACAATTGTATCTTAGCTGCCTTATGATCAAACTTAAATCACAACGTGGGATAAGGTTAGCTCTGGATTAAAGCAATCACTTCAGCTACAAGACACGGTGTTGGACGACCGGCTAGGGTATTGCACAATTACAGAGGGCTTGATGCAGAAAAGTGCTTATATATTAATGAATATTTTTTTTCTATGTTTTTACGTTTTTTCTGTACGGTGAGTTGAACCATATCATGTTTTCTTTCTGTTTTTTGTTTTGTTTGTGTGTATGTGAGTGTTGCTGGGAATATATTTTATGGGCTGTTACATATCCTTTCTTAGCTTCGTTTAATATGTTCTCTCTGGAAGAATTGTCAGAAAGCCCGCGGTTAAATGATTGCGGTATCTGCTTGATTATTGATGGCAGGTGGTTGGAAGATGTGTGTATATACAGTGGTTTATCAATGGGTTTTCTCTATGGTTTATATGTACCTTTTCTTGGGTTTTCTTTAGGTTAGTTTTTATGTCGAATCGCATATTTTAGAAAATCTTTGTGATTATTTTTCTAATTTAGTCTGTATTTTGCTTGTCACAGTTTCTTAGAATTAGGAGACTGTATTCCCTGTAGAGTCCTGCATCATTTCTATCGATTATTTTACTTGGTTCGACTATATATATACCTATGAATTCGCACGGTGGAGTAATGGATAGCGGCTCAAATCCATGACATTCACTTGGGAAAGGTATGAATCCTCTTCTTCTCCTCCCCTCCCCCCAGCTACGGGTAAATAGTAGGACAGACCAGGTTCTATAGCTTGGGATGGCAACTGGTCTACCGCAGAAAGAAATGTCAACCTACTGCCTCGTCAGTCATATATCGAAAGATACATGATCGCCTACGCGTGTATCACGCATGGCACATAACTGACTGAAGAGTTCGCAGGTCTCTTCAACGTCAAAGCTTCCTATTGTCGCATCAAAGATCCCTTATTTCTTTATCCATGCGTTTCCATTGTCGAATTTTAGGGAATGTTTAATGATTTTTTAAATTTCGTTTGTGTTTATCTGTGTTCTTTCTAGTATTGTTTTACTTATTTTATCTAGTTCACTTTTGGTTGGGGTTATGAGTTCAATACCTGGCTACAGATGAGGTGAACAAAAAACTTGAAGAGTTGAGTTAAAGGCTATAACTGACACTGAGACATCCAGAAGAGGTATGGCATGTGAACCTAAAACGTCCTGGTGGACGTCCTTGGTTCTAAATTTCAATCACCTGAAGAAGGCTTGGGGGTATAACGGCTGAAACGTCGTGAATATGGCAACAAAGATGAGGACAAAAATCTGAACAATGTAAATAGTATATATATATATATATATATATATATGTGTGTGTGTGTTGGAACGCTGATGTTGGAGTTAACAAACGTGTTTTTTTTCATTGTTCAAAGAAAGCGATGTCGTATTTTTAAAAGGAAAGTCTTGGTTTTGTAACTATCCATTATTCTTTTATTTTTCTTTGTTTATTTGTTATATGCATAGTATTTAATATATTCTTAAAATCTTTTATTTGTTTATTTTATGATAAGTCGTGGCATACAACGATTTTTATTTTAAGTGTCGTTTAGTTTAGCAAATGAACAAAAAAACAAGCATTAAAATCATTCTAGCAAAGATATAACTTAGGTGGGCTGGTCATGTTGTGAGAATGGATGAGCATAGGCTTCCAAAGAAGGTGCTGTATGGACACCTACCAAACTCCAAACGTTCAGTTGAACGTCCACTCTTACGCTAAAAAGACAAATTGAAAGACAACTTGAAACGTCTCAACTTTGATCTGAAAACCTGGGAAGCCCAAGCATCAAACCGAACGCAGTGGTGATTTTTAGCTGATTCATTTAAAATTTTACTATAAAATTGAAAATAAAAATTAACAATTTCAAATTTAACTTGTATTAAGTTTAAAATATAAAATTGTTTAAAGAAGGAACTGAGGAAAAATACATATTTTATTATTTATTTTGTTTTAATCGAAAAGCCAAAATCTCAGAACAAAGCCTAATCTAAGGAGATACAAATATTGTAACAACTTAGATATATGTGAAGTGATATGGGCAGGGGAAAAAATTTGCAAATGACAATACATACACAATCATATTACAATATACAAACACATAGACATATTTAGATATATAAACACGAACGAAACGGGAAATAAATGTCCACGACCAAAAAAAGGAACTATTAAAATATTACTTACATGGGCAAAGATATATAGATAAAAAGAGGGTTTAATAGATAAAAGTTGAGAGGGGTAGAATAGGAAACCAAATATTCAGCAATGAACAAAGCAAAGAAAAAGACAAACATATATAAATGGACAGACCAAATATATATGCATACACAAAAAACAACCGCCAAATTAAAATGTCCAGTCAAAATGCAACAAGGAAAATAAAACCAGCTTATAAATAGAAAAGAAAACATACTGACACACAAATATATACAAATACCTCATATATACTAATATCCGTTTGAGTACACATGAAAACATACACTAGTGCAAACATAAATATATATATATATATACACATGCATACACTTGCACCCATACTGATATATACTTAGATATTTGTATCTGCACATATATGTCGGTGTGTTGGTTTATTTTTGTATGTTTTTTATATATAGCTGTGTTGGCTGATATGTTTGTATTTACTTTTATGTGTGTGTGTATATGTGTGTGTGTGCATATGTATGTATCTGTATGGGTGCACGTGTATGCACATGTGTGCATTTATTTATATATTTTTTACAGAGCGTATGTAAATATAAAAATGAACACTCAGAGGCGACAGGCTGTTTCATGCTAGACGCAGTCGTCAGGCCACATGTGTTGCGTTTTTTCTCGAATATCTATATATACGGGTCAGTGGTGCATTGTGTGTAACAGTTATTCTGGCGGTAGTGGTTTATTTATTTATTTGGGTTAATTTATTTTACTCGTTATTTATTTATTTATTCTTTTCGGTTTTCGATGTTTTAGTAACGTAGTAAAAGATTTTTTAGATTAGTTCAGATCGTTTATTTAATGGTTTATTTTGGTCTGGGAAGGTAATTAATGCTATTTTTCGTACAATTTTTGGATTGATTGCTATAGTCTATTCTGTTATTTTGGTGGGGGGCAGTTTTTTAACAATTTGTTTATTATTTTATTTATTTGGATTGATTATTTTTAGTTGTTTTTGTTTGTTTATTTTTATTTATTCTAACGGTTATTTTAGCGGGAGCGGTTTGTTAATTTATTTATCTGAATTAATTTATTTTACTTGTTCTTTCTTATTTATTTTTTTGTATATTTTTATTTATTCTTTTCGGTTTTCGATTTTTAAATAACGTAGTGAATTTTTTTTGATCGTTTACAACAATAAATCCAAAAATTGGACGAAAAAGCTATAACTAGTTATAGCTATTTTTTCGTCCAATTTTTGGATTTATTGTTGTAGTCTATTCTAATGGTTATTTTGGTGGGATTGGTATGTTAATTTGTTTATTATTTACTTTATTTATTTATTTGGATTAATTATTTTTACTTGTTTTTTTTTTTAATTATTTTTATTTATTCTTTTTCGTCTATTCTAACGGGAGTGGTTTGTGAATTTGTTTATTATTTCCCGCCATGCAAAGTGCACTTCCCTCGAAAACTAAAAAGTAAACATCCCTAAAATCTGTCCTTCGTTGTATGCCCCAATAGTAGAGACAACCGTACCCACAGTAACATTTAAACCTTCTTTGACACACTCGATGCTTGATGAACATGGAATGAATCACTTTTTACACGGTATTTACCCGAGACCTTCCAAGAAGGTGGGATGTGCCACAAGGCTGGTTTTTAACGTGGGGCTTTCCAAGCGCGTACGCTCCGGCAAAAAATTCCCCGTAGACACGGGGTCGGGTGGCTGTCTGTTTTTTCCCATAGGCATATCCATGTCTGATTTCGTCTCCGCCCGAAAGCGGAATATCCGATGGACTGTAACCATTTTTACCCATCCGAAAATCTTATGGATTTATTTCCATATTAATATGCATACATTCAGGAAAATGCGAGAAAATATGTAGATTGATGAGAAAAAAATGTGTATTAATATATACGGTCTGAATAATTTTTAATCAGATTTAAAATCATTGCTATACTGGGTTCGACACTGCCACATTTGAATAAATGAGCTCTTGTTGAGTAAATAGGCTGCGTGATGAAATAAACAATTTCCTCTCACATTAAAATTTCAGTATTCAACGAACATAGAATAAGAACAAACATGAGAAACAACAGTTTTTGCACAACACTGAATAAAATATTTATATAACCAAAACGAGGTACAAACAATTGGAGTAAAGAGGTAGTTTAAAAAGTTCAAATGTCCTTTTGTTTGGATTGAAATGTTATCAAAGGTCTAGTTTGATAGATTATAAGTTGTTGAACGGTTTGTACAATAATGAGAAATGTGCTTGAGTATTATTGTAATTTAAGGAAAAGTAAACAGTTCAGGTTTGTACTAAAGTATAGAAGTATGTGATTCTTAACAAGCTGTGTTTATGTTAATCGCAATTTAACGTTGAGCTTGAAGGCAAAGATTCGTGTATCAAATTGAATGTGGAAAACTTGAGTTGATTGTTCGTGATAAGATATTGCTGTGTGAGTGAGTGTTCTTTTCAGGCTGAAATCATGTTAAGGAACTAACGTTAAGCCTGGAACTGTGTGACGACTTCAAAGGATTCTGTTCGGCGGGATATTTCTTGTATATATACAATTGTGGCACAAGGCCGAAAAAGAGAAATGGGTTGAGGCTGGTGTTCACTGACTATCCTATACCTGGCTATAATCCAATTCACGACCCATTCACTCGTTACAATTTTCGCATACACCATAAGGACACGTCCATCACCAATCAATACTACATACATCATAATACCGCATCCTCTCAGGGGGACCTTCAAAACGCACCCCATGAAACACAAAATTTATATACAAAAATTTGTGGATTATTTACAATGAGGAGAGAGGGAAGGAATGAACCCCGAAACAAACTAAATATCAAATTAAAGCAAAATAAACATACATAACTGATGTTAGTAGGAACCGTCCAACCCTCAGAAAAGAAAAGAGAAGTCGCTGTATTCTGTCCTTGGACAAAATCAAGAGGCTATCTCGCTATGGGAGAAGGGAAAGGAGAAAATATATATACGGACATGGGAAATGAATAAAGCTGACCCAGTCGAGATGAAAAAGGGACCAAAAACAAACTGGGGAGGTTGGGAATCTCAACTTGAATCATAACAATGGATGTAGCCGGGAGCAGGCCGGGAAGGACACTTAATCACATTAACTAGGTATATAAAGCTTGTCTGGCCTAGCAAGGGGAGGGCACCACGAGAAACACCCCGATGCGATATGGCGCCGAAGACCAGAAAGAACGAAACTCCTCCTCCGACAAGTCAAGCCGCTCACGTAGAGGATCCTTCGCCCCTCCCCTCCACTAGATAACGATAGAAGACTCTCCTAAGCTGAGAAAAGTCACTGGTCCGAGGAATGACCTTCAAGACCTGTCGACACTCGCGAAGGAAATCCGGTTGATCCCGGGGTTTACGATGGCGCTCAACCCGAGAGATTGGGGAACAGATAGTAAGGAAAGGGAAGGCGTACCTTACAATCCCCGCCATAATCGAATCTCCTGTCAATGCGCGGCGTAGAAAAGCCAACCTCGAGGCGAGATTGTGACTCGCCAAGTGTGGCATTCCCAGTCCCCCATGACACGGACGTTGTGCACAGACTTCTCTGTCGACCATCCACATGCTTGCGTCCCATCCACAGGATGGAGGATAGCAAGCGCTCAAACGGCTTCTTATGATTTTTACAGAGAGGAAGTACAGACAAGAGGAAAGACGTAAGTGGCACACGCCTCCGCCCTGCCCTTCACGGACAACTTCTGTCGGTGCCAAGTCTCACCAGCCGCGTCGACCTTTGACTGTACTTCTGACCAGTTTTTCTCCAGCTGGAGGTCGGGCCCAAATCACACTCCAAGAATGCGGACAGGCACCTAACCGCAAGCCGGAAGACTTGTCGCGGTTAATCTTGGCCCCTGTCACCTTTTCGTACCGATCAAGCGCCTTCAGTACCACCTCAATGTCGCTGCGGGACGACACGAAAGTGGATACGTCATCGACGTACGCGGAAAACCTGTCACAAGCCCCTCCAGGGACAAAATCTTTAACTCTGTGTGTAGCAGAGTTATGAGCTTATAGTCGTCTAAATCCCGCCCAACACCCTTGCCCTTTTTCAACAGTGTGATCACACCCCTGGTGAACTTGTTGGGGACGGACCCCTGGCAGAATCAGTTGTTGAACACGACAGTAAAAATCATGACAGCCTCAAGTACAATTCATAGGGCAAACCATCCAGACCAAGCGACTTGCCTCTGCCGACCTTCTTCAATGCCGCGTAAACTTCGCCCTCCGTGATCTCTCCCTCAAAGCTAGCTGCTTCATTCGGCGAAAGCCGAGGAAAGTCAGCCAAATAGCTACGAAACTCCTCCTCACGGAGACCAGGCTCCTTGGTAAAGTGGCTCTCGAAATCCCGCCGAAACGCCTCGCACATGCCGTCAGTGGCCCGAAGAGTATGCCCCTCCGGGGTTTTGACCTCACGAACGTACCGACCGGAACAACGACAGATCTCTTCCTTGCGCATTTCTACGCCCATGTTCACAGCTTCGGAAGACATCTTGCTTAACCTATGTCTAATTACCTGGCCCATGTCGCGCTCGCTAGTCAAACACTCCAGGGCCTCTCCAGGTAAGGCTATCTCTAGGGGATCCCCCCAGCCACCGCCCGGGAAAAACTATTCTTAGGAGCCTTCACCTTGTTAGCTCTATCTAGTGCGAGCTGTTTGCTAAACTCGGTGATGAAGGACCTAATTCTATTTTTAAGCCTTTCCCACCACCTATTCCTGATAACCGCCCCCACTAGTTCCCGCTGCACTAAGCTAGTTAGCTGTTCCTGGAAGTCCCGCCTGTCCAGTAAAGACAAATTGAACTTCCAGTAGCCATTCAGTCTAACAATCTAACGCCATCCGGGCACAAACGAGTTTGTGGTCCGAATAGCCTACCCAGTGGAACGTTGGACAATCTAACAGATCAACATCGGCTCCTCTGACTAACATTATATCCAGATAGGTAACCACTCGGGTAGAAGGCCAACTAAGAGCCCATGTTCACATCTTCCCCCCGGGGTGATCGACCCGGTATTTATCGACGAGACCATACTCGTCGATCAGATCAACCAAGCTACGATCGCCCCTCCTCCCTCTAGCTCCTCTCCCCCTTGGGGTCCAGGATGGCATCCAGTCCCCCATTAAGACTAGGCACGTTGAATCCACCAGGAACGGCCCCAATTGCTGAAAAAACGAGATCCTCTCGCGGTCGTTGGGCGCCTAAACCGCAACGAATCGGAACGAACCACTTTTCACGGCAATATCGGCCACGATCAACCGGCCCTCGGCATCGACATGAACAAGGTCCACCCTCGCATCCAGAGTACCGCTAACCATCAAAGAAACTCCTCTGGCCTGTCGGTCCCCATATGCTGAATAGACGACAAAGTCATTAGACAGCACAGATCTCTTGGATCGCGGCGACATCCACTCCGAACGACAAGTGGTCATGGAGCAGGCGAGCAGCCTTACCCCGATCCCTCAAGCTCTTCGCATTCAGACTGGCTATCAATAGATATCTTTTAAGTCTGAAACGAGAAAGTGAAAATTATGGCAGCTCACCTACTCGCATACCGGGCGGAAATCTGCGGGATTCAGGACCCCGACGACCTGTCCCAGGCTCCCTGTACCCAATTCTGTAGTCATTCAACTTAATAAATATTTTCAGAAAACCTCAACTTCTGATTGGTCACTTAATATTTAAATCATGCCCGAATATCAATATCAATTTTCGTACAAAAAGTGGATCGCAGAGCTTATTCAGCTTAATGTATATTTTCAGAAAACCTCAACTTCTAATTGATCGCTTAATATTTAATAACATCGACTTAGTTCTTGACCAGACCAAAAAAATAATTCCGCCAAAATCTTTCAAGCCTCTGTGAGCCTAACACGTGACCAAAGTTAGCAATAGAATATGAAACGTCTTTCATCCCCGATAGTGAGCCTATCGGAAGCCTTTGAACTCGTTACACAGTTCCAGGCTTTACGTTAAAGTTCCTTAAAATGATTCCAGCCTGAAAGAACACTCACTCACACAGCAATATTTTATCACGAACAATCAACTCAAGTTTTCCACATTCAACTTAATACACGAATCTTTTTCATACGCTTTCAAGCCCAACGTTAATTATTGCAATTAACATAAACACAGCTTGTTAAGAACTACTTACTCCAACTAGAATATTCTCTTCGAACAAATGAAAACAAATCAAAGAGTGACAATTCCGTAAACCTTAAAGTAAGTCGTAAACAATTTTTTCAGATAATTATTTTTAACCGACCGGCAGTTATCGGTTGAAATTTATATTTACCAGTGTTTCTCGCTTTTTATCAGTCTTCTCTCAATCTCTGACTAAGCTTTAGATTGATATACGTTTCCTATTTGTTCTTTATTTTATCATCCTGTTGGATTTTGATCCATATTTGATCTGCATTTGATTTATAACTCATATGTGTGTGTGTGTGTGTGTGTGTGTGCGTATGTGTGAAATCGAATAACTAAATGGAAAAAACATCCTGACGTATGTGTTTCGTCCCAAGTAAAAACATCTTCATACTAATAATTATTTTATTATGTGAATGTTACATACATGTGCTATTGGGTGTAATACAGCGAGAACCGGTTATAATTTTGCATTGAAAACATTATAGATACAGAGACCCTTTAACATTTTCGATCTGTCCTGATTGTATTCCACACACACACACACACACACACACACCCACATACATACATACATACATATATATATATATATATATATATATATATATATATCTGTTTTGAACAATAAAAAAATTAAAAACACACTGGCTTGTATATTAATATTTTCATTTTATTATTATAATTATTTTAAAATTTGGTTCCTTGACTAGGAGAAAAGGTACCTGCTTGTTAGTAGCAGGAGTGAATGACTGTCTCTGAAGAAAGTGAACTTTATCTGTAGTTTTCATTTGTTTTTTTATTGTTAATTTTGGTCAGTCCATTGTATTGGCCGCTTTCAAGTTGTTTTTTTAAATAGAGGCTGGGAGATTCGTGAGTCTCAGAATGCCCTCCTTGGTCATTTTGACTGTTTTATTTGTCGCTGGGAATGGGGTGGGTGTGTTATTTTTTTAATTTTTTTTTTGGGGGGGGGGTGTATCTGATGTGTGTATGTGTATTTATTTGTGTGAGTGTGTGTATATGTGTGAGACATCAACACCTCTGCAAGCATGTCTGTCTTGTGTGGGTGAAAAATATGGGTAGGGCTTGATTTTTGGGATTATATATTAATTCTATATATGTTGTTAAATCCGTCTGGAGAAAGTGTTTTGAGGCGCAAAATCCATTAGACTTCATGTTCCTCTAGTATTTTACTAAGGTTATTTTTCTGTCTATTTATATTTTTTCAATTATAGTGAACTTTGCATGGCTTTTAAAATCATGTTGTTCTACAGGTAATAATCTTTTGTGGATAGCTGACTTGATCCGATTCTCGTAATTATTAATTCTGTAGTGAAAGAGCCATTCAGATTTCCCCACGTTTCTGGTATAGTGTGCATTCTAATAAATAAATTATGTTATAACTTCTAAAGTTAGAGTTGTGGTAGATTTTGAAACATATACCTAACGTAATAAGTTATACATCGTCTACTAATTCATCCTGTGATAATATATTTAACCAAAATAAACAAGATTACGAAAGGGCCTTGGAAAATAGTGGACACATAAGTAGATTGATATATACTGATACTCATAATTCCCCTAAAACGTAATCATAAAAATAGGGCCAGGAAGATATTATGGTTTAAACCCCCCCCCCATATAAATTAACCGTTACAACTAAAATAGGAAATTTTTTTAAAAATTACTAAAAAAGAATTTCCCCCAACAAACGTATTGTACAAAATTTTCACCAGAAATTATATTAAATTATAGTCGTATGCCGAACATAGCTAACTTAATTAATAAATTAAAAATCATAGAAAATCAGGAAAAAATCATAGACAAACCACACTCCAACCCCCCTAACCGTAGAAATAAGGATGCCCGCCCACGTAAGGGCAGGTGTCAACAAGACTCTGTGGTTTACAAAGTTGAAATACACAGAAATAAACCTAATAATAGTAATAAGAACGTTAGATTTTACACAGGATCCACCCAAGGTAATTTCAAAAAGCGTTATTACAATCATTTAAGTAGCTTTAAGCATGAAAATTACAAACACTGCACTAGCCTGTCTACATACACATGGAATGAAGATGGTATTGACCCCATCTTAAAATGGGAAATACTACAAAAAATGCCATAAGTATAAAACAGGGGACAGGTATTGCTTATTATGTATGGAGGAAGAATTAGCAATAGCCTCCTCTGATGAACCTAATAATTTAGTAAATCAAAGATCTGAGATTTTAAACAGGTGTAGGCATAGGGAATCCTGGTTATTCGAATAAGGGCTTTGTTTTTTGTTTTTTTGGGGGGGTCTCTATCTTCTTCGTCACATGGTTTTATGCTTGTTTTTAGTGGTTTTATCAATAAAATCTGTTTCGTGCCATTTCCCCTTTAGCCTGATTACCCTGAAGATCCGTTTAGGTGAAACCTAGGTAGGTTGCCCCTGGCTCTTTAGGATTTATTTTATTTATCCCAGCTCTACTTAGCATATTGAACACTCTACGTTTTAGCTTTATTACTCGCTTGGGTCTTTTTCTTTGGACTATTTGTTTCGCCCTATTCGGATGTTTCTAGCTCTTTCTTTTTTTCCAATTTTTTTCCTCGGGTACCAATTTATTTTGATATACTTACGAATTGTGCTATCCGAGGTTTGTTTTTTCTAACCGAGTATTACTATTTGTATAATATATATATATATATATATAATTTATTGATATAATACCAATTGCCCAAGGAAGACATTACTCTAAAGAGAGCTCCATGTAAGTAACAGAGCAATATATCAATAATAATAAATAAAGACAATCCTTAAAAAACATTTCGGTTATAATTTATTTTATGAATATATTTAAATATTCATCTCTTCAGACCAAAGTTTTTTTTAGAAATGAAATCAATTTATCCAGACTGAAGAAAGAGGGAAAGAAATAAAAAGTAAAAAAGTGTGTGTGTGTGTGTGTGTGTGTGTGTGTGTGTGTGTGTGTGTGTGTGTGTGTGTGTGTGTGTGTGTGTGTGTGAGAGAGAGAGAGAGAAATTAAAACGATTTTTGAAAATATTGGGTGTAAACGACTTTTAATGAGCTTTTCAATTTTTGATTCGTAAATATGGTTTTCACTTAATAACAATATTACCTAACCGGATTGAAGCAATACAGAATTTTAAACGATTTATATTGTATAAATTATTATATTAAAAATGTATTATAATTATTATTATAATTAAAATTTTAAAAAATGAAAACAATTCTTGTAAAAATTAATTATTCATCAAATTTTTTTCTTAAGACAATAGTGTCCTTAATGAATCTTATTTATAAAAAAAGCAATTAAAAGCTTCTCTCATTAAATAATGTGTAATGGGTTAGGCAATCTGTATCGGGGACAAGTACAAATTAAACTGACTCTCTGCTATTTTTACTAAATCAAATGCAACAAAGACAACAACAAGAGAAATAATCAAATAGGCAGATATTTGTTTTAACAAAAATTATTTTTTATATAACAAGTACACACGATATAATAAAGTTGTTTAAAACACTTTAGAGTTATTGTGTGATCAAGGGTAATATAAAAAGTGTTATGCTATAGCTTAGGTAAGAAATTAAACAGTTTATTTTGATGGTGAAATTGAATGAAATAGATTGCTTGACTTAATGTAGAGCTGTCTCGCTTCGACTGATATAGTTGCGATTTCCTTTATGCTGTTAAGATATTGAGTAAGTTGAATCTGAATCTCGTCTTAGTTGAATTCGCCTCTAGATGAGTTGATGTTAAAAAGAAATTGAATTTCACAAGCCTGGTTGATGTTAATAAAAATTAACTTTTAGCGAGGAAGATGGGTTTCATGGATTCGAGTGATGAGTTGATTATTTTAAGGACTTACAGTATTTACTCTGTCGCCCCCACTAGGACGAAATGTGACACAAGGTCTATTTTTAGGTGGGGACCCGTGCACCCGGGACAGGAACAAAAATTCCTCTCAGCCCCTGCAACCGTCGGTTGCGCTGGCCTCGGTGCAATGGGAGGGCGCGGCCTCGAGCAACTGTTCCCCAGGGCTGGCCACCTCTTAGTATAATTTTCTCAGTTGCCCCTCTTGTCCTTTGACAGAGAAGCCCCTGAGCGCACTCTGCCCAAAGACAGAGACGCAACTGAGAGATAAGTAGACGTGAAATTACTCAAAAAGACTCACTGACTAAGTCGTGTCGAAGTTTCATATTTATTAATTTCCTTGATCACGTGGGAGAATGTTTACCAATTTTTGGCGCGTTGAACTCTGAACAGATCAACTCGAGGTCAACCGTGCGGGCGTAGGCAGAAACATGAAATTATTATTTATGGACCAATCAGAAAGCATTGTTTCATACTGAACTCTGGAGCCAATTTTAATGGGTTCAGCATTTTGAGAATATTTACCTGTGATCCTCTGTTAACAGGTTTAAAACAGAAAATGTAGAAATCTAATTTTACAAATGTCATAGTTTTATTGCATTTTTTATTTTACGAATTTTCGGGAAATGATTAACAGTAGTTAAAAAAAAATGATGAATCCAAGGTGTCCTGCTTTTGACTAATGAAACAAATTCTGAGATTGCAATTTAATTCCTCTAAATTTCATGAAATTAAGTAAGTGGTGGGATAACATATGTAAAGAAAAAAAAATACCAAGATTTTCTAAAAAAAAAATTTCAACAATAATTTCATTCATTTGTGAATATATCCTGAAATTTCATTAAAATTCGACAATTATTCGATTTTTGAAATTACTTCCAAATGAAAAAAAGCGCAAAAACACTCATCATAATTATTACGTCAACCGTGTCATAAAAAATAGATTTTTATCAAAGATTTTGAACATTTTTTAAAAAAATTAAAAAATAAAAATTAAAAAATAATTTTAAAATACGTTTTTCTTTTTCAATTAATTTCATTAATAATAAAATTGACATTTTTACGAAAATTCTGTTTAATTAAGTTTGGGGCCTTTTTTCAGCAAAAAAGTGGAGGTACCTACTACATTATTACGTCTTTTAGGTAAAAAAAATTAGGTTTTTTTTTTTAAGTATTATAAAACGTTAGGTAAAAGCCCTAGAAAGAAAGACAAATTATGAAATTGTACATAAAGACAAATATCGAAAAGTTTGTTCAATTTTTAAACTGTTTTTTTAGGTTTTAGAAAATACTCGGAGATGAAGTCATTATCTAACATGCAATAAAATCATTTATACTGTCGTTTTGACAGGATCAACACCTAGGTCTTAAACTATCAATTGATAAAAAAATGAACGAGAGTAGAAATGCAAAGTTGATAAATATAACTTTAAGCAAAACAGAATATAAAAATAACACAAACGATCTTCAGGTGGCACAAAAACAAAAATACTAATATAGAAAAACTCGGTTACTGTGGAAAAAGTTGAAAGAAAAAGTATATATAACTTCAAAGAATAATAACATCATAATAAATGAAATAATAATTGCAAATTATATTAAATTAAGAAGCTCCAAAATAACGGATTTTAAGTTTACAAGTGAAAAATGTAAATATTGCTAAAAAAAGTAATATAATAAATTTTATTACATTACTTTTTTTAGCTATATTTACATTTTGGAGCTTCGTCAAAAAACGTTATCTTTCCTCGAGTTCAGAACACCTAAATTTGTATACAAGGAAGAATTTCGGAAATTTTATATTCTTTCCGAAAATAAAACCTGCTGCAACAGTATTTCCTCTATTGCCCGAATTAGTAACGAAAAAGAAAGAAAAAAATGCAAATGAGATTCAATTACAAAGAAAAAATATTTATTTCTAACCAGCTAAATAAGGGTTCTTGCAAAAATTCGGCCCTTTTTGCTGAGAATAAGATAACCTATTCTCTGAGTAACACAATGTAAAAAAGCATAGCAGAAAACAAACTTAAAAATTACAATGGATCACCCACCCCCCAAAAAAATTGCGCCCACCTACTGTGTCAATGATAACAATAAAAAAGGGGGAAGAGCTTTAGCTTTACAGTACACTTTCAGTCCTTTCAAGGTTCAAAAAGTTTTATCTTTTTTCTTTTCTCTCTTGTGTAGACAAAGTTCTCTTCTTGGTGGCCAAACTCCCTTCTTTCTTCACTTATTTTCCTCCCGCCCGCCTGGATATTACGCCTTTCTTTTACGGCCGCTAGGTGAAAATTTACTTAAACACGCGCTAAAACACTTTTTGAAAACGCACGTGTTTTCTTCTTCTTCTTCTTCTTCTTCTTCTTCTTCTTCTTCTTCTTCTTCTTCTTCTTCTTCTTCTTCTTCTTCTTCTTCTTCTTCTTCTTCTTCTTCTTCTTCTTCTTCTTCTTCTTCTTCTTCTTCTTCTTCTTCTTCTTCTTCTTCTTCTTCTTCTTCTTCTTCTTCTTCTTCTTCTTCTTCTTCTTCTTCTTCTTCTTCTTCTTCTTCTTCTTCTTCTTCTTCTTCTTCTTCTTCTTCTTCTTCTTCTTCTTCTTCTTCTTCTTCTTCTTCTTCTTCTTCTTCTTCTTCTTCTTCTTCTTCTTCTTCTTCTTCTTCTTCTTCTTCTTCTTCTTCTTCTTCTTCTTCTTCTTCTTCTTCTTCTTCTTCTTCTTCTTCTTCTTCTTCTTCTTCTTCTTCTTCTTCTTCTTCTTCTTCTTCTTCTTCTTCTTCTTCTTCTTCTTCTTCTTCTTCTTCTTCTTCTTCTTCTTCTTCTTCTTCTTCTTCTTCTTCTTCTTCTTCTTCTTCTTCTTCTTCTTCTTCTTCTTCTTCTTCTTCTTCTTCTTCTTCTTCTTCTTCTTCTTCTTCTTCTTCTTCTTCTTCTTCTTCTTCTTCTTCTTCTTCTTCTTCTTCTTCTTCTTCTTCTTCTTCTTCTTCTTCTTCTTCTTCTTCTTCTTCTTCTTCTTCTTCTTCTTCTTCTTCTTCTTCTTCTTCTTCTTCTTCTTCTTCTTCTTCTTCTTCTTCTTCTTCTTCTTCTTCTTCTTCTTCAAACTCTATTTATGGGCTTCTTTTCAACTTTCTTTTCTGGGGCTTCTTCGAGAGGACTTCTGAAAACTTTCTCTGAAGGTGAAACTTGCCCTCAGCAACTTTGTTACCCATGCATCCTTTACTTATAGGCAAGCGCTGCCTGTCTTGTCAGCAGGGAGAGAGAAAACGAACCACTTCTTTCTAAGCTGTCTCGTTTCCAACTGCTGCTATTATATTTTGCTACCCACCTACGAGGGTTGCATGTGGCACAAGGCCGGGTTTAGCGTGGGTTCTCCGAGCCCGTAGGCTCGGCCAAAAATATTCCCTTTCGAACGCGTATAAACGGGTTCAGGGTCAGTCTACCTCCCCGAACGAGACTCTGCCCTTCGGCGGAGCCTCGTCTGGGTTCCTCTCTGCTGCTAAGGTCCAGTCCCAGTTCTCCCTTCCCTTTCAAGGGGGGGGGTCACCTTTGAATCGTCCAATCACAGTCCATTAAAAAAATATGAGCAGGTTCTTAGGGCCAGTAACACAGAGTGTGTCTTTTGTTCTCCCTTGACCTAAAATTTATCAAAAGAGTAATGGATAGTGGTTTGGATTGTGGAATCGAAGAGTCGAGTTCGTATTTAAGTCGAGTTCATTCCATTCATTTACGTGCTAATACCACTTGGAAAGGTACGAATCCATCTTTTCTCCCTACAGCTATGGGTAAAATAGCTGAACAGAATGCCTTTGGTGGCAACCGGACTAGGAGAAGGAAAAACTCTAAATTCAAAACCAGCCTGGAGAGTGTTGGTCTCCGTCCGGGAAACACCAATGCTACTGCTCGTACCCCTTATACCCTAGTGGATTGCGGGTCACGTGATCGTGATACAAGTTTACTCATGCTGTAAAATTGACGGTGATTTGAATTAATTTTGAAGATGCGTAATGCTATCATTCATTCATTTATTCAGTTAGCGCATTTTGCGCCGCTGTAGTCACCACTCCCCCATTATTTCTGTTGTAATTGTGCTTCATGGTGACAATTCAAGGCAAAAATGGCTTGCTGATTGAAGTTACCCCGTCCCTCCTCTCTGGGTTTGAAGAGAAATGTCCCCTTTCACTGGTCGGGTCAGGAAACTCTTTCGACTACCCTCACACAGGTCGATGCGATTGACCGGGGTGTGTCCGTCGCAATGCCCATGCGACGATTTGGAGCTATGTGTGAGAGTTGTATGTAGGTCGTGGACCAGTATAGTTCCGTATCACAATTCACTTCACTGATGATACACTCATAAACACACATATATATTAAACAGTACTAATATAGTAAACAGTGTATGCGCCACTTATTATTATTACTTTAACTGACAAACCAATCAATAAATAAGAAAAGAATAAAAGTGTAAAATTATCATCAAATATATGAGAACATTTTTTTATTATTGTTGTTCTTACAAATATTTGAAAAATAAATGATACAGAAAGAAACTGACTATTCTGAACCAATCGTTACGACTCGAAATGCTTTTTCTACAAATTTAAAAATACTTCCTCGTCTCTAAAAAATGTTACGTTACTACAATCAATAAATAATCAAAGGATAAAAGAATGAAGTTAGCAAATTTTGTAAACAAAATTTGTTTGAATGATAAATGATACGGAAAGAAATCGATGATGCCGAACCAATACAACTTGAAATGCTTTTCCAACAATTTCGAAAATCACGTCTTTCATAAAAATAGAAATGTTACGTTTAAATATAGAAAGAATAGAATTATTTCAGCCAATGTATAAATATTTTAACAAATACAATGTATTAAATGTTCTTAATATAATAATTCTTAGTGATAACAGACATTCTTAAAGTTATACGTAATGACAAAAATATTATATAGATCGGAAATGTCTTCATGACGTTCAGTTTTCTTCTTTTGTGTGCTGCCTAGCTTAAGGTTGATGGATTGACTTCTTCCGGCTTATCAACATTTTGTATGTTTTTAAAGTCGCAGTATATTTTTACATTCTAATAATAATTCTTTGTTTATTTTTTGTGAGTGAATATTGTATTGTAAATAATAATGATTTCAGATAATACTATTACTATTTAATCCATACCTATTGGGAGGGGAACGATTCATATCTTTTACAACCTGACTGGAATTCGAATTCGGTTCTCCAATGTCTCATTCCGAGCCTTTATCCATTACACCACCTGCACATCCAAGATTACAGCCCCTGATATTTCCAAGCGGTCACCCATCTGACCAAGCTCAGTGATTGAACGAGAACGTGATATGGTCGTAATGCTATCCTATTCCATGGAGCCACTAAGCACGTATGACTCTTTGCACCTCCATTTGTAGCCCTGATCCTTTTATACATACTTATTAAGTAGATTTAATAATCTGTGAATATTAAGCGAAACAAATGATGAACATCTCGACTTCACTCATTTTCTCACCGACATGACGTGTCTTTTCTACAAATATATTCCCGGCAATTGTTCTGATGAGCATTTCTCTTTAATGCCTCGTTTAAGCGTGCTACTAGATTGGCAACTAGGTCTCGCCGTTTTACTATTGAACTAGTTATATGTAACCGTCAGTTCTATTCTAATTGTTTTTTCCCAGTCTGTGGAATTCCCTTCCGATTTCTTGCTTCCGTGTCGCCTACAAACTTAAAAAGTTTAAACGCAACGTCAATAGCCATCTTCTGTCTTCCTGAACGTTGTTTCTTTATTGTTCTTTCCTTTACTTGCGAAATTATTTTCCACTCCCAGTAACCCCTGCATCCGAAGGGAATCATCGCCTTCCTTGAGATGAAATAATTAAATTAAATAAAAAAAAGAAAATTAAGAAATTAAATTTCGAATCAGTGGTGGCCTTTTTAACCATCAGCGTTTCAAAGCTAAAACACTTATTTGAACTTGTGTCATTCATGGTCTGCTGTCTGCAGGTGATGATGCACTTGTGTCAACATCCCTAGAAGAAACTCAAGAACACGTCAACCGTTTATCTGTTGCATGCAAAGCTTTTGGTCTTAGCATTAGCATAAAGAAAACAGAAGTAATCCATCGGCCGCTTCCTTGTCCGAAGGAGATTCAGGTTGTCAGACAACCTCCACCAGTTCCCAGACACTCCTATATAGATTGATGCGAAGAACTTGAGTATATGAAGTCATTTACATATCTTGGAAGCAAGATGAATGCAAATTCATCCATTGATGACGAAATAACAAATCGGATTGCCAAAGCTGCAAGTACATTTGGGAAGCTTCGTCATCCCTTATGGAAGGAGAGAGATATCAAACTGGACGCCAAAATTCTGTTTCAGAAATCTTGTCTTGCTAATTAATCCCAATATTTTTTCTAAGGTAGTTATTTAAATGTCTCAACTGCTTTACTGCGTATGGCAATAAAATGACAGCAAGGCCACTGATCTGGAGATTGGAGGTTTTGAGAAGTGTGGAACCACCTCTTAATTGCTGTTGTTTCTAGGTCTAATCTCACCCTGAGTGGTAGCACTATGAAAGTATAAAATTACATTTTTATAGTAAAAATACCAACAATACATTTTTATATAAAAAATTACCAACAACACCTAGTAATAGTAAAATGACCAACAATACATTTCATCCGTAGTTGAAGGCATACAAAATATTTAAAATTCGGCATTAACCCATGGAAAATCACTCAAACATACAGGTGCGACACACACATTAAAATAAAAAAAATTAAATGCATGTCAATCTTTATCTTCTGTCTTCTCAATTACCGCGCTTTCCCTGTTTATAGTGTTCTTCTATAGTTTCTCCTTAATAGGTTTTTATTTCTCATATTCTCTCACACTCAGTAATCCATTGCGTCTTAGTGGCTTGTAGGGAAATGATTAAAAATAACATATACATCTTATTTTAGAAAGTAAACATGCTTGAGTTGTTATCCCTAATATCTATTTTCTTAGTGAAATTAATAACAGCCGGCCTAGATTGAGAAGTCCTACCAAAGAAAAGATTGTGGCCGCGACAGGAATCCAACCTTGCATCCTTTTGCTTTCAAGGAAACCGCTTCCATAGCCGAAATATGCCTTTATCACTTTGGACACGGAGACCACGTTGATAGAGAAGGGTTTGATTTTCCCTATTTTAACAGTGCACATTTCTCGTTGGGACCTCTACGAATTTCTTATAGGTTTAATTTCAGTTTCGTACCCGAAGCGTAAGCAACAGTAATCTTTTGCATTAATTTTTTATCCGACATTATTTTTATTACTATAAATATTATTATTAAAGGTAACGGATAAAAAATCCATTCAATATATATATATATATATATATATATATATATATATATATATATATATATTGAATGGATCTTTTAATGAAATAGTGGAAAAAAGTTTTCTTGTGACGTGTTTCGTCCTTTAGGACTTCAACGGAGTAAATCTGTTATGTAGGTGCGATACACATGTGCATGAACGTGAGATGCTGGGAACTTTAGAATTTAAATTTTTTTTAAAATCTTGTGTCTTTAGTGCGTAGGCAATCATGGTCCTCCATATCTCCCTGTTCCTTTTAGCTATTAACAAGATTTGTCTTTTTGGTATTTCTCCTAAACAATGTTCTATCATACATTTGCTCAAGACTATCGCGTATGTTAGGTGCTATTTTCTCCTGTCCCTCTTTCCCTCAATCTGTCCAAATTTTCCAAGCCCTCCTTTCTCATTACATACCCCAGAAATTTCAGCTGCTTCTTCCTGATGTTAAGTATAAGTTTCCTTTTTGTTCAATTTTCTCCAAAACCTCACATGTTCGGTCCATAGTATTCCCAGCATCTTTCTGTAGAACCACATTTCTGTTGCTTCAAGTCTCTTCTTCATCTTTGAGGAAATTGTCTAGCATTTTTTAGGCTTTAATAACGCGCATTATCAAAGAGTTTTTGTTGGTTATATGATTATGTGTATGTATTTTGTTGGGGGCCTGATTTTCTTTATTGTTTTTTTTTTTTTTTCAAATATCGCGTTTTAACAAGTCATGTAACAATATTATCAATAAAAATACTTTGCCAATAACCCATAAACGTTGAAAGTACTTAGACATCAAACAATTTTACTTTGAATTTTTACGGAAGCCTGAAAGAATAGGCCGCCCGAAATAGAGAGAAAAATAGCTTTACAAAGAACTTTTTGTTGGTATTTATCTATTTTTGTATTTTTTATGATAGATAATTAATTTAATAAATATAATTAACTATTATAGAAAATTAAAAACATCCAACCTTATCATTAGCAACAATACATTACTGTCGAACACACCTCCATTCATCGTTATCAGGAAAATGATGAGACCAAAATGCAAATTACAAATCGGGGATCAAACAAGTACGGAAATTTAAATATCTGGGAAGTGTTCTAACTTCAGAACGTGGGCGATTATGGTTCAGCATAACTACTTTCTCCTTGATGCGCTTTTACACCTATAACAAGTGTTTAAAAATAATGGAAGGTCGTATTTCAAAATGCAACGCTGAAAACCTCAGTTACGAACACTGCCACAATTAAGTGTCCGTATTTGGAGATTGATAATCTGTCTACTGTTTAGCAACTTTTAGTTTGTCTGCAATAGCATTGTAACACCTTTTATTATGTTAATATGACTAAAATCCTCAAAAGTGGCTTAGCTTAAATCGCTTGGAATCAATTCATAAGTGATATCGTTTTTTCAGGCACCAACGGTGGAATTGGATCTCCAGAGTCATAACATCTGACTTTCAAGACCCCTGTAAATTGGTGGTGAGATCGAACCAATGTCTTAGGGTTTATAAAGGAAAGTTCTAATCACGCACCCACACAGGTGTACATCGTATTTTTTATAAGTGGATAAAGTGTAATAGTGACGTATCTTTACTATCATATGACTATCAAATAACAAAGCACAATAAATATCTTAAAATATTCATTTGACTGAACCTAAACAAGAAAAATATTCTAATATAATAAAAATTTTACACACATACGCATACACTGTACGGGGGGGTGCATATTTGTTTATCTGTGTAGGTGTGATTACCAACGGGTTTTTAACGAATTTAATGAAATTATTTTTTTCTGTGATGTTTTCACGGGTTATATGAAGCTCCTTCCTTCCTCCTTTCTTTTCCGTTCAAGTCGTCTGAAGATCGCGTGTGCGTGAAACTCGAGTTACGACTAGACCCGTACTTTCATAAGTTTTAATGTTGATAAGCGATTTTTGTTGGGTCTATTTAAATTTATGTTTTCGATATTAAATTATTGTTCTTTTGTTTCAAAACACTATAATTTTTCTCTGTTTTAGAAACGCTAAACTAGAAGTGTACGCAAGTTCATGATCACGAGTCATGACTTTCGATATGATCTTGCTACCAGTCTCTGACAAGCGTCTTGAAAACAGATCGATAGCTAGATAACACTGAGATTAACACCGTGACGTATTGAGTAATTTCCTGTGATATTTTATTTTTTTACTTCGAGATTTTAAATTGAAGACACGGGTGACTGGTGGCAGTCGATTGACGCATAAAATCGTTGACAATTAATCACACATTTAGTTTGGAAGCTCAAATTCTTCGAAGTACGGAGCACTGTCCGTTCCATCCTGTACACAAGTGCAGGCGATTTCTTACTGCTAGCGAAATAAGATGAACACGTGACGGATTTATACTTATTGATCCCACAAAAATATGTATGCCTTCTGTTGTTTCTAGATGTTGTAGGTGAGTTCAGTATCTAGTAAAATCTACATATCTTCACCTATTCAATGAATATAGAATCAAGTCATTTATTAGGGCCTAATAATTATCTCTCGTGTCCTACCGTCCTGGGTATGACGATAAACTAGATCCGGCAGTAAGGCTTCTGATCGAGAGGTTTTGAGGAGCGTGAAATCACCTCTTAATTGCAGATATTCCCAGCTCCACCATGACCCAGGGTGGTAGTACCTGTTCCGTTCCCAAATATGGACAAACAGTTAACACCAAAACTGGGATCAAAACATTATGAAGGTATAAAAATGAATTTTTATGGTATATTGAAAAAAAAAATATTACCAGCAATACATTTGACTCTCAACAAAAACCCACTTTACAAAAATACATCAATGAAACCTGATTTCTTACAAAGAATACATATTCTATTCATACGAACCCATCCTAAAAATTTTGTCGGCATTAAATAACCCATTGAGGCTGATATACCGTAAAACAAAATAAACCAAACCAATCTCTGATGTTCTACGCTGGCCTTGATCCATCAGATTTTTTTCTAAAGTTTAATCTGGAAAACAGAGTTTAATTAGACGAATATGGTAATCTTCGTACGTGTAGTTAATAATCATTGATAAAAAACAAAGCTGAGACCTTATCAATGTATCAGTATAAAGTATCCCGTAAAACAATGGCGAAGTTGTACCACCGCATTTACAGCAGCGGATGAATATAGAAGAATATAGAATAAAAGAGCGCTCCCTTTATGCTATTTTTTTGCCTTACCTACTATCTAAAAAGAGTCCGCCCTACCTACCAAATCTAAGAGAGTCCGCTAATATTTCTTTCTTCTTTTCTGTGCTGTGTCCCTTCAGGACGTATGCAATCATGGTCCTCCACCTCCTCCTGTTCCTTGTAGATCTTAATAAATTTTTGTCTTTTTGTTATTTCTCACAAATCCATTAATATGTCACGTGTTGCTTTCCCTGTCCCTCTTTCCCTCTATGCCTCCTGTGAGTGTCAGATTTTCCAAACTTTTCTTCCTCATTACATGTCCCAAAATTTCAAACGAGGATTTAAATTCAGAGTTTTCCATTTCTTACAAAAGTCAAAACTGTCCTATTATGTACCAGGGATTGAATTCAGTTTTAATCCCGTAGACTGGCTATTAGCCAAGACAAGAGAACTTAGTTCTGCCTTGTTATTTAATCCATAACAAGAGGAAAGTATAAATGTCTTTTGCAAGAGTATTAGAGCAAAATAAACGAAACAGAGTCGTTCAGAATTTGAACTCGGCAATCCGATTCAACTTTCCTCGTCAATAGCCATTATGTTACCCACACATTCACTGATATACTAGGTTATAATTCTGTTGGTATTATAATGTAATTATAAATTCTTTATTTCTCGCCTGGTATTCGCGGTGGTAGTAATTTTAAACATAAGCGGATGACAGTGTGATGATGGTGAACTTAGATAAGCAACTGAAAAAGACTCCGAGAGATGATATCAAAGGAAAGCGAGATGGAAGGACTAACCACAAAGTATAAAGAGGTAAAATGCATGGTGGTCAGCCAAATACAGAACCAAAGGTGTGATCTTCGAATTGGAGGCATAAGAATCAAGCTGGTACAGAAATCTATCTTCCTTGATAATTTAGTAACAGACAAAACAAAGTGCGTGTGACACAAGTCGTAACGGAATAACGAAGGATGACATGTAGAAATTAAGCAAAGTTTTCAAAAATAGTGAATTTCGGACAAATGTAGAATTGAGAGAGAGATGTGGTTTTACATACCATGGACAAAATATGTGATCAAATAGGAAGTACAGCCATACAACAATAATGCCACACATGTCCCTTATATCTTATAGCTTTTGTACAATGGTATGATCCTACTGAAGGTACCTAACCAAAAATAGAAAAAGAGTTCAGCAGATATATAAAAATAGAATGGGGTGTAAGATAAGGACGTGTCTTTTCACTGGATTTTTAAAAATCTATACAGTGAGGTAAATCTGAGACTATTAGAATTCATACAAGGATTCGTTATTGGCGGCCATAATCTTAACAACATAAGATATGCAGATGGCACAGTGTTGATAGCAGACACGGAAAGGAAACTATAAAAGTTCCTACAGAAAGTAGGGAAGGAAAGCAAGAAGAATGGACTAAACATCAACTACATGGCCATCAACAATAGGATGAGCCCAAAATGCAAATTACAAATCGGGGATACTAAAACCAAACAAGTACAAAAATGTAAATATTTGGGAAGTGTTCTAACAGAGGACAGAATGTGTTACACTGAGATTCGAAGATGTATTGGGATGGCCAAAAATGCATTCCAACGCTAAACAGATTATTAAAAAGACATACAAATTTCGTTAGAAGCAGGGAAAATAGTGAACTGTTTAGGGATATCTGCCCTCCTGTATGGCAGCGAATGCTGGACAATCTCCTTAAAGATGAACTTGAAGCAACAGAAATGTACAGAAAGATGATGAGGATACCATGGACCAAACATGTGAGCAACAACGATGTTGTGAAGAGAATGGAACAAAAAAGAAATTTATACTTAACACCAGGAACAGGCAGTTGCGGTTTCTAGGGTACGTAATGAAGAAGGAAACCTTGGAAAATCTGATCCTCACGAGACAGATTGAGGGAAAGCGCCTAACATGAGTAAAAATGGATGGCAGAACAGGTTTTCGGACAAATAACAAAAAGCCAAAACTTATTAATAGCTACAAGGGACAGGAAGATTGCGAGGGCCATGGTCGTTTACGCCCTGAATAGACACGGCACAGTTAAATTTCTGTTTATTTACCCACATACTTTGTTATTTAATATCGGCAAGCATGTGGCTTTGCTAGATTTCTCCGATCGTGGATCTCCTCGCAATGATACTGTTTCTTTTTATCCTTTTCGGTCGGTTGGAGTTGTCGGGGGTGCTTATATAAATACCATTCTTCTGGTTGTCCTATGTGTGCACATTCTAAGCGCATTTATGTCGATCACCTATTCATATGTTGGAAGCAGTACTGACATCCTCTGGGGAGCGAATACATATCTGGTGGCTGGAAGGAGTTCTCGCTTACTTCATATGAGTTATCTGATGCTCTGCTTGGTGCTACACCAAGAGCAAAACCTCGTTTCGTATCGTATCAGAGTCATCACAGATTAACTCTTAGCACAAAAGTTCTTTATTGACATTGAATTCGATGCTGACCATCTTGTCTTTCCTGATAGGAATCGCGCACAATTTACAGCACACAATTAGTGCTTTGTGCATTCAAAGCAAAAAAAATAAAATAATTGTAATCTGAAATTGATATAGGTGTTACTGGCTTTTATAAATTTGCATGCTGGATAATAGAATGATTAAATTGAAAATTAAATATGCAACACGTTTTTCCTTTAAAAGAACTTCATCAGACTCAAATTGGAAAGGGGAAAATGCGTTACGTATTTTTTCCATATTATCATTCTTTTACCCAATACTGTTTAGACCTTTCTTTCTTTGTTTATATCAACTCCTTATAGGTCATGTAAAGCCGAAATTTAATTTTCTTAGGAGTTTGAATAAAGTTTTTCTTTTTACAAAAATCTATTGCTGGTAATTTTTTTTCTTGACAAAAATTTGTTGCTGGTAATTTTTTTTAAAAACCTCTTACTGTTATTTTTTTTATCTCAGTTTTGGGGTTCACTATTTGCTCATAGCTGGGACTACCACCATGGGTTAGGATGGACCTGGAAACAAATTAAGAGGTGGTTCCACACTTTTCAAATCCTACCGATGAGAGGACAATGCCAGATGTAGTTTATCATCATACGCAGGACAGTTGTTATATATATATATATATATATATATATATATATATATATATATATATATATATATATATATAATATTCTCTATTCTATAATAAATGACAAGTTATTCCGCATGACTTTACCTGTTGATTATATCTCAAAAGTTTTCATTCGTTTTCTTGCTGATTACTCTTAGTTCTTACGGTGGCACGAAGCTCATTGCTAGCATTGTGTATATGCTAGTAATGAACTTCGTGCCATCTTGTGATCGAATAGGCGTTACAGAGGCCGTTTTCACGTCAAAGGCCTGCTTCTTGTGGTTGTACAGCACTTTAGTATTCTTACTCGCTGCAGCAACCTGCATTTCTGCGGCTTTCAGAACTCCAGGTGTCTTCTTTTTCTTTGCCCCTTTGAATTGCCTTTCTAGCTCTCGTTTCTTTATTGACATTAAATTTGTTTCTGATCATCTGGTATTTTCTGGCGTGGACCACATACTACAAAAGATTATTATTGCATGAGATCAAGTGAGAACAATCAACGCAAGGAGCGCCGATTTTGATTTTGTTAACCATGTTGGTATGGAATCACCAGAAGCTGATTTCCTTTGGAAATTAAATAAACGTTCATGAGGAGTACAGTTCGAGGCAGTGGAAAGCAATGAGCGAATGCAGTGGAGTGCTACATCTAGAACCTTTTCCCAACTAGCAACTGGGAGATTACTAGACCGTAGAGCCAGGCTCACCGTTTGCCAGATGATACCATTGTACCTCTCTGCTTGTCCATTGCCCTGTGGATTAAAGGCAGTTGTTCGGCTGGTAGCAATGCGCCGAGAAAGTAGAAACGCCTTTAATTCGTCCGACATAAAAGCTGTACCACGATCAGAGTGCACAAAAGAAGGGTTTCCAAAAATGGAAAATAAACTAGTTAGATGTTTCTTGACAGTCGCTGCTGAGACATCAGCACAAGGGTAAGCGAAAGGAAAACGGGAGTATTCGTCAACCACAGTAAGTATGAACAGATTGCGAGAATTTGAAGGTAAAGGTCCCTATACTTAATCTTTCAAAGGGTTGACTTGCTTTTATGAGTGTTTGAGGGGGCATTTTAATGAATCTAGGCTTTATCTCGGAACACACCTGGCATGACCTGGTTACTGCTCTTATATCTTCTACAGAGTATGGCATATTTTTACTTCTGACGAAATACAACATTCTTGTTACCCCAGGGTGACATAAATCTTTGTGCAAGATATGTAGTTTGTTAACAGAGATGGTAGAAGAGCAAATTCGTGATAGAGCGTCCGCAGCAGCATTTTGTTTTCCCGGACGATATACTGTGTCGTAACTGAAACAGGCAAGTTCTAATTTCCATCTTGTGATCTTCTCGTTTTTTATCTTGTTTTTACTTTTAAGATTGAACATGAAGGAGACAGATTTCTGATCTGTGATAAGCTTAAAATGTCTCCCGAGTAACAAGTGTCTCCACTTTCGAATCGCTTCTACAATTGCATAGGCCTAATTTTCAACTGATGAGTGCTTTTGCTCGGCAGAAGTTAAAGTTCTTGAAAAGAAAGCTACAGGCCGACGGTTTGGGGTTAGAGAGGCAGTAATAGCATGTTCAGAAGCATCAGTCTCAATCTCAAAAGGTAGAGTAGAGTCTATAGCCACCAGGCACGATTTTGCGATCTCCTCCTTTAGATGCTTGAAGGCATCCGTTTGTTCTTGAGCAAGAGGAAAATGGGCAACTCTGGTTAAGGTATGTAATTTTTCGGAGAAATTTGATATCCACCTAGAATAGTGAGAGAACATCCCCATTGCTCGTCGGAGGTACTGGCAGATCCACCAATCCTTTGAGTCTGTCAGGGTCAGGTTTTACTGAACCCATGCTTATAGTATACCCAAGCAAGTCCACCGAACTAAGTGAATAATGACATTTGCTTTTATTCAGTGTTAGGCCGTACTTTGCCACACTATTCATAAATTTCTTTAGATTGTTGTCATGTTCTGCCTGGTTATGACCACAGATAGTAACGTTGTCGATATAGGCGTAGGTTCCTAGGAGGTCTTCTCGCCTGATAACATCATCAATGACTCGCTGGAAACTTGCTACTCCATTGGTCACTCCAAAAGGGATTCGATAAAATTGGTACAGAGACCCAGCAGCTTCGAAGGCAGTATATTTTCGTTCTTCTGGCTTGATGGCAACGTGGTGATAGGCACTGGTTAGATCAAGAGTGCTAAATACCTGATAACAGGCAATCTCATTTACCATGTCCTCTATCCGAGGAAGTGGATAAGCATCCAGAAGAGTGAACCGATTTATCGTCTGGGAATAATCTACGACGAGTCTCTTCTTGTGATTTTCAGGAGACACTACATGGCGATTGAGATAGCTCTATAATTCCTTCCTTCAGCATACGCGATATTTCTGAATGAATGAATATTTAGCGTCAGGTAGGCCATGTCTCCTGGATTTTACGGCTATTGGATGACAATCAGAAGTTAGATTCGCAAACAGAGAGGGGTAAGGGACATTATTAATTGCAGTTAGTCCACAAACAGTGAGAGGTGGAAGCAGTCCCCTGAAAGGTATTTTTACCGAAGAATGCTGACGTAGGAAATTATGCCCAAGAATGACATCACAGCATAAGTTAGCCATAACGGACAACTTGACATTACGGTACTCTCTACCGCTTAGATTGGGGGATACTATACAATGTCCAAGAGTAGAGGATGAATGGGAACTGCTAGCCCTAAAAATTCTTTCTGCACTTGGCAAGATTGCTAATCCGAGCCTTTTAACCTCGTTAGAATTAATAAAATTTTCTGAACTGCCAGTATCAACAAGTATTTTTAGAGACTTGCCTTTGATTTTTCCACGCAATGTCGAGCAAGATAGACTCTCTGAGAAATTATAAGATGGAATGGAAGACGCGAGAATAGACTCACCGTGGTTGATAGCAGCCGCTGTAGATGATCTGCAGACACGAGCAAAATGTCCTTTCTTCGTGCATGGCATCTAATTCTATCATGTCTCTGATTCCCGCAGAAGAAGCATTTTTGTCCAGAAATGGCGGCCACGGTATGTTCCTCATAGCACCCAGACTGATCGTCATCGTCAGTTACCTCAGTTTGAACAGTAGGGACAGATGCGTTTAGTGAGTTCTGTTGAGAGTAGGACGTTAATTGTTTTTGTGGCATCTCAAGTGTTAGCGCCTGGTCATAAGCAGTGACTAGATCTAGTGTTTTGTTTTCCAGGAGTCGTTGTCTGGTGTGATTAGACGAAATTCCGTTTATAAAAGCGTCTCGTATGTATTCGTCTCTCGCCTGTATTGCTGTAACAGCCTGGAACTCTGTGGTAAAATGATACTCATTTCAGAGTTGTCTGCCCCTTTCTAGGGGATTGTCCCCCTTTGTTTACATGTTCTCAGTTCGCCATCTTGTATCCACCTCGTGCGTTCTTTAAGTTGAATAAAACCTAAATCGCCTAAAGGTATTCTTTTCATTCTTATTATTCGCCACAATTTATTCAACTTAAAGTTATTCAGAATGGACAAGATATTAAAACCAGAAAGATTCAACCAGGATGCTAATTCACCAGTTGCCGCTAAAGAATGGAAATTTTGGTACCGGACATTCAACAACTACTTAGACGTCATTCAAACGCTCGGATTACCGCTGGACAAATTAAGTGTCTTGTTAGGCCACATAGACCGGACTGTGTATGACTACATAGAAGATTGTAATACATACGAAGAGGCCATACAGACACTAGAGAACATTTACGTCAAACCGACGAACGAAATATTTGCACGTCATCTCCTGTCAAGTCGTCGCCAGAAACCGAGTGAATCTATCGACCAATTCCTACAGGCACTGCGTGAATTGTCTAAAGACTGCAACTACAAATCAGTGACCGCAGAAGTTTATAAGGAAGAAGCTATTCGTGATGCATTCATCAATGGTCTGGAATCCAACCTTATTAGACAAAGGCTATTGGAAAATAGAACGTTAGACCTACAGAACGCTTACAGTCAAGCTCGGTCTCTCGACCTTGCACAAAAAAATGCTGTTGCTTTTGTCCAACAGGATTCTCCCACACCTACCATGAGTGCAGCTGCTAGAGAAGAGAAACCGTCTATGGAAGTGGCTTCCATAGACGGTTTCTCTTCTCTAGCAGCTGCACTCATTAGCCGCTACAAAACCACGATGTTGGTTTTGTGGAAATTTACGTCACCCACGAAGTAAGTGTCCTGCAAGGCATTTTGCAAAACTGTGCCATTCAGGCAATTCCAGTACTCAGTCGGCTGCTGTTGTCGATGCTATCCATTCAATGTCAATTAATAACGGCCCCACACTTTCAACTATCTTTTCTGCTGCTACTGAGTCGGGATTTAAAGTATCCACTAATTTGTTTATGAAAGGACACAAACTGAAAGCCTTAATTGACAGTGGAAGCACCGATAGAAGCTTTATAAGCCACAATGTTGTCAAAAGGCTTAGGCTAAAGCAACACAGAAGCTCAGGATCAATTCGCATGGCTGCAGGAGCACAGACCACAAAAATTGCAGGATATTGTGTTGTGGACTTTAGCCTTCTTGGACGTGAGTACAGAAACATTAATTTAAATGTAATTGAAGATTTGTGTACTGATGTGATCCTTGGAACTGATTTCCAAGAGCAACATGAAAGTGTTGTCATCAAATATGGTGGCAGCAAACCAACACTAACATTCTGTGCCCTGACAACTATTAATGTCAAACCTCCTACTCTATTTGCTAACTTATCTAAAAATTGCAAACCCATTGCAACCAAACCGCGGAGATTCTCAAAGCCAGACCAGCAGTTCATCGACTCAGAGACACAACGGTTACTGAAGGAGGGGATTATTGAGCCAAGTCTATCCCCATGGAGGGCACAACCATTGGTCGTGAAAGAGGACGGTAACCACAAAAAGAGAATGGTTATTGACTATTCTCAAACAGTCAACAAGTATACGCTGCTGGATGCATACCCCATGCCCAACATTGAAGGCACTGTCAACCAACTAGCACGGTATAAGTACTTCAGTACAATAGATCTGAAGAGTGCATACCACCAAATCCCCTTACATCCCAATGACAGACCCTACACTGCCTTCCAATCTGGGGGTCAACTGTATCAGTTCACTAGGATGCCTTTTGGAGTGACCAATGGGACTGCTTGTTTTCAGAGGAAAATGGATGAATTCCTCAAGAAACATTGTTTACAGGAGACTTATGCCTATGTTGACAATTTGATCATCTGTGGCACTACTAAGGAAAAACATGAGATCAATCTTCAGCGTTTCCAAAAGGCTGCCAGACTGGATAACTGGACCTACAATGAAGAGAAGTGCCAATTCTCTACCCAGACAATTGATCATTTGGGATACCGGATATCTGAGGGAATCATCAAGCCTGACCCAGAGCGTCTACGGGTACTTACAGAATTACCTGCACCCCAAAATCCAAAGTCGTTGGAACGAATGATCGGAATGTTTGCATATTATGCAAAATGGATAAGTAGGTTTTCGGACAAAATTAAAAACCTGAAATCTACAAAAATCTTTCCGTTATCAGGGGAGGCTCTATTATCCTTCCAGACACTGAAAACTGACCTGATAAATGCCAGCCTGACCGCAATTAGTGATGATCTAATGTTTGTCGTGGAAACCGATGCATCCCACAACTCTGTATCCGCTGTACTCAGTCAGGACAATCGACCAGTTGCTTTTCACTCAAGATCATTACAAGGCAGTGAATTAAACTATGCATCAGTAGAAAAAGAGGCTCTTGCAATAGTTGATGCTGTCGAGAAATGGAGACACTTCCTAATTGGTAGGCACTTCATTCTTAAAACAGATCAAAAATCGGTGCGATTCATGTTTGATAGACAAAATCGTGGCAAAATAAAAAATGAAAAGATTCTGCGCTGGAGAATCAATCTTGCCTCTTTTAGTTTTGACATCCAGTACCGAGAAGGAAAAGAGAATGTGGCAGCGGACACTCTTACGCGAACAAGTTGTGCTACCCTTACAGACAACAAACTGTTGGCATTACACAAATCACTGTGTCACCCAGGTGTAACCAGAATGACACATTTTGTTCGAAGTAGAAACTTGCCACACTCAGTTGAGGAAATCCGCACAATGACAGCCAATTGCCAAACATGCAACATGATCAAACCGAATTTCCACAAACCATCTAATTTGCACTTGGTCAAAGCAACTCAGCCATTTGATCGTCTAAGCATTGACTTTAAAGGTCCACTACCTTCTTCATCTCGGAACAGATACCTATTAACCATCGTAGATGAATTTTCCAGGTTTACCTTTGCTTACCCCTGCCCAAACATGGAAGCTAAAACTGTCAATAGCTGCCTGTCCAATCTATTCTCCATCTTTGGCATGCCTGCTTACATACATAGTGACAGAGGATCTTCATTTCTTTCCCAAGAAACAAAAACATTCTTACACAATCATGGAGTTGTCACAAGTAGAACAACTCCATATAATCCAGAAGGCAATGGCCAAGTGGAAAGGTACAATGGAGTCATCTGGCAGTCAATCCTTCTAGCACTAAAAACTAAAAATCTTCCAGAGTCACGCTGGGAAGAAGTCTTGGCTGAAGCTTTGCATGCTAGTCGTTCATTGCTGTGTACAGCAACCAACGCTACACCACATGAAAGGCTATTCAAGTTTAACAGGCGCTCAACCACTGGGATCACCTTACCAGCATGGCTAAGTCACCCTGGGAAAGTATTGATGAAACGATATCCCCGGAACAACAAACATGAACCACTGGTCGATGAGGTCGAACTACTAGAGGCAAATCCACAATATGCCCACATTAGGAAATCAGACGGTAGTGAGACAACTGTCTCACTTAAGCATCTAGCCCCCAAAGGCAGTGGCCATACTGAATCACCACAAGGAAACATTCCCGTGGATTTACCTATATCAACCCAGCCAGGAAGTCAATCCCCTAGAGGCAATGATTGTGATCTGCGCATTCCTGTGGATTTACCAATGCCAACCCAGCCAGGAAGTCAGTCCCCTAAAGACAATCATGAACTGCCCTCCCAACAAACTATGAACAATACTGTGGAAGGACATATAAGTAGCCCACAAATGCTGCGTCGCTCCACTCGAGTCATAAACCCCCCTAATCGCTTAGACCTTTAAGGACACAACTTCATTTGCTTTGTAGATTTTGATGACATCACATTACACCCCACTTCTTTTCAATGTGGCGGTGATTGTGGTAAAATGATACTCATTTCAGAGTTGTCTGCCCCTTTCTAGGGGATTGTCCCCCTTTGTTTACATGTTCTCAGTTCGCCATCTTGTATCCACCTCGTGCGTTCTTTAAGTTGAATAAAACCTAAATCGCCTAAAGGTATTCTTTTCATTCTTATTATTCGCCACAAACTCGCAATCCTTCGCGAGTTTCTTTAAAGCTTGCAAATACTGGTCTACACCCTCGTCAGTTTGTTGACGACGAGTAGCCAGCAGATGCCTTCAGAAGATGGTATTTCTAGGCTGCACAAACACTCCTTCCAGAACGTCCATGGCTGAATCGTAATCGTCCACGTCGGAGATGTGTTTAAAGATAGTGGGAGAGACAAGGTTGATAAGTAGATTCAGTTTCAGTCTGTCTGTCAGTGGAGTCTGTTGTGTTTCGCCGGCCGCTTCGAGAAAGATTTGAAAGGATCTTTTCCAATGTCGCCATGTGTCGGCTGAGTCAGGTTTATTCGTGTCTAGATCTAGGCGTTCTGGCTTAAGGTATTTCTCCATCCTGATAGATTATTTCTAGTGGAATAAATTGTTGTAAAAAGAGTTTGAGAGGAAGTTAAAAAAAGGCTGAGTCCTTATAGCTTGAGTGAAGCTTTATTCCACTAGAAATCTACTCCGGTAGCGAACCGTAAGAAGAAAATGACCGACTGCCTCAAATCAATCAGTCCTGGAAAGTCAGGGAAAGATTAGAGAGTTCCTTTATTTTCACCACAGTAATAAATGTTTTAAGCAGTTCTGCCGTGCAAGAGGAATATTATGTAAGTGTGATAGAATATGTAGTTTGAGAGTTGAGTGAGAAGATGGGCGCATAGCTTCAACTGTCGTGGATTTCTGTGGCAGCTGAAGTCTCATTGATGCGGCTCCTCTTTTCTTATGCTTATATAGGTGATACTGACCAATCAGTTCATGAGTTTTGGGGAGACTTCCGATTCTCCCAAAAGTGCACAAAATCTATTATATGAAAATATAGCGATTTTAAAATTGTCGCTTCAGATAGCAGCGTAGCTTCCTGTCCAATGAATGAATGCTGTTGGAGATTTGAATTTGTAAGGGTGTATGTGTGTGTGGTGATGATCGCCATACATCAATTTCCAATCATCATTCGGTATTTTGAATTTTTATAACTTCTGACAGCGATGGGAAATAGATCTGCCACAATATCAGCATTCTCTCCAAATCTCATTATTAGTTTTGTGTTACCTGTTAATTGATAGATGTATATCAAGGCGCTGCACAAACCCTCGGATGATCTAAATAAAATGAAGTAAGAACAATTATACGCCTATTATTATCAATGTGGTTAAAGGAAACGGTGCAAATTAGAAGTTACAATAAGTAATTCTCATTGGTGGTCGGATTCCATAAGACTTCGGGTAGTATTTCGTAGTTCTATATTCTAAAAAACTTTTGAGTCATCAGAAATATTTGCCTCTTCAAATAGGAAAATATTGTAATGGTATTTTGTAGAACCGAGAGTTTGGTGCACAAATCGAGCTTCAGATGTATTGAGTGCATATATAAGAATCCTTGTTGATAACACTTTCATTCTAAAAACAGCGAATTTCAAAAGACGTGTAAAGGTAATAAAGCAGTTGATTTCAACACTCAATAACAGTGCCATGAAATAAACCAGAATGTGTTGAGAATGTTTTGAAGGCAATCTAAAATGGAATTACGGTTAATCTTATACAACATAGCTTACATTTCTCTAAGAAAAACTTTGTAATATCGACACAGAAACATATGCTAACAACAAACTATTTGAAAATGTCAAATGAATTAGCCGAAACTGCTTGCGAAAATACACACTATGAACAGTTCCGACACTCTCGTAGCCCTCATATAAAAACAAAAGATCACTAGAAAAACTGAATGTCACTTATCAGATCAAAATGCCATAAAAATAAATCTAGCCACCCACGATTTACAAGATACCTTAAGTAAAGTTCTGGTCGAAAAGAAAACACTTTTATGAACAAAAGAAAAATTAAATAACAAGCTTAATCGCAGTACCTTAAGGAAAATTGTATAAAAGAGGCTTTGCTGCCAAACACACACACGCGCGTATATATATTGCTAGGAAATTTGTCCAGGCTTTCCCGCATCAAAGGGTTGAGGTTAAAAATAGGGCTGAAAATAATTGCGAAAAAAAAAAAACGCGAGTAAAAGAGCAAGATTAGAGTGGACGAACTTTCTCTTTTAGGCGCGTACGAATAAAGAAAAAACTCCTGCTCGGTGAGTATCAACAAAAGAAGAAAGTGTTTATTTACAATATACATAAAAATGGGTAAAGGGGGAAAAAAAGATGATTAGGAGAGAAAGAAAGGGAAAAGAGAAAATGTTCTTGACTTAAAAAGGCTTGCTCAAAATATTTCTTTGAGCGCCTAAAGAGTTCTTTAAGCGATTAGATATTATTTAAGTTAAGGTTCAGATAGATACACTCACAGTTCTTGTAGAGTTGAAAACCCGTTCGCAGATAAAGGAATCCTGCAGTTGAGTGAGATGCTAGGTCGACAACAGAAGTCCAGTGGGCTCGTCAGAAGGAGTGGTGAAGGGATGCAGCCTTGGATTGGTCTTGAATAGTGGACCGACGTTCGTTTTTGACAGCCCTTTCTTTAATAGTTCTTCTTTGGTGAAAGAGGCGCAGGAGCTCCCTAATGTCGACCTCACAGACAGTGGGCAGAATTCTCACTGGCAAAATAAGCAAGATTCTCCAAATTTATGGAGTTTTGGTAGGCTCCGATGAATCGGGGATTTTTCCCTCCAAAATCGTTGTACAAATTTCCTAGCCCCACTATTGGTCAGAAAACACATTCTTATCTCTGATAAGAATCAGGGCCCTTGGAGCCGGTTTCGAAGGTACTGAAAACAGGTTGATGTGAAGAAGCTGTGAGGTTTCTCCCAGACTTTATGGCACCATGGAAAGAAAGATGGTGGTGGAATTCCCTTTTGTGTTTTCCAGCTCTCTCGTTAGCCAGAAAATATATTCTTATCTCTGATAAGAATTAGGCCTTGGGAGCCGGTTTTGAAATTAAAAAGAGGTTGGAGTGAGGATAGAAAAAATAGCGAGAATGTGAACTTGTGAATTGTTGTTCTCAAATTAAATTCCAACAGTTTGTGGAAGTAGTGTTAATTGATTAAATTATATGAATTAATAATTGTTGCGTAAATAGGCTTAATGATGAAATTAACAATTTCCTGAATTAAAATTTCAGTATTCAACAAATATTAAGAACATAATAATAGAATAATAATAAAAGAATAATAGAATAATAATAGCATAATAGAATAAGAACAAACATGAAAAACAACAGTTTTTGCACAACACTGAATAAAATATTTATATAACCAAGAGGTATAAACAACTGGAGTAAAGAGGTGGTTTTAAAAAGTTCAAACTTTCTTTTATATTTAGATTGAAATGTTATCAAAGTTCTGGTTTGATAGATTATAAGTTGTTGAACGGTCTGTACAATAATGAGAAAATGTGTTTGGGTATTATTGTAATTTAAGAAAAAAAAAACAGTTCAAGTTTGTACTTAAAGTAGAGAAGTATTGTTCACGACTTACTTTAATGTTTACGAAGTTGTCGCTCTTTGATTTGTTTTCACTTGTCGTTTGAAGAGAATATTCTGTAGTTGGAGTAAGTGATTCTTAACAAGCTGTGTTTATGTTAATTGCAATAATTAACGTTGAGCTTGAAGGCGTATGACAAAGATTCGTGTATCAAGTTGAATGTGGAAAACTTGAGTTGATTGTGATAAAATATTGCTGTGTGAATGAGCGTCCTCTTCAGGCTGAAATCATGTTAAGGAACTTTAACGTAAAGCCTGGAACTGTGTGACGACTTCAAAGGATTCCGATCGGCTCACTGTCGAGGATGAAAAACATTTCATATTTATTACTAACTTTGGTCATGTGGTAGGCTCACAGATTTTGGCGGAATTATTTTTTGGTCAGGTCAAGAACTTTGAGATTTTCTGAAAATATGTATTAAGCTGAATAAGCTCTGTGATCCACTTTTTGCACAGAAATCGACATTGATATTCGGACATGATTTAAATATTAAGTGATCAATCAGAAGTTGAGGTTTTCTGAAACTATGTATTAAGCTGAATAAGCTCTGTGATCCACTTTTTGCACAGATTTGTACAAAAATTGATATTGATAAAAAAAGGTGGTAGCGGGATGCTAAAAGCTTCTTGATCCATCCCAGAACTTTTCCGTAAGCCGTATATAATATGATTCAAACCTTTTTTTTTACTTCTAATACTACTCAATATAATACAGGATACAGAGTAGTGTTTCTGACTTTTTTTTAGTTATGGCGGGGAAATATTTGTGCCTTCAGAGAGAAATTAGCAGTCAACATGAAGGATTGTTTCTGATAACAGATCTTCATATCACGTGCGTAACACAACACGTTAGCCCTCCGAGAACATGAAACACTACTGCGACTATAACAGGCCCCAACCGCCTCGACCTACAACTATGTGACCTGAAGCAACTGAACCGAGTTAGGATCTTTCTTCCATTAGCAATACTATTTCCCCTCCCAGAATCTCAATCTATACGGATTTACACGCCCATTTTGCTCGGTATTCGCCAAAAAGTTGAATAAAATCGATTTTTGGTGTGAAATGGTATTTTTGTCCTCACAAAACATTCTCATTTTTAACATATATAAAATTGAACATTTATGCTAATTTTTTACTTGTCATCGAAAAGAAATTTAGCGTCATTTAGCGTCATTTTGTTATTCTTAAATTCTCGACTAGTATACTTTATACCTCTTCATTTTTGCTTTTAAATTTGTTAAATTCCTTTAAAACGTTTTTTTGTGTGTGTAGAATTAGATTTCTACATTCTCTGTTAAAAGGGGATCACAGCTTAGTATTCTCAGTTTGTGCTGAACCCATTAAAATCGGCTCCAGAGTTCAGTACGAAACAATGCTTTCTGATTGGTCCATAAATAATAATGTCATACGCCCGCACGGTTGACCTGTTCAGAGTTCAACACACCAAAAATTGATGAACATTCTCTCGAGCCTCCACATAATCAAGAAAATTAATAAATATGAAACTTCGACACGACTTAGTGAGTCCTTAAAATAATCAACTCATCACACAAATCAATGAAACCCAATTTCCTCGCTAAAATTCGGCTAGTCGAATTCAATTTCTTTTCGACATCAATTCATGTAGTGCCGAATTCAACTAAGATGAAATTCAGAAACCAACTCACTCAATATCTTAACAGCATAAAGGAGATTGTAACTATATTAGTCGAAGCGAGACAAGTAAGTCAAGCAATCTATTTCATTCAATTTCATCATCAACATAAACTGTTTAATTTCTTACCTGAGCTATAGCATAACACCTTTTATATTACCCTTGATCACACAACAAGAACTCTAAAGTGTTTTAAACAACTTTATTATATCGTGTGTACTTGTTGTTATATAAAAATATTTTCTGTTAAAACAAATATCTGCCTATTTGATTATTTCTCTTGTTGTTGTCTTTGTTGCATTTGATTTAGCAAAATATTAGAGGGTCAGTTTAATTTGTATTTTGTCACCGATACAGATTGGCTCACCCACTGCATGTGTAAAAAGAATGTTCAAAGTTTATTTTTGTTATGTTCCGTGCTAATAGGGATATGGAATGGACAAACACGGTGGATAAACAGTAACAGGTTTATTGTAGAAACCAGTACAACAAGCAAGGAAGTAATAGTTATTCGCACGGTTGTCGCAAGTCAGTACAGTTGTGTGCGAGCTGCTATCGGAAGGCCGCTAGTTCTCGCAGATCCCAGCTCGACACTCCTGTCCGCTGTCCTAACGGATACTTATAGGTGATTACCACCTATATAGTACCACCATTCATGGGGTGGCAGGTTATTCCATTACATCACCTCCCCCCGAACTGAATTTTTTCTCTAGAAAATTCAGCTTTTTAATACCTCCTCTTTTTGGGGTCTGGGGTTAACCGCGCTGTTGGTTTTCTTTTTCTTTTACTCTTTCGAGGAGAATGACATGTCGCTTCTACGGGCAAAGCTGGTGTAGGAGATGTACCATGTATTCTGGTATGTTAGTGGGTGGTGCTATTTTAAACGTGTCGTACAGGACATTCATGGGAATTTCTTCATCATCCTTTTGAACTATTTACGAGTATCTAGGTCTTAATTGGCTTATGTGCCTTTTACATCCCCACCTTTTCCATTTTACCGTATAGATAACTCTTCCGATTCTGTTTAAAATAACACCATCCTTCCAGAAACATTTTCCACCTCAATAGTTCCTAAAGAAAACTTTATCTCCAGGTGTATATTTCTTTGTACAGAATTTCTCTTTATTACGTATTTTGTTTTTTGTACAAGGTAACAATCTGTCGAATATCGACTTTATTTTTCTTGCAAACATCAACTCAGCAGGTGACGATCTTGCTGTATTGTTTGTGTTCGGTGTTACCCTGTATACTGCTAAGAATTTCTGTATAGCTTTCTCTCAGCTGCAAACTTCGTCTAATGCACTGATAATATTTCTAGAAGTTGGGTGTTTGTATTTAAAAACTTCTGGCCACTTCGAGAAACTATCCACAATGATCAGGTAATAATACCCGTTAAGTGGTCCTGCATAATCAATGTGCAGACGTGTCCAGGGGATATGTTTCTGGCCATAGTTGTGTTTTAACTGGCGGTGCTCTTGCAGCTAACTGACAGCCTCTGCATATTTTCACAAAATTTTCGACGTCTGTATCCATTTGAGGCCAGAAAACATAACTTCATTATGTTTTGAAATCAACATTGATAGTTCATCTGCATGACCCAAATTTTTAGATGAGATGTACTCCATTTTAAAATGGTAATTCGACAATGTTGCACCCAAGCGCTGTAATCGGTTTGCAGTATGAGTTGGAATGCCCTTCTTTGATCCAAAAATGGTCAGTAACGGCTTATGGTCAGCTTGTAGTGTAAACATTCTACCGTGAAGGAAACGATGGAATTTTTTAACTGCGAAAATAATTGCGAAGCTTTCCTTTTCAATCTGACTGTAATTCTTTTCTGCTGGCAAAAGAGTCTTTGAAGCGTGTGCAATTGGTTTTGTTGAATCATCTTCGTATTTATGAAGTAACACTGCTCTGATTCCATATTCACTAGTGTCAGAAGCAACAACTATTTCTTTTTCTGGATCATAGTACGCCAATGCTAAATCAGTCAGTAAACAGTTTTTAATTTTTTGAAAAGCTTTTTCACAGTCTTTGGACCAACACTATTTAACTCCCTTTTTCAACAATTTGTTTAATGGTGCTGTTAATTCATAAATCTTTGGAATGTATATTGCGTAGTATTGCGACAAACCTAAAAATGATTGCAATTTTGCCACATTGTCTGGGACAGGGAGATTTTTTTTGCTTCAGTTCTCCGTGGATCTGGTTTTCTCCTATCTTTATCCACAATCTGCCCGTGATACTTAATTTTTCCCATAAAAAAACTCACATTTTTCGGGGTTCACTTTGAATTCGAATTCTTCTATTCTCTTGAAGATAGCCCTTATGCATTTTTTATGCTCATCCATATTTTTACTATTCACGAAGATATCATCCAGATAAACAATGGCAAATTCTAACCCTGCAAGCATTGTATCCATGATTTGTTAAAAAAGTGACAGTGCAACTTTTAAACCAAAAGAAAGTTGGTTTAGTTTAAATAATCCTTTATGTGTGTTAATTGTCAGATACTTGAAACATTCTTCGTTAACTTTGACTTGCAGGTATGCGTCTGACAAATCTATTTTAGAGTAATTTTTACCCCCATTTAATTTTGAGAAAATGTCCTCAAGTGAGGGAAGCGGGTAACTGTGGTCTTTTAGAATTAGAGTATGTGCAGAGTTTTCGACTGGTTTAAATACCAGTCGAATACTCTGCACATACTCTAATTCTATTATTTGTCTTTTCAATATACACAGTAATATCCACTCTCAAAATAACACCTAATTTTTCTAATCTTTCTAGTTCTTTGTTAATAGAATCGAATGAAGAAAATGGAAAGTTCACCCATAAATTTGAGTGTTTTTCCTGCAATACCTCTGGAAATTTTGTTCGTGTTATCGCACCCGGCCGGAAGTTACTGCCGGCTACTCAAACGTCTGAAAGCGTCACCACGGAAAACGGAACAAACGCCATTAAGTTCCAGTGACTCAGCGTTTTCAGACATCAAAACACAAAAATACAAAAACAAAACGAAACATAACATACACAACTAAAAATAATGACCAGAAACTAATTCATATACACATGGGGCCTAAATGAAACCCATGTGTACATTCAAAAGTAGAAGGTCATTTTTAGTGAATAACTAAAAGACACTGTTAGCCAAGCTACGATGCTGACCCCGGCCTACATAAACACGGCCAAATTTCTTCCACCAAATTATTCTTGGATCCGGGTGTAAGAGCGGCACGCTCTCCTCACCGCTGACCTGAAGCAGCCAGCCAGACCGAGCCCAGCAGCAGCCACTAGCGAGGTCAGGCAGCAGCAGCAGCCACTAGCCAGCCCAGGTCAAGCGGCAGCAGCCACTAGCGAGACCGGGCCAAGCAGCAGCAGCCACTAGCCAGACCGTGTCCAACGGCGGCACCGGCAGCAACATCCCGCGTACATTCTTATGCGATAGTCCTTTTCAGGGCTAACGACTACATGTTTATGCCATAGTCCTTTTCAGGGCTAACGATTACACATTTATGCAATAGTCCTTTTCAGGACTTCCTGACTACATAGTTTATGCAATAGTCCTTTTCAGGACTGGGACTACATAGTTTATGCAATAGTCCTTTTCAGGACTTCCTGACTACATAGTTTATGCAATAGTCCTTTTCAGGACTACCTGACCACATAGTTTATGCAATAGTCCTTTTCAGGACTACCTGACCACATAGCTTATGCAATAGTCCTTTTCAGGACTACCTGACCACATAGCTTATGCGATAGTCCTTCCGGTTACTACCAAGCTGCATCCCTGGTGACCGTCAACCTCAGCACTGACTGGTCCGCTGCCCTAAAACAAGACGATCTTTCGGGTGGCGCTCCCCGATTTCATTGCGACACAATACTTGTACATACTTTTGCCAAATTGTTAAATAAAATTTGGCTTTGATTTTAAACCCTCGCTTTTGTTATCCTTGCTTCGATCGTATTTTCCAATATAAATTTTACTGCTTGCGGGGTTGATAGCACACGCTTGACGGCCCCGCAACAGTGTCAGTCAACTTAGGTCTGTTGGCCAATTATACTAATATCAGAACCTGAATCCAAAGAAATGTTACGTATGTCCACTTACGTACATCAATATAATTCTAATATTTTCGGCCCAGCCCCTCAACCTCCGACGTCTTACTCTCTGGGTTGAGGTATCTACGCAGTCTTAACTAAACTTAAGGGAGTGACCGTAGGTCCCCTGAGCATCCGCAGATCATTCAACCGGTCTACTGGTTTAATCCTGCTTCCTGCTCACGTTGTGTTTGGTTTGATCCAGAAAGCAGAAGTGATGTTCATCCATTCACGGTCGACTGAAGATGCAGACACGGCTGGAGAGTCTGTGCTAAGAAATTGAGAATGCACCAAAAAAAAAAATATACATCTGCAGAAAGCCGGACAAACAACTTAACAATGGTTGAATTGTTAATGTCTTTTACATAGCAGAAAAGAATAGTATAGAAAAGAAACAGGTTACAGAAAAGAAAAGTAATTGACGTAAAAACTCATACACTGGATTAGAGAGAGAGAGAGAGAGAGAGAGAGAGAGAGAGAGAGAGAGAGAGAGAGAGAGAGAGAGAGAGAGAGAGAGAGAGAGAGAGAGAGAGAGAGAGAGAGAGAGAGAGAGAGAGAGAGAGAGAGAGAGAGAGATTGTGATTAACTTGTTGTGAATTATATAGATAAACCTGGCTGATCATAAATCGATACTTGGTCCCCACGCGATTATCACGAATGCTGCCTACAGGACAAAACCATGTGAGTTTCAAAGTTCTTCATAGCTTTAGTAAGCTCTATTTCAAATTTTAACCGATAAAAGTTATTCCGATCATTTCCATTGTCTTTTTAATGACCCAATTCCAAATGGGCGAGATCAGATTTCCCATCCGTAAACAAAATTGCTCTGATCTAATTTCGCTACCTAGATTCACTCCAATTTAAAATATATATATATATGTGTCTTTCTTTCCCAAACTCTCTCTGTTACAGTAATAATGGTAGCAGTAGTAGTCTTAGATGTTAGAGGAGTAATTCGCTTTTTCGTTCTTATATCAACAGCACATGTTAGCGGGCGTTTTTTCCAATCTCTGACGTCACTTTCGTACTTCTTCAAGCCTTCAATTCAACTCTGCTCACTTTTCAATCTCCGACATCTCTCCACACAGCTCGACTGCACTCGAAGACAGACGAGCCAAAAACTACTACTTTTTACAGCATAACTACGCGTTTATATAGATAAACCTGGCTGGTCATAATCGACCCTTGGCCCTACTACTTCGCACGCTATTATCACGGGTTCTGGCTACTTTCAACCAAAATCATGTGAATTCTAAAGTTTCCCATAGCTTTCTAAGTTCTATTTATAATTTTAACCGATAAAAATTATTTCGAACATTCTTTATTGTCTTTCTAATGACCCAATTCCAAACGGAAACAACTCCTGCCCTAGATCATATTTCCCAGCAGTAAACAAAATTGCTCTGATCTAATTTTGCTACTCAGATCCACTCCAATTTCAATAAAAAATGTACGTGTGTGTGTGTGTGTTTCCCCGACTCTCTTCTCTGTCACATACTTTCGTTTCTCGCCATTCCTCAATTCCTTTTTTGAGTAATTCACTTTTTCACTGGTTTTTTTCTTTCTTTTATAGCATTGGGACCCTTTATGTCCCTTACGGCCACATTAAAAACATACCTTGTTTTTGTACCAGCAATTATGTTTTGTGTGATTAAATCCTCCACAACATTCACATTTCTTTTTGTTCTTCACGTTTGGGACCTTTTTTGCTTTTACATGCTGAACTTTGAACACATTTTTTCCTCTATCCGAGTATTATCCCGTTTTACGTTAATCAGACGCTGACACTCTTCAGTAACATTTTGTAATTTTTTTCAATTATAGTAAGAATCCGCGACCTGATATCCTTGTCCTTGGGAGCTGTTAGTCCCTGAATTTATATGAGGCATTTGAATAATTTTTTTGAAATCTCGTCAATTTTGAAAAGTTCACATAAGTTAACCGTCCCAGCATACGATAAAAAATCCTTGTTTTCTGACTTAATGATATTAAGGAATTTGTAACGTGTGTGGAACAAGCTTTCTCTTTCATCAAATATCCTTGATAGGGTTTTAATTGTTTCTTCAAACAAGACCTCTTCCAGTTTATTTGTTAATATTAGGTTAGAGTATTTTGTATTTCCCCCGCCCCCATTTTTTTGTAATAAAAGGGTAACTTTTTCCTCGTCTGACCAGCCTTGGCATCTATTTGTAAATATAGATTTGCATCTTCTGAAATATGCCGGGAAGGTAATCCCATTGTCTGGGTCATAATGAAATTCCGTTAATGAATTTGCAATACCTTCGGCAGAGAAGAAACTAGTTTTCGTCATCAATTTTTCAAAAAGTTGGAACTGTTGTTGTTGTTGGTTTTGCAACTGTTGTATTATCTGTTGTTGTAACTGAACACTAGTGCACAACACTTTTGTAAGATTTTGTAATTGTTCCATACTTTTAGCGCGACAAGTCCTTTCAGAAAACAACAGACAAAAAAAAAACCCAGAAAAACTCAACCTTCGCTTTTTGCCTCAATGTGTCATTTTTTAATAATAAACAAAGAATACAACAAAAATATTCTTACTTTTAAAAGATTTTACGTGATAAATCCTTTTTCAGAAAGTCTTCCTCCGATTGGAAAATATAATATACTAAGGTGTTGTCTTACTTCGAAACTCCTGTAAACCAAACGTATTATTTGTCTTCTTGTGAATTCGTTTCGGCGTTACTGAAATTTGGTGTTTTTGTATGTGAATTCGATTCAACAATCCTCGTCGCCACTGTTATATTCTGTGCTAATAGGGATATGAAATGGACAAACACAGTAGATAAATAGCAACAGGCTTATTGCAGAAACCAGTACAACAAGCAAAGTAACAGTTATGCGCACGGTCGTCGCAAGTCAGTATAATTGTGTGCGGGTTGCTATCGGAAGGCCGCTAGTTCTCGCAGATCCCAGCTCGATCTGCTGTCCTAACGGAAACTTATGGGTAGTTACCACCTATAGTACCGCCACTCATGTGGGTGGCAGGTTATTCCATTACATTAATTTTTTGTGTCAAAATGTTTATTTTTTAGGTGTAGAAAATTTTAAAACAAGACTAATATTTTTGGTGCAAGATAAAAAAAATCTAAGCAAAAGGAAATGGCAGCCAGCCATTGAATTAAAGCTAGATTCTCAACACTTTAAAAACTAAATTAGAATTTTATTTCAGAATAAGAAATACAATTAAGACCAACAATCAATTTTATCCAAAATTTGGGCGAATACCGAGCGAAATGGTCGAGAAAACCCAACGATTTCTACAATTGAAAGAAAGACCTACTACAAAGAAAACAATTTTTAAAATTTCATATTACGTTAAAGAATATCATTTTAAATATAAAACAAAGATTAATTGAAAAAAATACAAGGAATTGATTTTTTCATTTTTTTCTTAAAACGTCTTTTAAATTTCTTTAAAATAGTTAACAAAAAAATACCCTGATGTCAAATTTCCTTTGGTTTTTCAGTTTTTAGTCTGAAAGAAGTTGACTCTACAAGAATGAAAACGTAACTATTTAAATAAGCAAGAATCTTTTTTTAAGTAGTCTTTGATTTTATGGCATTCTATCTCCGCACCCACCCTTTGAACTTCTTTTCACTACCAGTTCACAGACTTGAAAAATGAAAATGAAAGAACTGACGCCAATGTCTTGGACTTCTCACATAGGTGTGAATAAACTTTGGATTCAAGTAGGTACATTTTAAAACTAAAATTAAAAACTAAATTATTTTATTTTAATATCTAATTTTAAGTGTATTTGCCAAATAAAAACAAAAAGTTATGTTTCTTCTTCCTTATTGCTGCCTTTGTTGCAACAAAAATGATATACTCCATCGGATGTGCTGTCCCCCTGGGAATGCGGCCCGGGGCCACCGCCTCGTCGCCCCCCCCCCCCCCCCTGCATGCCACTGTTTGTAGGTATGCATTGTCTTGGTAGTTTTTGAGTACCATATCCTCATGCAATAATTGTTGCCATTCAAATATTATATCTTGACACATCAACTTGTCTTGCATTTTCTCTTCTAAATAATTATGGCTTCGAGTATCGATAATTTTTAAATAGAAATTAAATAACACTGATCACAAACTAGAAGAAAAATAAATTGTAAGAATTCTTCTTACACCTATCACCTATCAACAAAAGCAGATTAAACTTGTAGAGGCCTGTTAGTTGATGTGACCTCTCGAATTTATATTTAACGCAAAGTGCCACAAAATATGAAACAATAAAAAAAGAACAGTTTTTATAACAAAGAACGGTTTTTATAACAAACAAATAATATTCATGTTTAATTATGTCAATGATTTGCAAGCATAGGAGTTACTTGCCGCTCAAAATATTCACTGTGAGAATGTGTTTGGTAAAATGGAACTTTGAATATTTACCCTGATGTTTCAAGAAGTTTCTGTTTGGTACTAAATGAAATTTAGTTTTTGTACTTCTCTAAATAATTACAATAAATCTTGCTGCTAAAAGAAAATTTTCAGCAAAGAGCAAATTCCCTTGAATAGAACTGAGTGAAATAGTTTCTTGAATTATGGCCTGAAAAGCTGAAAATATGTTCGATAAACTTGTAGCTTCAGATGACCTTTTTCTTAAGTAATTTCTTACTAGTGAAAAATTGGAAAAACTGTAATATCCAAGTTAAATTTCTTTAACGTGGCAACGATGTGTCTGGTTGACTTTTCTTTTGTCTCACTGAAAGAGTTGAAAGAATTCTGTAGAGCTAAAAATATGTTGATACTTGTAATGTTTGTAATTGTTTCCGTTATTTGTAGTGTTATGTAATGTTCGTAATTAAGTTTCGTACGTACGTACGTGTGTGTGTGTGTGTGTGTGTGTGTGTGTGTGTGTGTGTGTGTGTGTGTGTGTGTGTGTGTGTGAATATGTTTTCATAGCAAGGGGTCGAGACGAGGTTTCTTTAACAGCTACATTTTCGTAAGCGAGTGAAATCACAAAGAAGAGAGAGAACGAATGTGTCTGGTATTTATAATCAACATAATCCCGTGATAGGCTCCGGAGAAAGAAGAGCGAAATGTTGACTTGATCACGCACTGGGAAAAGACTTGTGCGTGGGTGGATTGTAACGCCCACTTGTGTGTTTATTGACCAATTAGAAGTTAAGGTTTTCTGAAAATATGTATGAAGCTGGATAAGCTCTGTGATCCGATTTTGCACAGATTTGCACAACAATCGACATTGATAAGAAAGTGGTAGCAGAGTGCTATAAATTTGTTACTTACTACTAAAAACATGACGACCACTATCAATACAATAACAAAACCAAAATTTCAATGTGCAATTTTTACCTCCAAATTTGCTTGCTCACTTAAGGAATTTCTAAAATAATAAAAATTTATATAGCAAATACATTGAGTATGCATTTGCTACATTAACTCAGGGTTAACTTTACTACATTTATCTAATAATATCACCAACAAAACAAGAAATCTGGCAAGAATACTATACCGTATAAGCTGGGGGGAAGGGAACTTAACCGTAAGAAACAAGCAACCTATCCTCAATAAAATTTAATTCAATTTAGGAACAAACATCTTAAATATATTTAATAAGAAGAGAAAAACACGTGCTGAAGCGTAAAGGAAATATTTTTAAAAATTCTACACAACATCCACTGATGCGTGATACTTAAGACAACTCCTATATTAATCCCCCCACTACCAATAAAATTCTTTGATAATAGGTTAAAAAGGTCGAAAGCATTCGGGAGCCATTGGATAATTTATGTACAACCCCCTCACAGATACAAGGAAAATGGTCTAAAGCAAATAAGACTGAAACTAAATATGTGGAAATGAGAACGTGTTGTCTAAACAAACCTTTCCCTTTCACACACATATTCACAATTACAATTATATGACAGCTTTCACAGTACAACCAAAAGTAACCGACTTGAATTACAGTCAGACTAGTTTTAACTAGCAACAAAAACAGAATGACCTATTTTGTCCAAGCCAATATTTATCTAAATGTTGATATATATATATATCGATGGCCCGAGCGCCCCCGTGTCGTAAGATGAACCATGTCACAGGGAGCCCGCCACATTTTTACTTTGTGATCTAGACCAGGTGAAACAATATGGACAAGAGAACGAAGATGTGTATGAATTAAGCAGTGATTTATTACATGAAGGAGAATAGGATGTATATTGGCAATGTCGGCGGTTGGTCGTTGCTGATGCGGACGCTCCGGTTGAGGGTTGTTGAGTGCGTGTTCCAGTCGGGTCGACGGTTAATGAAGTGCGGCTGCTCCGGTCGTGTCGACGGTTGGAGTTTGATGATTGCGTGGCTGCTCCAATGGTCGTTGTTGATGCGGACGCTCCGGTTGAGGATTGATAAGTGGATGCTCCAGTCGGGTCGTAACTTAATACACAGCCCGGGGCGCCCAGTCAAGTCGACCGAGCCCAGCAGCCGGCGGGGCCCAGCAGCAGCAGTAGCAGCAGTTGTTCAAACAGCCCTTTTCAGGGCTAACTTCCGAAAGTCATTCTAACACGATACTCGCTTCACTCTCTGCTACTGCTAACCTCCAGCGCCTTCCAGCAACCTCCAGCGCCTTCCAGCAACCTCCAGCGCCTTCCAGCAACCTCCAGCGCCTTCCAGCAACCTACAGCGGCTTCCAGCTCACTCCTGCAGCCTTCAGCGACCCACAGCTCACACCTGCAGCTTCCAGCTAATTCCCGCTCTTCTACAACCACACACCGTCGACACCGACCGTAGCAACCACATTCATCAACAATCGTCAACCGTAAACCCGACTGGAGCATCCACACATCAATTCTCAACGTCCAACTCAACATCGCAACGCCAGCCGTCTACTGCCATTGACGCCCAGCTACCGATTCCAGCGTCCGTGGATATCCGGATCCCGATACACGACTTTCCTTCGTCTCACCATCTACCGCACGCTAAACAAATAAATAAAGACACGATACCCATCGTCTTCAACTGACCATCCGTGTTTTGTCATCCTTCTTTGCTATTGCCGTTACCTATCCTTGCTTTTGTGTCCACTTTCTTAGTTGTACGGTCGATTGGCACACACACCTTTCGGCCCACTGCAACATATATATATATATATATATATATATATATATATATATATATATATACATATATATATATATATATATATATATATAATCCATGCACCCATGTCGTAACACAAGGTCAGAGTTTAAATGTGGTATTTCCTTAAGCATATGCGCGCGTTTTCCACCCTGTTGGAAGTCCTCATCCGTTGTTCCTGTCTTTAAGAACTCTGGAGACCCTTCTAATTACCGTCCTATTAGTCTCCTACCACTCTTCGGCAAAATCTTTCAAGCTTTAATCAACGCCGAAGTGGTTATGCACCTTACATCCCATAATCTGCTCTCTGACAAGCAACATGATTTCCGCTTTGCCTGTTCTACAGCTGATGTGCTTACGGCCATAACTGAAATTGTTTACCAAGCACTTCATAATAACGAAGAAGTTCGTGCCGTGGCTCTTGATATCTCCAAAGCGTTTGATAGGGTTTGGCACGCCGGCCTTCTTCGCAAGCTTCAGGGTTCGATTGTTCGACTTAATACAACCATTCCTGTCGAACCGTACATTGAAGGTCTCCCCCAGCTCCTATCCTACGAACGCAGATATTCCCCAGGGATCCACCCTAGCCCCTACTCTGTTCCTTATCTTCATTAACGATCTTCCTGATGTCATAGGTTCCCAAGTAGGCATCTATGCGGACGACACTACCATTTACTCCTGCCTCAAAAACAAATCTAGTGTCACTGACAAAACTAACCTCGCCGTGTGTCTTGAAAAGGACCTCCAATCGGTTGTAGACTAGGGCGGGAATTGGCTGGTTAACTTTAATGCCTCAAAAACAAAACTGCTCTCTATTACTCACCAGAGAGAACCATCCCTGCTTCCCATTAGAATGCCTGAGGCTCAACTCCACGAGAGCACGGTCTCACATTGTCCGCTGACCTGAGATGGAACGAATACATTGAGTCTATAGCTTCGTCCACCGCTAGGAAAGTTGGCTCCATGTGCCGTGCCAGGAAATTTTTCTCGCCGGAGTAGATACTTCAAATCAACAAATCAACCATTCGCCCTTGCATGGAGTATTGTATGGAGCCCCTCCTAATTGTCTCAGGGTCCTTGATAAAATCCAAAGATGGATATGCAATGTAATGGGCCCTGATCTGGCATCTCCACTGCAGCCGCTCTCTCACAGACGTGCCGTTGTCGCCTCGTCTTTTTTACAAATACTTTCACGGTAACTGCTCCGATGAGCTGCTTTCGGTGGTTCCCAGACTTCATGAATTTAAGCGTTCAACTAGCCTGCATCTCACTCTCACCCTTTCACTGTCGAAACTGTTAAATGTAGCCGTCTCTCCTACTTCAATAGCTTCATGTCTCGCACTTCTCGTCTGTGGAACTCCATCCCCATTTCTTGTTTTCCTGATAGCTATAATCTACAACTATTCAAATGTAACGTCAATCGACGTCTCCAGATGCCTTGAACTATCCCCAAAACTTCTCATCATCATTTCCTCTATAACCCCTCTTTGTTCTCGCTGCAACTCTGTAAACCCTTGCGTGATAGTGGCTTCGCACATTACCGGGGTTGAATGCTTAAAAAAGAATTGATATATAAATATATATTATATGTATATTTTATATATATATATGATGTATATATATATAACATATATATATTTTATATTTCATATATATATATATATATATATATATATATATATATATATATATATATATATATATATATATATCCTATATATATTTTAAATATATATGATGTATATATATAACATATATATTTTATATCTATATATTTCATATATATATTTCATATATATATATGATATATATATATGATATATATATATTGTATATATATATATGATGTATATATATAACATATCTCTATTATATATATATATGATATATATATAACATATATTTTATATATATATATGATATATATATATGATATATATATTTTATATATGTATAATATATATTATATATATATAATATATATGTAATATATATATGGTATATATATTATATAAATATATGATATATATATATATTTTATATGTATATATGATGCATATATAACATATATATATTATATATATATGATATATATAACATAAATATATATGATATATGTATAACATTATTTATATTATATATATATATGATATATATATATTTTATATATATATGATATATATATAACATATATTTATATATATGATATATATATATATCCTATATATATATTTAATATATATATATGATATATATATATTTAACATATATATATATTATATATATTTTTTATATACATATATATAATATATATATATTTTATATATATATGATCTATATATCATATATATAGTTTATATATATATATATATATATATATATATGATATATATATATGATATATATATTATATATACATGTATTTCATATATATATTTTATATATATGACATATTTCAATATATATATATCTGATATGTATATATGAGATATATATAAATATATATATATATCATATATATATATATATCATAGATATAAATGATATGTATAAATATATATATGATATATATTATATATATCACATATATATATGTGATGTATATATGATATATATGAGATATATATAATATATATATTTGATATATATATATAAATCTATATATGATATATATATGATATATATATATGATATATTTTATATATATGTGATATATATGTAATATTTATATATCTGATATATATATGTGATATATATGATATATAAGTATATGACATATATATATCATATATATATATGATATAAATATATCCATATGTGATATATATATATATGATATATATATTATATATATATGGAATATATATATATGATACGTATATATAATATATATATGACATATATATGATATATATGATATATAAATATATAATGTATACATTTGATATATATATCATCTATATGATATATATAGACGATATATACATGATATATATATATGTGTATACTATATATATGAAATATATGATATATAATTAAGATATATATTATATATATATATATATATATGATATATATATATATATATATATATATATATATATATATATATATATATGATACGGATATATATGATATATATATTATATATTTGAGATATATATGATATATATGATATATATATCACATGGTATATATATGATACATATAATATATATATATATATATATATATATATATATATATATATATATATAAAAGGTAGGTTGTGTGTGTGTGTAACGAATGCACGCAATTTTCGACGGATTTGCCCCAAAATTTACATGCAAATGCTCCAAGTTAGCGGGAAAGCCAAGACCGACTTTGCATTTCCCAACTCCCATCGATAATGGAAATAATCGATTTTTTCATGATTCTACGGTAGTTTTTCATTAAATATGCGGACATTTTCTACCTGCCAGAGTGAGAGCCTGTAGATGGCTGCCACGAATAGGCAGGAAGATTCTATTGGCCAGCGTGAGAGCCAACAGTTGACTGACACGAATGTTAACTAGCATGCTAGCATGCAAAAAAAATCGATAGCTGCATTCGTCACAAGTGGTAAAAAATTTAAATCTGCATAGTACTCCAATTGGCTCATTCGCTTGCTTAAACTCAATATATATATATGATATGTATATGATATATATGTATGTATATATCATATATATATGATATTTATATATCATATATATATCTATATATGATATATATGTATGATATATATATATGATATATATATTATATATATATGATATATATATATAATAAATATATGATATATGTAATATATATGTTATATATATATATATATATATATATATATTTATATATATATATATATATATATATATATATATATAAAAGTGGACATGGATGTCAGCACTTAGAGGCGACAGTCTGTTTCATGCTAGTGCAATCGTCAGGCAACTAGTGCTGTTATTTTTCTCGGCTATTTATATATAAGGGTCTGTGGTGCATTATGGGTAGTCTATTTTGGCGGTTACTTTTACCGGAAGTCGCTTATTTGTTTATTTATTTATGTTAAATTATTTTGCTTGTTTTTTTTTGTTTGTTTTAATTTTATTTTTATTTTTTATCTTATATATTTATTTATTTATTTTTTATTTTGATCGGTGTTTTCTTCTTAACGTAGTAAAAATTTGTTTATATAGCTTATGTATATAGTCTATTATGGCTGTCATTTACCGGAAGTCTGATGTTTGCTTATTTATTTGGGTCAAATTGTTTTGCTTGTTTTTATTTATTTTCATTTTTATTTTATATATTTGTTTATTTGTCATTGATTAAAGCTATTTGTTGAATTTTGGGGTGGGATGTTGTGGTTTGTTCTTACTATTATTTTGGTTGGAACAGTTTTTAATTTATCTATTTGGGTTGATTATCTTTATTTGTTTTTTCTAAACGGCTAGTTTATCGTAATCGGTTGTTAGTTTATTTATATATTTGGATGTATTTAGATCAATTTATTATACTTGTTGTTATTTATTTGTTACACTATATATTTTTGGCTTTCGATTTTTAAGTAACGTAGTATATTATCTTTTATTAATTTTCTTTATCGTTATATAACAGTTATAACTTACGTCCGTTCTTTTGTTTTGATTTTATTTCGCATATTCTAACAGGTGTGGTTTTGTAATTTGTTTGGCGTAATTTATTTTGCTTATTTTATTGTTGTTTTGTTTGTTTATATATTTATTTATTTTTCTATTTTAAGTTACGTAGTAAAGATTTGTTTTCGTGTCTGCATTTTGAGATTAGCTCGGATATTTTATGTAATAATTTATTTTGATCTGGGAAGGTAATGATAGCTATTTTTTTCTCCAAGCAAAGTTTGCAAGTTTTTGATAGGTTGTTGTAGGCTGATGATTTTTTCCTTATTTTCCAAGATATTTTTGGTGTGGTGTGTGTTTTGTTTTTTATTTCCCAGATATACTTAGAAAGCATTGTGCTGTTCGCATATTTACTATTTGTGAAAGACATTTTGTGTACATAATTTCTTTGTTTCCATGGTCCTTCGGTTACTCCTATGTATACTTTTTCTTCATTATCTGCTGATTTTATCGTGGCTTGGTAGATTACGTTGTTTTGTAAACAATTACCGTTTAAGGGACATTCATTTTTTTATTCTGCAGTTGCACGTGGATTTTATTTGTTCGTGTGGTTTGTTAATAATTTTCCTGTTCTGCTTTTGATTATTGCTTTTCTAGTTTTATCTGTGTTTTGTTTGTTGCAGTTTCTTAAGATTATGAGACCATCATCCCTGTAGAGTCCTGTATCATTTCTATCTATTATTTTGCTTAGTTCGTGTAGTAATTAAATACCTACAATTTCTCATGTCTCTGCACAGTCAAAGCTTCCCATTGTAGTGTCAAATATCCCATCTTTCTTTATCCATGCTTCTTCATGGTGAAATAATAATGATTTATGGGAGTGCTTAATGATGTCGATTTCGTTTGGTTTTATTATTATTTGTTCCTGAGCTAAGTTGATGGCCTTATCTAACGTACGTTCTGTTATGGATGGGTAAAATTCTTTTATGTCTAATTGTAAGAAGTGGCAATTTTGTTTGTTATTTATGCTGTTGAACCAGTCAATGGTTGCTTTTGTGGTTTTCCACTGGTTTACTCCTAACTTCTTCCTAAGTTCAGAATTAATTCTTTCTAGTATTGTTTTACTTATTTTACCTAGTTCGCTTTTGGCTGGGTTTATGAGTTTGCATGCAGGGTTGTTTTTGAAATTTTCCTTGTGGTCTTTTAGTGTGATAAAGGCTTGCGTCTTGCTCATGCAACTTATTCGGTCATCTAGGTCTAATTTTTGAGCGATTGCTTTAGCTTCTTTATTTATATCGTGTTTTATTGTTTTGGGTGCCTTTTTGTATGTTTTGGTTATGTTGTTCTTTAGTAATTTATTGTGCGTAGGAGGGCTTAGTTTGTATAAATTTCTTGTTTTGTCGGCTGCAATAAATACATTTGTTGAACTGTTTATTTTAGCTATATCTTCTTTTAGCTTTTTTTGGAATGCATCTGGTTTTTTATGGAATTTTATGTTTCTAACTAGGTCAGTTAAGTCCTTCTCGAATTCATCTAATTCTTTTTGTTGCGGGGGACATTTTTTTGTTTTGAACCCGTATTTTCCTTGAGTGTATTATTATTGTGAAGATCTTGGTTTAAAAAGTGGGATTTCCATCTCATTCTTTTTATGAAACTTTCTGTTTTTTCAAATAATTTTAGTTTATATATGGAAGGGGAAGGGATGGGTATGTTTTTTAGTGAGTAGTCGAGGCTAAATTTTTCTATGTCCATACTGTGTTATAAATGTAGCGAAAGTGCTCTACTGATAATCAGGAGCTGAATATGAAGAAATATAGTCTTAAAGTGTGCTATATTTATGGGATAAAGTGCTCAATATCAGAGATAGAGCGTGTGTAAATATAAAAGTGGACATGGAAGTCAGCACTTAGAGGCGACAGTCTGTTTCATGCTAGTGCAATTGTCAGGCAACTAGTGCTGTTATTTTTCTCGGCTATTTATATATAAGGGTCAGTGGTGCATTATGGGTAGTCTATTTTGGCGGTTACTTTTATGGAGTTACCAAAAAGCTCCTACGTACTAGAAAATTCAGATAACCTATTCGGAACAGATTGGATAGAAAAATTCAATCTATGGGATTGCCCAATGAGCACTTTTTGCCGAAAAATAAAAAGTACAACGTCCAATTCGGAAAATCTCAAAAAGGAACTCAAACAACAATTTCCCCAGGTTTTTCTGGCGGCCTTGGGAAATATTCTAAATTTAAAACTAACTTCAAGGTGAAGGACGGTGCAAGACCAGTTTTCAAAAAGAAACGGAATGTCCCTTTCGCTGCTCTAGAGAAGATCAACAAAGAATTAGATAGACTCGAACAGGCGGGTATTCTATCAAAAACTGATTTTAGCGAATGGGCAGCACCTACGGTCTATGTAAAAAAAAAGTCCAACCAAATACGAGTATGCGCAGATTTTTCCACAGGGCTAAACGATGCTTTGCAGGATCATCATTATCCCCTCCCAAGCCCTGAAGAAATCTTCAACAAATTGAATGGCGGAAAAATCTTTTCCAAAATAGACCTCTCAGCCGCATACCTTCAGATAGAGGTGGATGAAGAGAGTTCTAAATCGCTCTGCATAAACACCCATAAAGGTCTGTACAAATATAACAGACTGGCTTTTGCGGTCATGGTTACGCCTGCAATTTTTCAGCAGGTCATGGACGCCATGCTGGGCGACCTTGACTACGCAACAGCCTATTTGGATGATATACTGGTGACCAGTAAAACGTCGGCAGAGCACCAGAACCATATAATAAACGTATTCAAGAAGTTACAAGAATACGGGCTTAAGGTTAAGGAAGCAAAGTGTGATTTTTTCTTACCAGAGATCAAATATCTAAGTCACATTATAAATAGAGATGGTCATCGGCCGGATCCAGAAAGAGCCAATGCAATCAGAAACATGCCGGCCCCAGTTAACGTTCAATCGTTACAAAGCTTCCTCGGCCTTGCTAACTTCTACCAAGGTTTCATTAAGAACATGCAGAATTTGAGAGGACCTCTCAACGAACTTTAAAAAAAGGATAAAGCATGGGTATGGACCCATAAATGCCAAGACGCATTCGAGAAAATCAAGAAAACACTTACTTCGGTTCTCTCTCTCTCACCCACTACGACCCTAATCTCGACATCATAGTCGCAAGTGATGCAAGCCCATACGGCATCGGTGCTTACATTCTCCACAAACTGCCAGATGGTTCGCGAAAAGCCATAGCACACGCATCTAGATCTTTACTACCACCAGAGAAACAATATTCCCAAATAGAGAAAGAGGATCTAGGGATAATATTCGCCGTCACTAAGTTCCATGGATACCTATATGGAAGACGGTTCATACTGCAAACGGACCATAAACCTCTAATAACAATTCTTGGTTCCAAGAAAGGCCTACCGGTCTATACGGCGAATAGATTACTTCGTTGGGAAACGATTCTTTTGAATTACAATTTTAAGATCGAGTTCCTTAAATCTAAAAATATTAGTCATGCGGACAGTTTATCGCGACTCATTCCTAAAAATACGGAAGTTTTTGAAGACTCCATCATTGCTACACTAAGTACGAATTATGAAATCAAAAATATGATTGCGAATACAATTAGAGAACTCCCAGTTGCTTTGGCCGATATAAAAAGGGAGTCTCGAGACGAATTATGAAATCAAAAATATGATTGCGAATACAATTAGAGAACTCCCAGTTACTTTGGCCGATATAAAAAGGGAGTTTCGAGAGGATGAATTCATCCAAAGTATCAAAAACAAAATTCGCAACAAAGACCTAAATGTGCCTCTGTGAGGATGTTCTACTGTATAATGACCGAGTAGTGATTCCAAATAGCCTACAAAGAAAAATCCTTATGGATTTTCACATGGGACATCCGGGGAAGAGCCGTACGAAAAGCCTCATGCGCTGCTACGTATATTGGCCAAATATGGACAAAGACATAGCAGACATGATAGAATCTTGTAAGGGATGCGTGCTTGCAGCAAAATCTCAGACCACGACGTGCAAACCATGGCCATCCATGGCAGAGAATTCATGTGGATTTTGCAGGGCCCCTAGACAACATATACTACCTTATTGTTGTGGATAGCCACTCAAAATGGCCTGAGGTCCTGCAATGTAAAAAACCAACCACCAACTGCACGATCGGATTTTTACATGAGCTATTCGCGCGTTTTGGCGTGGTAGATTGTGTAGTAACTGATAACGACACTCAATTCACATCAAGTGAATTCAGAGACTTTTGCAAGTCGTATCAAGTGGACGCCTCAATATCACCCCAGGTCGAACGGCCAGGCCGAGAGGTTCGTGGACACTCTAAAAAGAGCTTTAAAAAGGCACTAGACACACCAACGGATAGAGCATTACAACAGTTTCTGCAGGTGTATAGGATAACTCCTAATCCTAACACGCCTATCGGACGCTCGCCTGCAGAAACAATGTTCGCAAGAAAAATCAAGCCTGTCTTTGATAAACTCATTCCACGGCAAGCGAAGTTCAAGAAAACCGTCTCGCTCCCTAAGAAATACTTTAATCCTGGCGACAAAGTCCTTTTTAAGGCTTACAAAAACAACATAACATTCTGGGAAGTAGGCAACATCTAACAGAGAATTGGCGAACTGGTCTATATTGTCCAGGGACCGAAAATACCCACAAACGCCATATGAACCAGCCCAGGAAATGCCGTTTGAAGGAATCTGAGGAATCACCACAAAATATCTGCGAAGAGCCGATCGACGTAATATTCGAACATTTCGATCTTTACACGCCCCAAGTCTATCCGGAAATACGACGCTCGGGGAGAAAGAGAGTGAATCCCAAGAGGAAGAGGTATTAACAGTTTTACTTTTTTTTCCCCTTCAAGAAAAAAAAAGAGAAGAAAAGAAACGAGAAAAACTCTTGGAACGGGGGTGTTGTGAGACCGTTATTTTCCTACATCATGGACTCTCCCAGTACTATATTATGTGAATGTTAGTATCATGGGAGTAGCACCAGTAATGCGCAGCCGCGTACCATACCAATATCGGACACCACTGGATAGTAAGCTCTGCTTACTCTTACACGATTCTTTGTAACTTTTCTGTTTAATATATCTTTCTTACCTCAAACCCGTGTTCCGTGTTTTCCTTCCGAGGCCCCTACTTCGGGTCCACATCAGATTATCACACAAAATTTCATAATTGAATCAACTAAGCTGTCAGATCCTCATACACCGAAGGGAGAGTCCATCATTAACATATCATATATATATATATATATAT
>OZ038503.1:56868073-56871455 GCA_964036315.1 Acanthosepion esculentum | reverse complement strand
ATACATTAATTGCTTTGGCATTCTGTCAACTGCCATACAAATAACATCCATCGCAATCTGTATTTGTGTATAATTGCTTCCACAGGGTGTGAATTGGACCTTTGTAGAACAACAGTATCAGGAGTGTGAGACACCCAGTGGATTTCAAGCACAGACTGAAGGCATTGTTGATGAAAACATTCCAGTATATTCAGATGTCTGTGATAGACTACCCATGTTTCCCATGTAAATAGCAGAGATGACATAATGCAAGCATTATATATTTTAATTTTTGTTTGCTTTTTTTATGCTCTTCTGACTCCAGACATAGAACTTGAGCGCTGCAAATGCATCAAAGGCCTTCTTAATCCGTAATGCTATCTCATCATCAAGGGAGCAGTGGCAGTTGAGGGTGCTATTAAAATATACTAATTTGTCCACTACCCCAAGTCGACTACCATCAACATAAATTGATGGTTCTATATACTGAATTCCTCGGGTAGGTTGATGCACAACTTCTGTGCATGCTGAATTGTATGTGCAACCAGGTCACAGTCATTGGCATAGAGAAGGTTGCGCACTAAACTAAAAAAGACTTTTGTCTTTGCTGCAAACCTACGTATATTGCTTGCCAGTTGACCTGTACCTTATCATAATACCATCATGGCAGTTCTCGAATGCATCAAACAGTACAATTTCAAAGTAGATAGAAAAAAGGTGTAGGTACCAAAAGATCTTGCTTGACTCCATTTTCAACCTTGATGGGCCTTGTAAGCATACCACTAAAACTGACACAGGCTTCCATACCATCATGGAAGGACCTCAGAATCTTGAGAAAGTGAGGGGGACAGTCCAATTTTGAGAGGATTTTCCAAAGAGCAGCATGATTAACAGTGTCAAAAGCCTTCTTAATCTACAAAAATTTGATAAAGGTCCAGTTGTTGTTCACAGCTCTTTTTCTGCATTTGTTGTGCTGTGAAAATCATATCTGTGGTCCCTCTGTGTTGGCGGGGTTATATATTATGCTGGCTAGATGAATGAGACAGGCAATTTTTGGGTCACCTTTTCTAGACCCTTCTAGCAATCTTCTGGTGAGCAGTGCTCTCCTTAAAAGGGCTGCTCAGACACCCCTAGAAGAATAGAAAGCCACCTCTGTCTCAATGAAGGTGACCTGTATGTGTTGCTGTATCGCCATCAGATGTGGATTGAAAAAAAAAACGATAAGCTGGCAGGTTGTCAGTAATGCCCATGCAGGTTTTAAGGTTGGATGCAGCTTGCACAGCACTGCATCAACCCTCACCACAAAGCCATATTGACCGAAGACAAACAGTTGCAAGATATCTAGTGTAGACAAGGCCGGTTTTTTATCAGTTTCCTTCTCTTAGGAGACTGCCAGAAAGCTTGGGAGGTCCCAACCCCAGTGGGCTAACCATGCATCTGGATACCAGCCAAAATATTTCTATGGCCTCATGCTGAGATAGCTAGATGGCTGTTGACCTCTCAAAGAAGTTCATCCGACGATTGACAGGTCTAGTTTTTGTCCTGCAGGGATTCTGGCCTCCCTCCTCGTGACACACACACACACACACACACATATATATATAATGTATATCCACTTGTACAAATCATCAACTTAGTAGTGCAGTGCAAACACTATCCTTGTGATTTAGCCCGCCTGTGGTTTACAGAGTATGACGTGTGGAGAGTTACGGTATGGGTGAAGACCAGTGTTGCTCGTCCACCTTAATAATAAACTGCAGCAGCTGAGCAACAAAGGTACTACTTCTACACACTGCCCTTATACATATAAAACATATATGTATATAAATTACATTGGATGTTGGTGTAAACAGATTGTCATTAATGTACCAATATATTGCCGTATATACTAAAGCATAAAATTATAAAGTATAAGGGAAAATTTTATTACTATTATTGTTTAAATATATTTGAAAGATGAATAATAACAAATTAACAAATTGTCTAGTTGTAAAAATGAAACAAAATAACGTTATAACTGGGAATGCTTTTCCAACAAAATTGAAAACATATTACTTTACAATTAATAAATAATGTAAATTAATAAAAATGTAAAGGAATAAAATTTATACCAAATGTTACTAAAAATATCTTTGAATATAAATAATAATAAAGAAATTGGTGATAATGAGCCAACAGTCAACAATAAACAAAATTTTGAAAATTAATGACCCCGTTCATAAAGAAAAAAAAACAAAAAACAAATGTTACGTTTAAATATAAATATAAATAGAAAAGAATTATTAATTTAATAAATACAATGCATTTTATATAACTCTTAGTGAATGGTACTTAAACAACACATTTAAAAAAAAAAGAAAAATTGTTGTATACCATCATGACTTAAAAATAAACAAATATGTAAAAAAGATTATAAAATGTGTATATTAAATACTGTATGAATGCATAATATAATAAGCAAAGAAAAAATAATGGATGATTAATTTAAAACACTTTCCTTTAAAATAAGACATTGGTTTCTTTGAGCAATGAAAAAATACATCTGTTAATGCCATCAGGATTCATCTATGCTGATATATATATACACACAGTATATGTATGCTATATATATATATATATATATATATATATATATATATACACACAAGTATAGGATTGGTGTATACGGAATAAATACCAATAACCAACAAATACTATTTTTAAAAGAGTGCTCAACACAGAGTAGAGCAAATATAATTATTCATTCGAAAATTATAACACAAATATGTTATAAAATCACTACAAATTTGCCATTTTCTTTCAACACTTCTGATGTCTTATCAAGTGATGGTGTTGAATGTAGAATAAAGGATTTTTAAAGGTTCAAATCAATCAAACATCCCTCACTAGAGGAAACGCTGTTACATAAGCTGCAATGACAAATCAAAATACAAGTATATGAGAATTCAAACAACTTGACAACGGACTAAGGTTATAATAATTATTTAATGCTTTATTGTTGGGGTTAGATTAAAATTGAATTTATTCTAACTAAAAATATTAAATTATACGATAAAATTTGAAATTAAAAATTACCAATTTTAAAATTTAAATTTAGTCTATATTAAGTCTAAAATTATAAAATTACTGAGGAAAAAAAATACTTATGTTTTTCTATTTATTTTTTTTTTACTGAAATTAAGTTGGAATAAACATTAAGATCAAATGTTGCTTTGAACTTCATGACAACATAGATACATTTGATGCAGAAACAGGCAAGGGAAGATGAAATCTTTCAAAAGATAATACATACACAATCAGATTATATTACATAAACACACAGACATATTTAGATATATAAATATATAAAAAAGCGACAAGACAGGAAATATCTCCACGACCCTTTAAAAAAAAAAAATGACAA
>OZ038503.1:56835573-56863073 GCA_964036315.1 Acanthosepion esculentum | reverse complement strand
ATATATATATATGAGTATATGTGTGTGTGTGTATATATATATATATGAGTATATGTGTGTGTGTGTATATATATATGAGTATATGTGTGTGTATATTATATATATGAGTATATGTGTGTGTGTATATATATATATGAGTATATATGTGTGTGTGTATATATATATATATATATATATATGAGTATATAGTGTGTGTGTATATATATATATATGAGTATATATGTGTGTGTGTATATATATATATATATATGAGTATATATGTGTGTGTGTATATATATATATATATATGAGTATATATGTGTGTGTGTATATATATATATATATATGAGTATATATGTGTGTGTGTATATATATATATATATGAGTATATGTGTGTGTGTGTATATATATATATATATATGAGTATATGTGTGTGTGTGTATATATATATATATATATATGAGTATATGTGTGTGTGTGTGTATATATATATATATATATATGAGTATATGTGTGTGTGTGTGTATATATATATATATATATATATATGAGTATATGTGTGTGTGTGTGTATATATATATATATGAGTATATATGTGTGTGTATATATATATGAGTATATATGTGTGTGTATATATATATGAGTATATATGTGTGTGTATATATATATATGAGTATATATGTGTGTGTATATATATATATATATGAGTATATATGTGTGTGTGTATATATATATATATATGAGTATATGTGTGTGTATATATATATATATATGAGTATATATGTGTGTGTATATATATATATATATGAGTATATATGTGTGTGTATATATATATATATATATATATATGAGTATATATGTGTGTGTATATATATATATATGAGTATATATGTGTGTGTATATATATATATATGAGTATATATGTGTGTGTATATATATATATATGAGTATATATGTGTGTGTATATATATATATATGAGTATATATGTGTGTGTATATATATATATATATATATGAGTATATATGTGTGTGTATATATATATATATGAGTATATATGTGTGTGTATATATATATATATATGAGTATATATGTGTGTGTATATATATATATATGAGTATATATGTGTGTGTATATATATATATATATGAGTATATATGTGTGTGTATATATATATATATGAGTATATATGTGTGTGTATATATATATATATATGAGTATATATGTGTGTGTATATATATATATATATGAATATATATGTGTGTGTATATATATATATATATGAATATATATGTGTGTGTATATATATATGAGTATATATGTGTGTGTATATATATATATATGAGTATATATGTGTGTGTGTATATATATATATGAGTATATATGTGTGTGTGTATATATATATATATGAGTATATATGTGTGTGTGTATATATATATATGAGTATATATGTGTGTGTGTATATATTTATATGAGTATATATGTGTGTGTGTATATATATATATGAGTATATATGTGTGTGTGTATATATATATGAGTATATATGTGTGTGTGTATATATATATATGAGTATATATGTTTGTGTGTATATATATATATATGAGTATATATGTGTGTGTGTATATATATATATATGAGTATATATGTGTGTGTGTATATATATATATGAGTATATATGTGTGTGTGTGTATATATATATATATGAGTATATGTGTGTGTGTGTGTATATATATATATATATGAGTATATGTGTGTGTGTGTATATATATATATATGAGTATATGTGTGTGTGTGTATATATATATATATGAGTATGTGTGTGTGTATATATATATATATGAGTATGTGTGTGTGTGTATATATATATATATGAGTATATGTGTGTGTGTATATATATATATATGAGTATATGTGTGTGTGTATATATATATATATATGAGTATATGTGTGTGTGTGTATATATATATATATGAGTATATGTGTGTGTGTGTATATATATATATATGAGTATATGTGTGTGTGTGTATATATATATGAGTATATGTGTGTGTATATATATATATATGAGTATATGTGTGTGTGTATATATATATATGAGTATATGTGTGTGTGTATATATATATATATGAGTATATATGTGTGTGTGTATATATATATATGAGTATATATGTGTGTGTGTATATATATATATATGAGTATATATGTGTGTGTGTATATATATATATGAGTATATATGTGTGTGTGTATATATATATATGAGTATATATGTGTGTGTATATATATATATATGAGTATATATGTGTGTGTGTATATATATATATGAGTATATATGTGTGTGTATATATATATATATGAGTATATATGTGTGTGTATATATATATATATGAGTATATATGTGTGTGTATATATATATATATATATATGAGTATATATGTGTGTGTATATATATATATATGAGTATATATGTGTGTGTATATATATTATATATGAGTATATATGTGTGTGTGTATATATATATATATATATATATATGAGTATATATGTGTGTGTGTATATATATATATATATATATGAGTATATATGTGTGTGTGTATATATATATATAATATATATGAGTATATATGTGTGTGTGTATATATATATATATATATGAGTATATATATGTGTGTGTGTATATATATATATATATGAGTATATATGTGTGTGTGTATATATATATATATGAGTATATATGTGTGTGTGTATATATATATATATATATGAGTATATGTGTGTGTGTGTATATATATATATATATATATGAGTATATGTGTGTGTGTGTGTATATATATATATATATATATGAGTATATGTGTGTGTGTGTGTATATATATATATATGAGTATATATGTGTGTGTATATATATATGAGTATATATGTGTGTGTATATATATATGAGTATATATGTGTGTGTATATATATATGAGTATATATGTGTGTGTATATATATATATATATGAGTATATATGTGTGTGTATATATATATATATATGAGTATATATGTGTGTGTATATATATATATATATGAGTATATGTGTGTGTATATATATATATATATGAGTATATATGTGTGTGTATATATATATATATATATATGAGTATATATGTGTGTGTATATATATATATATGAGTATATATGTGTGTGTATATATATATATATATGAGTATATATGTGTGTGTATATATATATATATGAGTATATATGTGTGTGTATATATATATATATATATGAGTATATATGTGTGTGTATATATATATATATATATGAGTATATATGTGTGTGTATATATATATATATATGAGTATATATGTGTGTGTATATATATATATATGAGTATATATGTGTGTGTATATATATATATATATGAATATATATGTGTGTGTATATATATATATATATGAATATATATGTGTGTGTATATATATATGAGTATATATGTGTGTGTGTATATATATATATGAGTATATATGTGTGTGTGTATATATATATATATATGAGTATATATGTGTGTGTATATATATATATATGAGTATATATGTGTGTGTATATATATATATATATGAGTATATATGTGTGTGTATATATATATATATATGAGTATATATGTGTGTGTATATATATATATATGAATATATATGTGTGTGTATATATATATGAGTATATATGTGTGTGTATATATATATATATATATGAGTATATATGTGTGTGTATATATATATATATATATGAGTATATATGTGTGTGTATATATATATATATATGAGTATATATAAAAAAAAATTTTCTATAAAAAAAAAAAATAAAAAAAAATTACCTGATTATTATGCATACTCATATTTGATGGGTATAAATAATTTTAAATAATGTAGATAATTATATTACATTTACTTGGTTTATAAAGAAATATAGCCGATTAAAATTAAAAAGTTAAATTTGAAAGTAGAATTTTTAAAAATGTTTTAAAATTGAAATTAAATAAAACAGATTCTAACCTAAATATCTTTTAAAATTGTAATTAAATAAAACGTACTCTAACCATAACACCTCTCTCAAAGCAATTCAAACACTGAAAAGAATCCAAGTGAACACCGAAAGTCATATGAAATTAATAAGTTAGAATATAATATTGAACATTAAATGTCCTTTATACATACATATATACATTTATAATACTAAATTTATAAATAAAAGTTTATTGAATTAGTGAAATAATTTAACCACCTTTGCCGTCATTGTCATAAAGTTTACATAAAATAAAATAAAATAATATTTACTTATACTCGATAAGAATAAATAATTTTAAATACTGTAAATAATCCTAATACATTTACTTGGTTTTTAACTAGGAGTATAGTATATTAAATATTAAAAATAACTTTTTAGAAAGGTGGATAAAACATATTCTAACCTAAACAGTCCCTCAAAATCTTTAAATATACAAATAGAAATAATACCATAAGAATTTTTGCCGTTAGAAATAAACCCAGATGACATGAATTTAGCGGATGTCAGAATTTGTTAAAAGATACATCCCTACCCATCCCTAAACATAACCCCGCTTTCAAATGTAACTATTAACTGAGACAACGAAAATTAAAAATTGAACCCTCTACCACCCCTTGTCTAGATGAATGGATTTATCGGTAACCTTGGAAACCCTCAAACTATGAATCTTTCCTGTGCCGTTAACAACCGTAAATTTTAAAAAGTAAGTTACTCCAAAATTCGCTTGATGAGGAAATGGAACTAATGTCTTTGGTTTAATAACAAAATTAAATTCAGGGGCCTTAGCTTCCATTTCTGAAACATGGTCATCACTGTGTAGCGGTAAAACCATATTTTAAATCTATTAATTTATAATATATATATGAGTATATATGTGTGTGTATATATATATATATATATATATACGAGTATATATGTGTGTGTATATATATATATATATATATATGAGTATATATGTGTGTGTATATATATATATGAGTATATATGTGTGTGTATATATATATATGAGTATATATGTGTGTGTATATATATATATGAGTATATATGTGTGTGTGTATATATATATGAGTATATATGTGTGTGTATATATATATATGAGTATATATGTGTGTGTATATATATATATGAGTATATATGTGTGTGTATATATATATATGAGTATATATGTGTGTGTATATATATATATGAGTATATATGTGTGTGTATATATATATATGAGTATATATGTGTGTGTATATATATATATGAGTATATATGTGTGTGTATATATATATATGAGTATATATGTGTGTGTATATATATATATGAGTATATATGTGTGTGTATATATATATATATATATGAGTATATATGTGTGTGTATATATATATATATATATGAGTATATATGTGTGTGTATATATATATATATATATGAGTATATATGTGTGTGTGTATATATATATATATATATGAGTATATATGTGTGTGTGTATATATATATATATATATGAGTATATATGTGTGTGTGTATATATATATATATATATGAGTATATATGTGTGTGTATATATATATATATATATATGAGTATATATGTGTGTGTATATATATATATATGAGTATATATGTGTGTGTATATATATATATATGAGTATATATGTGTGTGTATATATATATATATATATGAGTATATATGTGTGTGTATATATATATATATATGAGTATATATGTGTGTGTATATATATATATATATATGAGTATATATGTGTGTGTATATATATATATATATATATGAGTATATATGTGTGTGTATATATATATATATATATATGAGTATATATGTGTGTGTATATATATATATATATATATGAGTATATATGTGTGTGTATATATATATATATATATGAGTATATATGTGTGTGTATATATATATATATGAGTATATATGTGTGTGTATATATATATATATGAGTATATATGTGTGTGTATATATATATATATGAGTATATATGTGTGTGTATATATATATATATGAGTATATATGTGTGTGTATATATATATATATGAGTATATATGTGTGTGTATATATATATATATGAGTATATATGTGTGTGTATATATATATATATGAGTATATATGTGTGTGTATATATATATATGAGTATATATGTGTGTGTATATATATATATATATGAGTATATATGTGTGTGTATATATATATATATGAGTATATATGTGTGTGTATATATATATATATGAGTATATATGTGTGTGTATATATATATATATGAGTATATATGTGTGTGTATATATATATATATGAGTATATATGTGTGTGTATATATATATATATGAGTATATATGTGTGTGTATATATATATATATGAGTATATATGTGTGTGTATATATATATGAGTATATATGTGTGTGTATATATATATGAGTATATATGTGTGTGTATATATATATGAGTATATATGTGTGTGTATATATATATGAGTATATATGTGTGTGTATATATATATGAGTATATATGTGTGTGTATATATATATGAGTATATATGTGTGTATATATATGAGTATATATGTGTGTGTATATATATGAGTATATATGTGTGTGTATATATATGAGTATATATGTGTGTGTATATATATGAGTATATATGTGTGTGTATATATATGAGTATATATGTGTGTGTATATATATATATATGAGTATATATGTGTGTGTATATATATATATATATGAATATATATGTGTGTGTATATATATATATATATGAATATATATGTGTGTGTATATATATATGAGTATATATGTGTGTGTGTATATATATATATGAGTATATATGTGTGTGTGTATATATATATATATATGAGTATATATGTGTGTGTATATATATATATATGAGTATATATGTGTGTGTATATATATATATATATGAGTATATATGTGTGTGTATATATATATATATATGAGTATATATGTGTGTGTATATATATATATATATGAATATATATGTGTGTGTATATATATATGAGTATATATGTGTGTGTATATATATATATATATATGAGTATATATGTGTGTGTATATATATATATATATATGAGTATATATGTGTGTGTATATATATATATATATGAGTATATATAAAAAAAAATTTTCTATAAAAAAAAAAAATAAAAAAAAATTACCTGATTATTATGCATACTCATATTTGATGGGTATAAATAATTTTAAATAATGTAGATAATTATATTACATTTACTTGGTTTATAAAGAAATATAGCCGATTAAAATTAAAAAGTTAAATTTGAAAGTAGAATTTTTAAAAATGTTTTAAAATTGAAATTAAATAAAACAGATTCTAACCTAAATATCTTTTAAAATTGTAATTAAATAAAACGTACTCTAACCATAACACCTCTCTCAAAGCAATTCAAACACTGAAAAGAATCCAAGTGAACACCGAAAGTCATATGAAATTAATAAGTTAGAATATAATATTGAACATTAAATGTCCTTTATACATACATATATACATTTATAATACTAAATTTATAAATAAAAGTTTATTGAATTAGTGAAATAATTTAACCACCTTTGCCGTCATTGTCATAAAGTTTACATAAAATAAAATAAAATAATATTTACTTATACTCGATAAGAATAAATAATTTTAAATACTGTAAATAATCCTAATACATTTACTTGGTTTTTAACTAGGAGTATAGTATATTAAATATTAAAAATAACTTTTTAGAAAGGTGGATAAAACATATTCTAACCTAAACAGTCCCTCAAAATCTTTAAATATACAAATAGAAATAATACCATAAGAATTTTTGCCGTTAGAAATAAACCCAGATGACATGAATTTAGCGGATGTCAGAATTTGTTAAAAGATACATCCCTACCCATCCCTAAACATAACCCCGCTTTCAAATGTAACTATTAACTGAGACAACGAAAATTAAAAATTGAACCCTCTACCACCCCTTGTCTAGATGAATGGATTTATCGGTAACCTTGGAAACCCTCAAACTATGAATCTTTCCTGTGCCGTTAACAACCGTAAATTTTAAAAAGTAAGTTACTCCAAAATTCGCTTGATGAGGAAATGGAACTAATGTCTTTGGTTTAATAACAAAATTAAATTCAGGGGCCTTAGCTTCCATTTCTGAAACATGGTCATCACTGTGTAGCGGTAAAACCATATTTTAAATCTATTAATTTATAATATATATATGAGTATATATGTGTGTGTATATATATATATATATATATATACGAGTATATATGTGTGTGTATATATATATATATATATATATGAGTATATATGTGTGTGTATATATATATATGAGTATATATGTGTGTGTATATATATATATGAGTATATATGTGTGTGTATATATATATATGAGTATATATGTGTGTGTGTATATATATATGAGTATATATGTGTGTGTATATATATATATGAGTATATATGTGTGTGTATATATATATATGAGTATATATGTGTGTGTATATATATATATGAGTATATATGTGTGTGTATATATATATATGAGTATATATGTGTGTGTATATATATATATGAGTATATATGTGTGTGTATATATATATATGAGTATATATGTGTGTGTATATATATATATGAGTATATATGTGTGTGTATATATATATATGAGTATATATGTGTGTGTATATATATATATATATATGAGTATATATGTGTGTGTATATATATATATATATATGAGTATATATGTGTGTGTATATATATATATATATATGAGTATATATGTGTGTGTGTATATATATATATATATATGAGTATATATGTGTGTGTGTATATATATATATATATATGAGTATATATGTGTGTGTGTATATATATATATATATATGAGTATATATGTGTGTGTATATATATATATATATATATGAGTATATATGTGTGTGTATATATATATATATGAGTATATATGTGTGTGTATATATATATATATGAGTATATATGTGTGTGTATATATATATATATATATGAGTATATATGTGTGTGTATATATATATATATATGAGTATATATGTGTGTGTATATATATATATATATATGAGTATATATGTGTGTGTATATATATATATATATATGAGTATATATGTGTGTGTATATATATATATATATATATGAGTATATATGTGTGTGTATATATATATATATATATATGAGTATATATGTGTGTGTATATATATATATATATGAGTATATATGTGTGTGTATATATATATATATGAGTATATATGTGTGTGTATATATATATATATGAGTATATATGTGTGTGTATATATATATATATGAGTATATATGTGTGTGTATATATATATATATGAGTATATATGTGTGTGTATATATATATATATGAGTATATATGTGTGTGTATATATATATATATGAGTATATATGTGTGTGTATATATATATATATGAGTATATATGTGTGTGTATATATATATATATGAGTATATATGTGTGTGTATATATATATATATATGAGTATATATGTGTGTGTATATATATATATATGAGTATATATGTGTGTGTATATATATATATATGAGTATATATGTGTGTGTATATATATATATATGAGTATATATGTGTGTGTATATATATATATATGAGTATATATGTGTGTGTATATATATATATATGAGTATATATGTGTGTGTATATATATATATATGAGTATATATGTGTGTGTATATATATATGAGTATATATGTGTGTGTATATATATATGAGTATATATGTGTGTGTATATATATATGAGTATATATGTGTGTGTATATATATATGAGTATATATGTGTGTGTATATATATATGAGTATATATGTGTGTGTATATATATATGAGTATATATGTGTGTATATATATGAGTATATATGTGTGTGTATATATATGAGTATATATGTGTGTGTATATATATGAGTATATATGTGTGTGTATATATATGAGTATATATGTGTGTGTATATATATGAGTATATATGTGTGTGTGTGTATATATATATGAGTATATATGTGTATAGGTGTATGTGTGTGCGTGTGAATATATATGTATATATATATATATGTGCGTATGTATGTGTATATGTACGTGCGTGAATATATATGTATATATATATATGTGCGTATGTATGTGTATATGTACGTCTGTATATCTATATGTATATATATATATGTGCGTATGTATGTGTATATGTACGTGTGTATAGCTATATGTACGTATATATGTATATATATGTACGTGTGTATATTTACATGTGTATATGTATGAGTATATACATATATATGTGTGTGTGTGTATATGTGTATTGGTGTGTATATATATGGATATATATGTGTATGCATATGTGTGTGCATATGTATGGGTATATAGAATTTAAAAAAAAATAAAATAAAATATAAAGGACTTACAGCTCTGTTATTAATATTTTACCCCATTTTCTCCCTTAATATTCTCCATTTGGAATTGTGAGTTTAAAATTCTTTACAATATGGAGGAAACTTTTTGAATTGATAATTTAATTTTGAATTTAAATGTATTACCCTTTAATAATCATTATTGATGATAAAATATTTAGATTTTTGATAATTGAATACTAAAGTCATCACCTAATATTATTTTTAAAAATTTTTTTAGGGAATTCTAAGTACACGCCTATATATATATATATACATATATATATGTGTGTGTGTAAGTATGCGTAAGATATATGTAGGTATTAATACATGAAATTACCCGTGTATATCGGTACATATATTAGTGACTGCACATGTAAAAGAACATATGTATAGTTGAAACTTGCATGGATGTGTTTATAACAAGATCTCTAATATTACCTTCAAATATCACTCCATATTAACTTCAAATATCACTCCATATTAACTTAAAAACTAAATTTTAATTAAGAGAAATTACCAATCTAAAAATAGTCGCAAATTAAATTCATGAATTAAATTCAAACTGATAGAGATATCAACTTAATAATCAATTACAACTAGAAGTAAACTTATTAAATCCACAAAATTTTTGTAATAAAGTTTTAAAAAAAAATTAAATCGCTAACAAACATATAATTAACTTCTTTATAGACTGTTTAAACATTCAAATTTATATCAAACATTATAATATTTATGAACTCTCAAAGTAAAGCAAAACAACAGCATCTATTTCGTTCCTTTCATTCCAAAGAAAGTTAATGACACTTTTTCTCATGACTTCTTTCTCTCTTTTTCTCTTTGTCTTTTTTCCCCCTTTCATATCAATATATAACTTCCGTTAAGTTAACCGATTTAATGTGTCAATGTCTGGATTTCCTCAAACAATTTAAATTTGAGAGAATAGAAATTTTACATCTAACCCAATCATGTCTTTCTCCCCACTCACTTCCTCACTTCATTAATTTACATATGCTTAGTACTGCCCGTCAAAAATGTGTAAATTTCTTTTCATTTTTCCTTTCAACCTTTGGAAGTAAAGTCTGATGATCCGCGGTCCTCAAAAAAGGCTGTGGTGAAATAATTTATTACATGGAACCTTAAAGTGGTCTGTTTTTATTTTTAGTTAAATTATTAGCTCTGATTTACATTGAGCTCTCTGGATTTTATCCTCCTTCGGTCTACCCATACGGATTACCTAGTTTTTCGTTAACTAAATATATATATATATATATATATATATATATATATAGTAAACTGTTTATATAGTAATAAAAAAAAATAAAGCTTGACACACTTTTGAAGAATAGCTTCAATAGTGGTCCCTCAAATGGAATAATATTAATATATACAGTCAGTTAAACCAAATGCAATAACATTATTAAATAAAAAGCTTAATTGTAGTATGTTGTCAGTCGTCTTTAATGAAACACACACACACACACACACACACACATGTGTAATATATGATGTTGCGTATAGTGCAACCTACAAATTTTCTCTTAGAAAAAATCATTTTATCATGTATCTCGTTAATCATGCCATTTACTTTTTTGAAAGACTAAATTACAATAGACTAACCTCTTTTCCTCTATCTTGTTATCTCATCTAGTTAAATAAGTTAGAAAAGTAAAAGGGAATGATAAAAGTATCGTTATTAATGCTATACTCATTGCATAAACGTTTACAGCCAAAAACAATTGAACGAGAAATGAAAAACAATGTAAATGATGCATAATCACTATTTTATAATCTGATATATATGTGAATATTATATGCATTATGATTGGATAGAATTATGTAAAACATCAGATTTATCAAAATCATGTTTATTTTAAATACAGCTGTACTTTTTGACTATGGTAAATAGATATATAGTTTGGTCAATAGCATAGCAGTACATACTATAATTCTCTATCTCTTGTATGATGCAACCCCCTTAAAATTAAAATTAGGTCTTCAAAAGTTGCATGATATGCAAGTATATATGGTGTGTGTATGTATGTATGTATGTGTGTGTGTGTGTGTGTACACACACACAAGTTATTTCTTGTCCATAGAAAATTACTTTAATTTGTGTGCTACAGACTGATTACTTTTGGATTGCATTAAATTTTTCATTTCTAATATCATCTTATTTCTTCCTAGATACATTGAAATTGCCCGGCAGATGATTGTCCCATGTCGATGCTTCCGATTCACTGCCTCTTTAAATCATGCTCGACATAATGAAAAGGTAAGTGTACATTTTGACTTTAAAATTGTAGATATGTTAAGCAACCTCTTGTTTGATATAGAGCAGATGTCTAACATTTATCAGCAAAGGCAGCAAAGTACAGTTACATTTGAAAATTCTGTGTTGTATACAATTTTTATGGGATCAAATTTTTGATGTGTAAAATATTATTTCAAATAAAGAGATTACATATTTCCTACAGAATTTTCATGTATTTATTTTAAGTATGGTTGATTTTATTGCTTTTCTTCAAGCCTTTTTGTTGCATACCTCCCCTCTTGGTTGACAGAGGGTGATTCCTATTTACATTATTCGGACTATTGTCCTCATCTTTGTCGCCATATTTATTACTTTTCGGCCATAGGGAGACTGTTCTAGTTCCATGTGCCATGCCATCAGTTATTCCCCTCTCCAAGTTCTCCACTGCTTTAACTGGGTATTGAACTCACACTCTTTGGGTCCTGTCACTGGATCTAACCAACACCTTTATCCACTGTGCCATGTGTCCTTGAGGACATCTGTGTATGAATTTCTGGGTATTATAAACCTAATTTCTTCAGCATCATTTTTTACCCGTGCAATTTTTGCTATTATCATTAATATTTTTTACCAGAGCTCATATTGCAATTTTTGTTGTTATTATTGCTTTTCTCTGGCACTCCTTATTACTGGTTCCCATATTGTATTCATTTCTATCCTTGGTCAGCTCAGGAGATTTTTGTGGCCTAGCATATGTGCTGATTCCTTAAGTTTACGAATTTTCCAATGGTGTTCTTTGTCAATGATCTCAACCTGATCCCACAGAGGGTGGTGATCTCACTTTTCTCTCCATATGTGGTCAGCTACACCTGATTTTTCCACTTCCCGTGTTACAGCTTTCTGGTGTTCTTGAAGCCTTACCATAAGGGGGCGGCCTGTCTCCGCTTTATATTTCTTTCCGCAGTTACACGGGATAGCATACAAACAGTCTTTAGTCATGTTCTCCTCTATGGAGGGGGTCTTACTTGGGAGAGATATCTGCAAAGTGTCATCCAGCTTTTTGAAGGTTGTCTTGATGTTATATGGACCACAGATCCTTTGTATTTTCTCTGATAACCCCTTCACATAAGGCAGGCAAACTGTTTTCTGAGTGTTGTTTTCCTCCTCTTGTACCCGCCTATCTCAGTTTTTGGGGGCTGCTGCCATGTACCCAGGGTAGTTGTTACATTGTAGGGTACTACTTATACTGACCAATTCTTTATCTAATGTCTCTGGGTCAGCACTTATGACTTTTGCTCGGTGTTGTAAGCAGCGGACGATCCCTTTCTTTATGCTGTATGAATGGTGGCTAGTTGAAATTGAGGTACTGTCCAGCGAATGTCAGTTTACAGTATATGGATGTCTTGAACCCATGCTTTGTTCGAGATATTAGAACATCCAGGAATGGGAGTATGTTGTTACTCTCTTTCTCCATCATGAACTGTATCAAAGGTCTTATTGAGTTCACATGGTCCAGTAGAACCTGAACATCTTCCTGGTGTGGCCAGAGTATGAAGGTGTCATCTACATACCTTAACCATAGAGTTGGCTTTAGAGATATAGATTCTAATGCCATTTCCTCTAAGTATTCCATGTATATATTCACCATTGCTGGTGATAATGGTGAGCCTATTGCTAAGCCCTCATCCTGTCAATATATGTGTGATTCCATTCCGAAGTGTGTTGTTTGTATACAGAAAGTCAGCATCTCCATCAGATTATCTATTGGAATACTGGTCCATTCTTCTAGGGATGAGTTAGAGGCCAATCAGTTTCTGACTACTGAGAGTGCCTTCTCCATGGGTATCTTGGTGAACAAACTTACCACGTCCAAGCTCACCATCTGGTTGGATGGGAGCATCTTTGATTATTTCCACGAAGTGGGTTGAGTTCCGGACATATGAAGGAGACTTTCCGATCAATGGGTCAATAATTTCTACAAGGAAGCGACTCAGAGGTGGCACACAGAGCCTTGGCAACTAACAATCGGCCTGAGCGGAATACCGTCTTTGGGAATCTTAGGGAGACTGTATATGTGAGGTTGCTTGGTATAACATCGCGATAACTGATGTGCGAAGTGATCCTTGTTCTTGATTAGGATCTGTGACAGTTTGCGTTCCGTTTTCATTGTAGGATCCTTTTTTAGTTTGCTGTAGTTACCATTGCTAATGAGGTCTTCCAGCTTTCTTGTATAATCTGATCTGTCTATCACTACAGTCGTATTGCTTTTGTCAGCCGGTAGTATGATGATGTTTTCGTTCCTCTCTAGGGATCCGATTGCCAGCCTCTCCAGTTTTGTGATGTTTGACCTCGCTGGTTTGGCCTTCCATCTCAGTTCATCCACCTGAGCCTGATGGTTGTGGCGAAGTTGAGACCCTTATTCAATACTGACTCCTCGGTGGCACTCAGCTGATATTGGCTAATGTTGATAACTGCTTTCACTGGTGGGTGATGGACCTTGTGCATCACCTTCTGATCTTTCAATCTGTTTAATTTTTGTACATGGCGAGCCTTGACTACATCAAATTCATGTCTGAAGGATTTATCCAGGTCATTTTGGATCCTTCTTCAGTCTTCTTCGTTGGTAATTCTGTTGAAGAAATCCTCGAGTCTCTGGGAGATATGAGCTTGTAGTGTCTGTTTTATCCAACGATTGTACTGGATTCTCTCTCAGACAAGGGCGTGTCCCACTTTTTCTGCGACCAGACGGGCTCTCCTTGAATTGGTGGGAATCTTGGTGCCAAGCCTGAAGAGATGAGTTGTAGATCTCAGCATTAGTGTAGGAATGTCAGATGGTTCGATATTTGTGCCAGTTTCTGGTAGGATTTTTCAATTTGTTTCCATATTTTCGGTGTATCGGGTCTGTACTGATCCTTCAGTATCTGTCTATATTACTCAGATGAGAATTATTATTATGTACACTGTTTACATTATTTGGACTATTGTCCTCATCTTTGTCGCCATATTTATTACTACGTTTTGGCCATTGTACACTCCGGCCTTCTTAAGGTGGTTGGAATGTCGAACTGAACCCTTTATTTTGCTCACTGGGATAGACTATTCTAGTTCCATGTGCCATGTTTAATGGATGTCAGTTATCAGTTATCTCCTGTTAATTCCCCTCTCCAAGTTCTCCACTGCCTTAACCGGGTATTGAACTCACACTATTGCACCCCACTGGGGATCAAGTTCCCTGAAACACAAAATAACCACGTCCATTGGGCATGATGTGTAAATCTTAACTTCTTGAAAACATTTTCTATCTCCCACATTTGGCTCACCCATTCAAAATCGACATCCCTATTTTGTTTATCATCTAACCTTAAGGTCAGCCTCAGAAGGTCTAAGTCTAATACACTGCCACTAAAAAATAATAGTCTGAAACTTATTTAACATTCCTTACCTAACTATAAAATAATTCCTTTATGAATTTATTTCAATTACATTAAATTCATTACCCAACCATCAAAAAAAGATTCATTTATGAATTTTATTTCAACTATTTACTCTAAAATACCGTCTGTAATTTCTTGTATGCAGGGTGCGCTCCTAAATTTTTTTTTTTATTGGGCGGCCTCAGTCACATGACTACTCCAGCATGCACATATACAATTCCTGAAAAAGAACATAAACAATAAAAATTTTTTTTTTGTAAACAGAATACTGGACAATCCTTTGTCTATTGTGGTCACTAGCTTCTGTGATCCAAGGTCAACCCCACAGACCACAGTCTGGATACAAATCACTCCAACAGTGAACTTAGACTTCTCCAATATCTTCTCCACCCAGGTCAGCACATATTACCTCTGCAATCCAGTATTCCTGGGGAGAACAAAATTCCTTCCCTCTTCACTTGAGACTACATGAAATTTACTGAATTTATTGAAAAACAAATATACTAGACTAAGAAACACACAATACATGCCAAAAGCCCCACACCACAGCGTCAAACACCTTCGTAACTGAGCCACGTCCTTGCCACCTAATTTTTACATGTTAAATATGCTATGATCTACACTCCTCTCCCACTCACAATGACACAGCACACATGGTTCATTATCACCCTATTTATTCAAACAACCAATTAACTTTTTTTTTTTTTTTTTTGCATATTACCAGATTCACTTGAATAGATCTTCACAATTTTTACCACCATTAATTTCCTATGGTTACTGCTATTTCTCATCTGTCTCTGTGTGCCCAAAACTCAACTTGCAGCATATCTATTTCCTTCTGTCCTCAGCTGTCCACCACATTGGGAAAATGCACCCACTCAGTGCCTCCTAACTAATACAATACTGGCTCCACCATGGTTACAAAAATTTCTTCCTTAGTCGCTACCGCAACTTGGCATCCCACAAGCCACCTGACCAATTCGATTAGGTCATCGGGAACACCAAAACTTGGTCCCGGGGTATCTTAGGGTATATTTATTCAATATAAATACTTCATGGTGCACAGGCCCACATTCTACTCCCATTGGGTCCCTAACTATATAGCTAGGTGTGACCATTTCCACCTAAGGACACAGACCCAAACACATTCAGAAATCTGAAACCATGCAAGCTGAATCTACTTATTCCCACAAGTAACTAACTTACTTTTTCCACAAAAAATTAATTCTCAAAATTTAACAATTAATTATTTAATTAACCAACCAATGAAGGCAAAAAGAAAATACATGGCTCTTAAAATAAAAAATTCCACAAACTGTTACAAAAATGAAAAAAATAATCATCTGTCAGTTAATTACAATTAACAAAATAATTCTAAACTTAAAACATTTGAATGCACACGCAAAAACTTTCAACTCATTAACAGTCCACAGAAATCACAGGAGAAATGCCCCATCACAAAATGCTGTCAGTCTTTTTTTTTCCACAAATATTTCCCATTGTGTTCATGTATGCAAATTCAGGCTTCCTTTTGACTAATCACTAAAACTGATCAAATTTACTTCAAGAAAAAAAAGTTTTTTTCTTAACAGCAGAACTTTTGTGGCCAGATTTTTTCCACAACAAAATAAAAATTACAATTGCAGCATATACAACATGGCCTTAGATATTTAAAGCTTGCCAATCCCCCAAAACCAACAATAATTTTTTTACACTGCTTCAACTTTTGTCAAAACCAAACAAAACAAAACATAAAAAATCAGTCTATTGTTCAAACTATATCCTTTCTCTCTTTTTTTCCTCTATTTATCCTTTTTTTTCTATCAAATCTTCTCACCATCAAAATCTGTTTGTCTATACCCTTTTTCCTAGAGTTTTTTTTCACTATTACTTCCTATTTTGGTTTGTTGAAGGTGTGTGTGTGTGTGTGTGTGTGTGTGTGTGTGTGTGTGTGTGTGTGTGTCAGTAGAACAAAGTAATATCATCGTACTTACAGACTGTCCAGTATGTCTAGACTAATATTTTCATTTTTTCTTCATATTCCTTTTTTTTTCTTTTGAGTCTTTGGTTGAAAATAATCTGAACTTTTCCACTTTGTGCTGCAACATGGTTCTCTTATGCCCTTCCTTTTTGGAAGGAGCTGGTCAATGTGCAGCAAATTAAGACTTTGTTGTATAGCCTCTTCACACTGGGGGTAACCTTGATGTGATGGTCTTGAGGCGATCATGATAAAGTTCTCTTGCTCTCTCTTTTCTTTCTTCTCTCAGCCAAGTGATCGCTAGTTGGTTTGTTCGGCGGTAAAATGAGAACTTCAGCAAAAGGGATTTTTAACTTATCTATTTTATCAAGTACGTTGACATGTACACTTTTAACTAGCCAATGGGGATTGCTCGATCACCCCTGCTATCTAATAATAAATACATATAAATTTTTTTGACCAACTCAATACTACTGAATTTGCTCTTGAATGTGGCTTCTAATTTTAATTTTAATGATAGGATAGGATAGTGATGAAACAATATTGGACTTATAGGATGCATTTAGCCACTTAGTGATTCAGATATTAGAAAGCAAGTCAGAATATATCAGACAAGAAGAAAGGTTGCACTCCTATTAAGAGAAAGAGCATGGTCAACGTAAGACATACAAAAAGTGGCACATTAAGGTGGGAAGAATCATGCCAATATGAAAGTCATAGAAAAATAATATTCATTATAATGTGTTGATTTTTCTTCTCTCAAATGATTTGATAGGTTGCATGGTTCTTTCTTTGCTCATCTGACTGTATTTTTAAAATCTGATATTTTATTTTTTTGATATTCTTAACATTTCTGTTTTATTGCTTGACTCTAGAACATTCTATCAGTTTTTTATGTTTGTATCTGTTTTATGTTTGCTGTTCATTTCTCCTTTGATTCACTCTCTCTTGTCATTGTTTCTGAGATTTTTGCCTTGGTGATTTGGATGACTACAATATCATCTGATTATTACCAGGCAAAAGACTTCATGACTGTCAGCCAAAATAGATTCATCAATTTAGATTTTTACTAACTTATTCTTTTGGCAACTAACACAAAGAGCTTCACATTACCATTTATTAATCTTCATTTATTTCACTTATTCTTTTACAACAAATAAACACAATTACCTCTCTTAGGATATTAATATGGAATATCTTTTGGTAAAACTGAAAGTAAATTTGTAAATCCCAATATGAAGGAAAAATGAAATATTTTATGTAGGTATCTTCAATAATTCTTGCACATTTAAAGTTTTGGTTAAAAATCTTTTTTTTTTTCCCCATCAGCGGTCAAGTAATATATACCATATTTTTTTTTTTTTTTTTTTAGTTGAAAAACACATTAATTTGGAAATTCTTGCAAAAATCAAATACTTGTCAGATTTTAGTGAAACTTTCAGAACTTTTTCACAAATGAACAAAATTACTCTAGAAATTTTTTTTTTTTTAGAAAGTAATGGTAAAAATATATTTTTTATGTCCCACCACCCGGTTTTAATTCATTTATGAAAACTTGAAAATTCAGCTTCTGTGTAATTTTGTGATTATATTAGTTAAAAGCAAAAGATTTTGAAGAATTTGTCATCAATTTTTTTAGTAAATTTCGACACAATGTTACACAAAAATTTAGCTCTGAATTGTAAAATACAAAACCCAATAAAACTAAGACATTATTTAATTAAAAAAGGCTTTTAATGGCTTTTATGAATAATATATAATAAGGACACTATTGTCTGAAGCCAAAATATTTTTCCAATGAAAAATGAATTTTTACAGGAATAAGTCACGTGTTTTAAGGGAAAGGCCTTAAGAAATTGCTTTGCTTTCCTTCTGTCTAGCACTTATCAAATTCTGACTGGACCATCATTGTCACATTTTCAAAAATTTTTCATTTTCATTTTTACATCTTATTTCACTAAATATTTTAATTTCATTTTTTAAATATAATTAATTTATTGTTTTTCAGTGAGAGACATACAGCAATTATTATTTTCTTTTTTAGATTTAATTTTAGGGATTGAAACAATGCAGGTTTTGGACCTATCTTTGTTAAAAAAGTACCTATAAAAAAATCAATAAAATATTAGATTTTTGAAGATATTTAATTTTTGAAAATTACTTTATAGTAAAATAAGTTGGTTCACTTAAAATTCGAAAATACTCTCACTTCTGTCCTTCTATCTGATAGATTGCCTTGGCATTAGTTGTCAATACATTGATGTAAATGTCGATTCACACCTCCAAAATCAAGGAGGATTAAAAATTTTTAAAAATAATCAAAAAATGCTTTGGTCTTTCCTCTTAATAATAACAAACAGTTAGATGATAAAAAAATTGTTTATCAAGTTTGGGTCCTTTTTTTCATCAGGGTATGCTCTTTTTTAGTGAAGTATTGAAACTCGCTAATTTTATGTCTTTATTTTTCAGTTTCGAGTGATGATTCAGAAATCTAAACCAGTTAATGACATTATCATGCATTCATACAAGTAAGTTCTACATTTATGAACTTTTCCAGTTTTCATTTATATATTTATAAAGTGGATGCTTTTCAAATAACTTTCTTGTGAGATGAGTGAAATTAACAAGAATATGGCTTTTATGAGATCAAATAGTTTGGATTTTAAAATACTGGAGATTCTACAGAACTAACGTTCTATCTATATAACAGATTTTAGATTTGTTATGAATGACTTGGTAGGAGATTTTATTTTTTCACTGCTTTATATTTATCAATTTTTTTCTTTTTGAATTGACTCAGTAAAGTTCTTTGTAGCTTTTAATATACTTGTAAATAATCAGGATGTCACTGGAGATTAGCTACTATATAAGAATAGAATGAAAAGTAACAAAGATAAAAAGTCAAATGGAAAGTTTGATTTTTATGTTGTCATATTTTAAGTTCTATGTTTTTATTTATCAGTAAGCATCAAGTTCTTTTTTGTATTGTAGAAATGGTAATAGTTAAATTAGCTGTTTTCTTATAAGGAAACATTCGGCATTCACTGACCAAGCAGTCAGTGCTGCTGTCAGTGAAAATTTATAAAATCTTTCTATTAAAACAATTTTTCAGGAAAAGAGGTTTATCAAGTTCTGTTATTGTTATTCTTTCCAGTATTGATGGGTGTTTCCTTCCTTGCCTTTTGTTTGAGGTAGTGTGGAGCATCAACATCTTGATTATGTCATAATTTTCTCTTTGAGTTATATATCTTTGAGTTTCAATTGTTGCTGCTGTTGAGAAATCCTCAAGTGCTGTGGTTTCTGCTATTTAGTACAGTTTTTTGTTTGTGATTCTGTAACAGCAGTCCATGAGATTTGAAGAAAGATGATTTTTTTTCTCTGACCTGCAGGGTTGACAGTTTTGGCATTTCTGAATGGGTTTGGTGCCCTGCATGAAATCTATATGAAAGTGTAGATCTGATGCAGTTATTTAAAAGAATATGACTTTAGTTCTTAGGTTAATGTTTTGGTTTTGTAGCAACTTGCGTTGCACAAAACTACCACAGTCCAATTTCCTTAACTCCTATACTAAATTTGTTATAATTGATCTATGTACTGTAGTATTTGAAGTGTTCAGTATTTATTTTATATTATTTTATATTTAGAATTTGTTATGATAGATTAGGTTATGTGCCATTATTGCTTTCATTTCAATTCTAGATCATTGCTTCTGTTTGGAAATGTTTATCTTGAGTTATATTTCTTAGAACACTTTATAGAATGTTGACATTTTTCTTGTTCATGATCATTTTTATCTCAACTATGAATACCTGTCATCAGTATAGTCCCCCCTCCCTCATCATCAATAGACTAGTCTCAGCAGGGAAAATAGGAATGCTGTTTTCTCTTAGTGGATTCATTTGGGGTGTAGCATGGAATGGATCAGTGTCCATCTCTTCAAAACTGTGCATGTATATATGCAGAACATAGTTTAGGAAGAGACTAAATAAACTGGAGCTCTCATTCCTTTTTGTCATATTCCTGATGGAGCATGAAATGATTCAGTATTGGGGTCTTCACCAGACATATGGCTTTCTGGACTGATATAGTTCTTCTATTGCATCTATATATTCAGTGGAGCAGAGCTTGGAAAAGTGATTCTAATGGATAAGAAGAGGAAGCCTCTGTTGTGGTCATATACTGTTTTGAGGTTAACATAGCAGGTATACAGTTTTTTATTAGAGAGGTATGTAATTACCTGGAGTTGTTTGATAACATATGTCATCGTTACATCCTTTACCAGAACAAAAGTCAAATTGGGTTGTTAGGAGTTGATTTTCTGTGAGAGCCTAGTTAATAAAATATTAATACTTTCACCATAATGGATCCAATTGAGATACCTTAGTATGTTTGAGGATATTCAGGGCTATCATTTATCTCCAGCCGACTATTATCACCACTTCTTGGTTGTTAGCGTTATTCATTATAAATGTATGGAGTCTAGAATTAAAAGTCAGTTGTTTTCATGTTACCAACTTGTTTTTCTAAATTGCGTTTTCACATATATGCATGCATACTGATATGTTACATGGTAAGCAGCAATGACATTCTAAATACAAAAAAGTAATAAAAAATAAATGGAATTTAAACAATCAATGAATCTTGACTTTTTAAAACCAGAACAATTGTGTTCATGGAGACGTTTTCTACCATATTGGATTGCCTCCAAATTTAAATCATGAAAGCTTTGAGGTTTTGATTAGTGTCCTTATTTATTCTATGGGTGATGAAGCTTACTCTTTACCTAGCCAAATAACAGCTAAACTCAGGTCACCATGAAGTGCCATGGACAGTTACCATATTAGCCAAAATTTATGCTTATGAAGTAATTTTGTCAAAAAAAATTTGCCATAGATCAAATAGAAAAGACCTTTTAAGTTAGAATGTAGCTTGTAGTTTGGGACTAATGTGAAAACTGGTGATGCTGAAACAAACAGTAACATCAATTTCTGTTTCATGCAGATCAGTCAAAATTGTATTAAAAGATGACACAAAATCATACAGAACAGAATATCTATACTATTATTGGTGAAGGTAAAAACAACTGAAAAATGCAAAAACTGGTGTTATTGAAGGAATTAATGAACCAACAGACTGGTGTGCACCTACAGTACTGTTCCTGAAAAAGAATGGTCAAATTAGGATCTGCAGAGACTTGAAACACTTGAATGGAGCTGAAAAATCATCATTGCTTGAATTGAGGAAATAGCCTTGAACTTCCCTCAGGCTCAGGCAGATGAAGATGGAAAGTGAGACAAACACTGGAGAAAGCTAAGCCATCCAAATCAAACATCATGAAATTGGAGAGGCTGGCAATCAGAATCCTACATAGGAATGAATGCATCATCATACTACCAGCTGACAAAAGCAATACAACTGTAGTGATGGAAAAAATTGGAATATACAGAAAAAGTGAAAGACCTCATTGCGAATAGTAGCTACAGTATAGAAGGATCCTACAATGAAAGCAAAACGCAAACTGTCACAGATCCTAATCAAGAACATGAACCACTTCACATTTAAGACATACAGGGAGTTGTCACAGCATTGCACCAAGTTGTCCATGGTCCAGTGGATAAAGACGGTGGTTAGATCTAGTGACTAGACCCAAAAGGTTGTGAGTTCAATACCAGGCCACAGTATGTTGGACCAAAACTTGGAGAGTTGAGTTAAAGGGAAATAACTGAGACATCCGAAAGAGTCAAGGTATGTGGAACTAGAACAATCTATCCTGGTGGATGAAATAAAGGGTTTGGTTTGAAATTCCATTCACCTGAAGGAGGTCGGTGTGTACAACAGCTGAAATGTTGTGAATATGGCAATGAAGATGAGGATAACAGTCTGAATAATGTAATCATAATACCTCATCTCAGAGATATAGATGGAATAAGAAATATACTGATTATTCATGGAAACTTACTTATTAATTGAAGTCAGACCATTATTCCAGTCTCCATGTGAAACAAGATATTAGAAACCATCTACCTTGTACATCAGTAAATGCCAAGATCAAGCAGAATCTATGGTGTGGTGACTAGCATGAATAAAGATATTACAAAGAGTTCAGCATTATTTATTCTGTGAAGGCAGCCAAATCAAAAGAAAGATGTCAAACCAACTCCCTCTACTTCTACAAATTTCCATTTCAAATTTCTTAAATAGAAAGACAACCATGCTAATTGATTATTTCTCAAGATATCTCAAGATAACACAATTTTCAAATATTAACACAGCCAGTGTTTTTGGGACTTTGAAAAAAAATTCTTGTTATATTCAACTTGAGAACAGCTGACAGTTTACATCAATTAAGAATTTGTTGATACCTTGCCTTTTTCTAATGTTACTAGCTGCCTATACTTTCCACAAGCAAATGAAGCTGAGAGAATGAACCACCAAACACATACTGCAACAAATAGACCAACTGAGTGACAGCAACACCTCAAGAAGTAAGTCTAGACAAACTTGCTTTTGCACACAGACTATGAATGACACTATCAACATTGTGATCCAAACTTAAATTGCAACGTATTCACAAAAATGTAATGAAACAGTGTTATGATATAGTAATAAGGACCTATAAAAAATATGTTAACAGGCATCATGGAGCTTGAATTTTACCAAAACTCTGACCAAGTGATATTATTTTCCAAAAGTTAGAATATGACTATTAGTATGTCTTCATCGCCTCAGTCCATTTGATGTTCGATCCCCATGTCTGACTGTTGAATGGATCACTTCGGCCTAAGCATTGCCTTGTATTGTGCTTGATTTAGATCACAAGGCTGGCAAGGATCAAATTGTTGGCAGGAATCGTTGAATTGGTTTGGTCTGGACAGAGTGAACTCGCAAGTAAATAATAAATTGTGTAAAAGAAAATGTTTTATATAACATTTCTTGTACAGAACTGGTAGTACAATTATCAGTTCTTCAGGCAGGAATATATATTTGTCATGCAGAGTTATCAACCCTTCCTTTTCAAATATTTTGGGACACTTTGTTAATCATGACTAAGTCTAAACAAGACTTCTGGAACACAGCTCAAAGTCAGAGATCTTCTTCAGATAGGAAGTCACATGAGATCAGGTGAAGTGGTCATCTCTCCTCCGGTGTCTCGAACAACTGTTATTGGCTGCTTCCTCTTTCTGTTTATATGGATCTCCAACTAAAACCAGCATGGAGTCTGAAGGAGCCTGGGGTTTTGGTAAATCTATAAAAATCCTTTGTCGTCTGGCACCAGAAAATTAATTGCATGCCCAATTTTGGGGAGACCCCCTCCTCTTAAGAGTAGTGGTAGCAGAATATTAATCCACCTTAACTCCTTCCTTGTCATATTGGTACCTCATTTCTCAGTACTATCAAAGGGGCATAGGTAATTCTTCCATCCACTTGATATTTTCCCTGAGCACTTCACTTTGGTTGTCATTTTGGCAAACTAGATTTTTAGACTGCATAAAGTGAACAAACAGGGCTTGCTTATAATCAGTAATTTTAATCATTGCTCAAAATTTTTGTCAATGAGAATCCTTGACACAAACTCCATTCTCTCAGTCAGACATTCACCAGCTGTCCCTATGAGAGCTTTCTTAGCAGTTTTGACCCATGACACTTGGAGTTCGGCTCTTATCTAAAGAAATTTCCTTATGAATTTACCCTTTCCCTCTTTTTTGACAAGGGATATAAATCAGTTCTATAACTGCTTTTGTTCCTAGAAAACCTTAGAAATATTATCAGAAATTTACCAGATGGTTTTCAAGTAGGCAAAAAATCAGAGGCCATCATTTTCTTTATCTTTTTGACTGACTTCCCTACTTGGGTTATAGTATTTCCAGGAAATTCCATAACCTGCACTTTAAAGAGTGATTATCAATCAGTCTCTCCATTTCAGCCTTGTCTTAGTAAAATCCTCTGCTAACTTGAATGTTCTTACACCACTTACGTCAGCCCTATTCCCCCTTTTTATGGTTTATTCATGTAAGAAAACAAAGTTTCTGAATTTTAATAAAATCCTACTTCATCTCTTGATATGTTTATCGAGCTATCTCTTAATTCTTCCAGTGTCTTATAGTCTCACATAATCCAGCAGCAATAGTAAAACAAAATTGCACACTGATGTGTAAACCTCTGTTACTATATCGTAGAGGCATAATAAGAAATACCCTAACCTGTCAAATGATACAACTAATTTCTTTGAACATTCTACCAGTTGATTCAGCAGATATTTCTAATGATTCTAAAATACCCAACAAAGCTTCTCGTCCTTCTATCAACCCAATCATAACAAAATTTGGAAATAAGATGCATTATAAAAGTAATTGTCATCAAAAACTGAGAAACACTGCCACTGATGACCATTTCCATAATCTGATTATACTTTCATTCACCCAGAATCTGAAATATCAGATGCTATTTGTTTTTTGGCTGGCAGCAAAAATGGATTAAAAGCAAATCAGACATTAGGAATATCTTTATTCCTTCCACTTTAGCACTTATTTGACGAAAGATATTTTGTATTTAATAAAGGACTCATGCAATTTGTGCATTTTTGACACAAACTGTTTTATAATAATTTATTAACCCTAGAAAGACTATTTTCTTTGAATCTAGCCATCATTAACTCTTGTCATCATTAACTTAGCAAGAACATATTTTTTCTATATTTATTCTCTTTAAAATTATGTAAATAATTAAGAGGGAACATATAAGTTTAATACATACGAAAATTAATTTTAGCTGTTTGAATGTATTTTCTTTATAATTAAAATTTATATAAACGTTCATGTTGAAGCTTTTATCTTATTAGATGACCACTAGTTTATTTTTAAGACATCCCTACCTTCTAAAAATGGAAGTTTGATATTTTGTTTGAATTTCTTATCACCCATAGATTTTCTGTTTTATGAATTTTTAAACCAGAAAATATGTCAGTTTGTTTCACCTTTCCCATCATTAAATTTTACTTTTTAATTTCAATTTTCTTTTTGACTTTTTATTCTGTCCTTTATAAAACAAGAAATCTGTGTAATTATTTGACTGAAACATTATGTGGGTTTGGCTAATCAGGTGTTCTAGATTGTATTCTGCTTTTCAAATACTCATCATGTATGTATCAAAAGAATAAGATCTTGTTTTCTTTTAAAAGCATTTATCTTTGCAGATCATATTGTTATTTTCAGAATCTGAATTTTGGCTATTTACTTAGAATTCTACAACTAAAGCCACAATTAATCATAACCAAAATTCTTTAATTAAAATCAATATGATTCTATTAAAAAAAAACAGAAAATAAAAGCAAAAAAGTTATGTTTTACACAAGTCAGTTT
>OZ038503.1:56630573-56830573 GCA_964036315.1 Acanthosepion esculentum | reverse complement strand
GATCTATTCCCTCTCACCATTGCTCATTTGGGAAGACATTGGGGCTGACACAAAATGATTTTAATTCTCTTTGTAGCTGATTGACTCAAAGGGTTTTTCAATGATTCTCACGACAAATGATGTCAAGATGTCTAAACGTCTTATCTGAAAACCTGGAAAAAGAAACTCAATTAGTTTAGTATTTTATTTTATATATAAGACAAAAGAAGAAATATACTTAGTTTTTAGCCGACGCGTTCCATCAATGCAAACGTAATAGTTTTATATATATATATCGAGGGAGAGAGGGAATAAATAGGAAGCAGTAGAGAGTGTCAGATAATATATATTTATTGAAATGGGCTAATTTTGGTATCAAGATATATTTTAATTATTGTGCAACTAGCATTCTAGTGCATACCTATATACATTGAGAAGAAATTATAATGTAAAGAAAAATAGATATTCAATAGAATAATTAGTATATATTTTTTTAAAAGATTGTATAAATGTTCATCTTGGAAAGACAGAAAACGATCATCCAATAAAACCGCCCACAGCATCGAAAGCGGCCCACATGAGACATAGGAAGCGACTGAATGTCATGATCATGTGATTCCTGTTCATGTTGACAGTTACGTCCAAGATGGCGGCTTTAAACGTGTCCTTGATGTGCCAATGGTTGGAATTTCTCTTGATAATGCTTCCGGCATAGCAGTCCAGAGGATTCAAATTAGTGTATGTAAGCACTCCTGGTTCAATTGTGCCATGTAGAAGTGATCAGAGCCCTGATGGAACATGTCCGTCCATTTCACTCTCTCCATTAAGTTCCTAACCACCATGTCTAGCACCTCAATAAAGCACCCGTAGGCGCCTGGGGTACATGGGGACATGGTTCTCGCTGCTTACAGTCTCCAGAACCATCAAAGGTGATGGGAACACGTGGTATATATGACCGTTTGTATTTTCATATGATCCACGCAGAAACATCAGTTGTTCCTACTGTTCAGCTAGCCATTTTCAAGGAAGTGGCTATTTTTGAATCACTGTAGTTCGCAGCTAGGGCCTTTTCATTTAATATACCAGATCGAAATCTGCCACGTTAATGATCTCAATACGCGTGAAAGTGAAACGAGAATGTTAAAGTTTGGGCTTCGTTCAATATGTGTTCTCCAGTATATAGCACACCCTATATATACATATTGGAAAAAGAAGGGAAAGAGAAAAATATTAGAAAGTTTATTTTAATATAATAACCTACATATACATCGATAAATACAATTGTTGAAATGGTATCTGATGATATATGTAAACATAAGATGCCGTCCCTTTTCAGCCATTAGCATTATTCTTGCTTTGCCTTTTACAATTATTTTGTCTTATCCTAACATAGCTTTTATTAAGGTTTGAAAGAATGTGTGACCTTTCACTGTAGATAAAAAACCAAATAAAAATCATAAGTAAATGACACGTGTTTTTTAATCACCAAAGAAAAATCACCTTGTATGTCTATGTCAGCAACATATGTTCGTTTTGCAAAATGGCTGTACATAAAAAATGATTTTTTTTGGCAGAGTGTTGGTTTTGCTTTATTCTTATACTTTGCTTTCTCAGATTTTATTACTCGGGTGACAGATGATTGATGATCGATGTTGATCGATATATATTTACATGCGTACATGAAGAGATCTACACGTGGTCTGTGGTTTGAAATAGTCATTCTCAATATTAGGCCATAAACGAAAGTAATTCATTGAATGTGGATGTTATCTGAACCAGCGTGACGCCTCTGATCCCGAAATTTAGGGACACATGATCGGCCACTGCGTTTTTCCATCAAGTATTTATGGTACATAAGTGGCACCATAAATCAATGGTTGTGAAGCATTTCAGAAACCGAATGTTTCATTTGTTTGACACCTACCATCATGTCTTTTTCGAACTCCGATAATTCAAATCACCTTGTCATGAGAATCCTAACCAGTGTTCACACTGATGCATTAGATGTCAGAATACAACTGATATATGTCTGGGTACCATTAACCATTAATGCTAACCCATGACTTTTGACGCTTCAGCGTATATGTTCACAAATTTGTAAATTTACCTACTTGAATACATACAAGATGCGATGGAGAAAGTGTCGTCTAATGAAAATAATACTGATATCTCATTTTAACAGATATATTTACCAAATTACACAACAATATCTTGAAATACGAAAGAGTAATTTTATTCAATAAAATCGCCATTGGCTTCAACCATGCCCTCCAGACGACTTCGAAATCTCCTGCATCTCTTCTGGACGGTCGCCTTGATTAAGTTGGTGAATGCTGCCATAATCCTTGCCATCAGTTCATCTTTGGTGTTACAAAGAGTTTTGTTGATATCTTGCACAACTGTGCCCCACACATAATAATCAAGGGGTTGCAGTCTGGGTCGCCAGATGCAAGGTCGCTGAAATTGTTTGACAGTCATGACTGGTTTCTCCTGCACGCGTGACATGGTTCAGAGTCCTGTTTCCAGACATAGGGTCTTCCAGCAGCCATCCTCTTGACCCAGGGCAGCACTACCTCCTCAAGGAACTTGATGTAGTTCTCCGTGTTGAATCTGTGGCCCTGCAGGAAGATAAATGGAAGTATAACATCGCCATCACTAGTGATCACTCCACACACCCTCGTAATCACCATTGTCCTCAGGTTGACACCCAAACACTCTGAAATGTTGTTATTCCTGAATGTTGTTATTCAGCAATATGACTTCCCAGTTTCTTGTTCACACTTCTTTCGCGACCGCCAAAAAACATTAATGGAGTCGGGATGAGAACCTTATACCTTACACAGTATTTTCACCAGTTTTATCCTTTGTTGCGATCAGTGTAAAATTCCTTACCTGGCCACAAACTTAAAGATGTCTTCGATATTCAAAATGTCAATTTTTTGCTTCGAAGCCAAAGCTGCCTAATGAAGATGGACTGCGAAAATATTTTGAAATGTTGGCTTAAATTAAAAGTCAGCGAAAATAAATGGTTGATAAATGGATAGATGTATTTGTCATCATTAGTAAACTAATTTTCATAAAAACACTAGGAAGTTTTGCATATATATATATATATTGTGTGTGTGAGCGTGTGGAGAGATAGAGAAAGATAAAATACAAAAATATAATTCTGTGACTGATAACATTTATTAAAACAAAAATGAGAAAAACTGTCGCCAAACTTCTTAAACTTCTCTACTTGTGGGTTTATTAAAACTACTCAATTTGATCAAAAGATTGTGGAAGGATGGTGTCGTGAGTCAGAAAATTGGTTTAATTTTAAATAAAGGTAACATGCATTTATCTCTATAGCACATCATCATGCCACAAGAAAATAATGCGGTAAGGTCGAAGAGTAACACCAGACTGAACGCGACTAAATCCCGAAGCGGAGTAATCAAAAGATCTTAACGGCTGAACCGGCGGAAGAGGGTAACGCCAGACAGGCTGGCCTAATCAAGGCGGATCTTGACATCAAACATCCGACAGCCCGATACAACCAGGTTTGTCAGATCTTGCTTATCTCAAGTGGGCTTTTCCGTCGCGTAGAGTTGTCCACAAAAATCAAATTCACGTGAATAGCCTCGTCAAACTCTCTTTGATTCACACCCATCTCCGCCATCGCCATTTGGGAAGAGAAAAGGAATAGGGAACGAGGGTGACAATCCAAATGCTCGCATGCGAACGGGTTCTGGCAAAAAAACAAACAAAAAAACATCATCATGAAAGCTGTTTTGACTTGAAATCCCTTATTTTTACCAATTCTGTAAACATCTCAGTCTTTCCCAAAACTCCGTGTCTTGTGTTAACTCACGGAAGTGCTGCATGTATTCCCAGGTTTTCATTTTTTTTACGGGGAATAATGTCGTTACACTGATAGTTGTTTTTTTTTATGTTCAATGGCATAACTGATTGTCCTTCCAATTTCAATGGATATTATTCTTCTATTTGATATTGATGACAAAACAGTTCTCGTAACATTAACTGTTTCCAAGGCTATAATCCTGTATTGTTTAACTTCGATAACAACTCCTCTAGCATTAAATGTCCCGATGGTGAAATCTTTATATGTAATATGAGCATATTACTAAGATTTAAATGAGAAGTTCCTAACATTTAACGGTTGCCAACCGTCATTACATTTTCCGCCAAGAAGAGCACGGGTCAATATACATTTGAATGCATTAAGTTCGTTATATTGGTGAAATGTCTTGTCAGTTCATGACCGTGCAATGAAATATTCGGATGTTGATATATATATATGTATATATAAAATATTATTTATTTTAGGATATTAAAATAAATTAATATCCTAAAATAAATAATATTTAGCGCTACTCTGTATTTTGCCCTATTTTAAATGTTACGTACAGTGGAATTATACTCCATTTGCTCCCATTTGTACGTATATATATATATATATAGAGAGAGAGAGACAGACAGAGTGGTTGTCGACTCACAAAGCGAGTATGACCATCACTGACATGTCCAGTCCATCAGTTAAAAACTCCTCCCCCGCCAACAACACTGCATTCATTTGTTGTGATCGATCTGCATTTCTTGTTACATGCATGGCATGTCAAATCATCTCCGTGTGGTGGAAGGTGAGTTTGAACATCATCACTTCCAGTGTGTTTTTTACCTGTAAAGTTGACAGTCTGGCAAATCTGCCCCGCCCCGTCTAAAGAGTACATTATTGCGTAGCACGTTCCGAATCAATCGCCAGCTAAGCGAAAACTTAGGGTTATTGAGGTAACCAGGACCAAAAGGAGCGCAACTCTGATATCGGCAAACCGAGCCAGTCACACAGAGGATCCTTCGCGCCATCCTCAAGGAAAGACCTTCAAGGCCGACCGACACTCGCGGAGGAAATTCGACAACATTCCACGACCACTACGGCGCTTACACCAAGAAATGGGAGGAATGATGGTAAGGCTAGGAAAGACGTCTCTAACACTGGCTAAAATCGAGTCCTCCGTCAAAACGCGGCGTAGGAAAGCAAACCTAGAGACGTGGCGATTACTCGACAGGTGTGGCAATTCCAGGACGCGGACGCTGGTAACAGGCTTCTTTGCGACCACCCTACAATAGGTTGATCAATAAACGCTCGATCGCCCTCCAACGGGTTCTGCAAAGAGGAAGTACAGCAAAGCGGTAAAAGATAAGTAGCAAGACGTAAGTAGCACACGCTACCCTTTAAGGACAACCTCCTTCGGAGCCAAGTCCGGACCAACGCTCTGAACTTTGCCTGTACCTCTGACCAATTCTTCTTCAGCTGGAGTCTGGGCCCGAACCATATTCCAAGAATGCGGACAGGTCCATCAATCCAACTAAAGGGCCCTGGAAGCACGATCGCCTTCCAGTCACCTAATCGTAAGCCGGAAGACTTGCCACGGTTAGTTTTGGCCCCGTCACCTTCTCGTACCATTCAAGAGCCCTCTGTACCACCGTAATGTCGCTGCGGCACAACACGAAAATGCATACGTCATCGGCGCATGCAGAAACCCTGGCTCGAACTCCACCAGTGGGGAACAACGATTCTGCGTAGGGCCGGACTGCACGCCCTGTCCCCTAGTCGGCGAAGGAGGGACTCCAACGCCAAAGCGTAAAGTAAGGGCGACAGCGGACAATCCTGCCTGACCATTCGAGACAGCGCAAAAGGGCCCGACCGCCTTCCGTCCACCTGTACCACAGCACTGGGGGAGTGATACAGGAGGCTGATCCACATGCAGAAGTCGGGTTCGAATCCGGCGGCCTACAGGACAGCAGCCAGGTACTGATGATCCACCCTGTCAAATGCTTTGGATTGATCCAAATTCATAAGCGCGTACCTCTTGTCGGTTTTTACACCCTCTATGATCGTGCGAATCTGATGCAGGTTGGTTTGAATTGTCCGTCCCCTTGCAAAAACTGATTGCAAACGCTCCGTCAGGATCTTGGCCAAAATCTTTCTGTGTTTAGCAAAGTTATGGGACTATAATCTTTTAAATCCCTCCCAACAGCCATGCCTTTTTCAACAGCGTGATCTGGGAATCTGGTTGGGGATGGACCCCTGAGAGGCATTTTCCTCTCAGAATAAAGGTCCTCTTGGGGCCTCTGCTCGCTAATCTCACGCTGCAGGGCTATCTTTAGGAAATCCCCCCAACCACTACCCGGGACAGATTATCGTCTAGAGCAGCAGGTGTTCCCCAGAACCCTAAGATTCCGCAAAAGGTCCGCAATGGTTCCCCGAGAATTGCCTTGATTTACCTTATGTGTTTTCAACATTGCCAAAAAAATAACTGATGCAGCAATTATCTGTTTTCGTTCTGTTTACATTTATATTGTTTAATAATATTTTTTTTTACGTTTGAGTTTAGATTTTTGTGTGTGAATGAAAACTCCCTTATGAAGTATTATAAACGAACAGTATGAATTTTATTTAGCATTACCGAAAAAATTGACAAATCAGTATTAATCCTGGTGATCCTGGTGCGTGTAGTCTTGATTTTCTTTTTTTAGGTCCACCTAAGTAGCATCGGGGCGGTTTCCTCTGGATCCCTCCCCTGGTTAGGTTAGACAAGCTTTGTGTACCTAGTTAATGTGAGTAAATGTAGTCCCCGGCTGCTTCTTTGGTTATGATCGAAATTGAGATTCCCAACCTCCTCAGTTTGGTCTCACTTTTTTCATCTCGATTGGGTCAGCTTTCTTCTTTTCCCAAGGCCGTATTTGTTTGATCCTTTCCCTCTCCCTTAGCGACAGAATACAGCGGTCTCTCTCTTTTTCATGGTTGGACGGGTCCAACTAACATCAGTTATCTTTAGTTTGTTTGTTTTGATATTTTAGTTTATTTTTGGGTTCATCGCCTCCCCGCTCATTGTTCATCATGTACACATTTTTATTTATAGTATTTGTTATGGCCTGTTATGGGACAGAAAGAAACACACGGAAAGAAGAAGGTAGGTTGAACAAGTGTATTGAAATAACATAACATATATACAAAATAAGAGTGTTATTAGTCAGCAGATAGAAGTGTCCGTCCGAACTATCAGGTTACACTGCGTCCCGACTGCCTGCTTAGGAAGTCTCTCAGGTTAGTATTTATGAAGGAGGAAAAGTTCATTCTAATGTCACAAAACACCCACCTCCTAAAATCTTAACTCCGCAGGAGTCTGAAGAAATTTTTTTTTCCTTTTTTATATTAAAGTTCTATGTAGCTGTAGAAAAGTTTCACAAAAATGAATCCTGAGAAATATTTTTATAGAAAGTTTACCAATTTTGAGTGGTTTTCCTCCGCTTGACTTGTTTAATTTATAGAGAAAACAAGCGTTTCCTTTTTTACAACTGGTTAGGTATTTAAAACTTGGCTGACTTGTTTTACCAAGTTCAAAGTAGAACAACTTTGAGAACTTTTATTTGTTTGTGGTCTCAATACCTTTTACGTTTAGTATTGACAGCTATTATATCATTTGCTTTGTCATAGAACGGCGCATTTCGGGGGCCGCTAGAGGGGTCGGAATATCGAATGTGTCGTATATGACATCCATAATTGTTTCTTCAGGAATCCCACTATCAGCCTCGTCAGTTAGGCGTTTCCTAAGTTGGTTAAGATGTCTTTTATGCGTAAATTGTGGACCCTTTATAATATATACCATGTTCCCATCTCTTTTTTCGATCGTACCCATCGCCCAAAAAGATTTGTTATCTTTGAAAATTCTGAAAAAAACTTTTTCTCCGGGGTTATATCGTCTTGGAGTTACGCTGCTTGTTCTTCCTGGCTTCATCTGTTTCGGGAGTAATTTATCGTAAACAGACCGTATCCGACATGCGAACATCACCTCGGCTGGAGATTGTGAAGCTAATGTTTTTTCAAAGCTCTCTTTAAAGTATCCACAAATCTCTCAGCCTGTCTGTTAGAACTCGGATGTTACGGACCGGTAGTGATGTGTTTGGTCTGAACATGATTTGACAGCATTTTCTATATCTTTGTCCATATTTTGAAAATAGACATAGCTACGCATCAAACTTTTTATTTTAGTACTCTCTGGATGGCCAGCGTGAAAATCTTTCAAAATACGCTTCTGGAGTGTTGACGGAATCACGACGCGTTCCCTGTATAGTAACACCTCGTCGCATATAGAGAAAACGTCCGTAGTTCGCTAGTCCTTTTCAAAGATTTTCGCTTATGTTGCTTGATATACTCATCGTGGAGAGCCTCTTGTCTTGTTTGTCCAAGCGTCACTGGAAGTTCTCTTACTGTATTACAAAGGGTAGTTTTTAATTCTCCTTCAGATTGAAGGAAGTAGAGCACTGTATCTTCCAGTGGTTCTTTGTACTTGGGAATTGTCTTGACAATCCGTCCGCATGGTCGAATTTTTTGATGACACGTACTCCATTTTAAAGTTGTAATTTAGCAGGATGATCCTCCATCTCTGCAGTCTGTTGTCTGTATGAGTAGGCAGACCTTTCTTTGAACCAAAAATAATGAGTAGTGGCTTGTGGTCAATATTTATTACGTAAAAATTACATAATTGTGGCACAAGGCCGAAAAAGAGGAGAGGTTGAGGCTGGTCCACACTATCTATCTTATACCTAGCTAATCCGATTCATGACCCATTCACTCACAATTTTCGCAATCACCATAAAATCTCGTCCGTCACCAATCAATCCTTCAAACACCATAATACCGCATTCTCTCAAGGGGAACCTACAAAACGCGCCCCATGCCATAAAAATTTAATGATAATAAATTATAATACATAAAAATCTGAAGAATGAGAGGGCGGGGAGATGAACCCAATAATAAACTAAAATTCAACACAAAGTGAACTAAACATAACTGATGTTAGTAGGGCCCGTCCAACCATCAAAAATACTCTCGCTAAGGGAGTGGGGAAAGGATAAAAAATCATACGGGCACGGGAAAATATAAAACTGACCCAGACGAGATAAAAAGGGGCCAAAACAAACTGGGGAGGTTGGGAATCTCAACCTGGATCATAACCAAGGGAGGGCTCCACAGGAAGCCGACTTGATGTGACATAGGTTGACCTAAAAGAGAAAATCAAGGCTAGCCTCGTTCAAACGAACCAAGTTCGCCTCTTTCACCAACCTTTCGCTGAAGACTCGAATGCAAGCGTTTTCTATCAGTTCTGATGAGGATGAGAAAGACGTCTGCCTCGCAAGACTTCCTTCTGTCGCGTCGTCCAAATCACCATTCGGGCCGTGGCCAGCAACGGCAGAAACACCATTCGTTTTCCCCCGGAATACGGGGGCAGCACACTGTCACACGCGTATGCGCAATCAATGGGCACGAGCTTTTCGGGGGTGAGACGAGCCGTTAACTCGCTGACAGGGTCCCATAAGCAGCGGACCCGTGGGAAATGGTCGAAGGCGTGCGAAGCCGTTTCTTCTAAACCAAGGCCACACCGTTGACAGTCTGGCAAATCCGCCAAGCTCCATATGAAGACCTTGTCATTGAGAGGCAGCCGATTCCGAGCCAATCGCCAGGTAAGCGAAAACTCAGGGTTACTGAGATAATGTGCCGCTGGCGCCCAAGACAAGTAAGAGCGAAACTCCTCCTCCGACAGTTCGAGCTGATCACGTAGAGAATCCTTCGCGACCCTCTCCACTAGAAGACGATAGAAGACCTTCCTAGGCCGTGAAAGGTCACTGGACCGAGGAACAGCCAACAAGGCCGACCGACACTCGCGAAGGAAATCTGATTGATCCCGGGTTTTACGATGGCGCTCAATCCGCGAGATGGGGGGGGGGGGAACTGATAGTAAGGAAAAGGAACGCGTTTCTAACAATCCCCGCCTTAATCGAATCTCCCGTCAATGCGCGGTGTAGGAAAGCCAGACCTCGGAGCGAGTTTGTAGCTCACCAAGTGTGGCATTCTCAGCCCCCCTATGACACGGATGTTGTGCACAGACTCGTCTGTCGATCCGATTCTCGCGTCTCCTCCATAAAATGGAGGATAGCGAGCGCTCGAGCGGCTTCCGATGGTCTTTACAGAGAGGAAATACGGACAATCGATAAAGAACAAGAGGGAAAGCGTAAGTGGAACACGCCTCTGCCCTGCCCTTCACGAACAACCTCCGTCGACGCCAAGTCTGACCAGCCACGTCGACCTTTGCTCGTACTTCAGATCAATTTTTCTCCAGCTGGAGGTCGGGTCCAAACCACACTCCAAGAATGCGAACAGGACCGTCCGTCCAACCGAAGGGCCCCGGAAGATTGACCCCCTTCCAGGCACCTAACCGCAAGCCGGACGACACGAAAGCAGATACGTCATCGGCGTACGCAGAAACCCTGGCTCGAGACCCTCCAGGAACTGCGATTCTGCGTAGGGCCGGCGAAGGAGAGGCCCCAACTCCAAAGCATAGAGTAGGGGCGACAGTTGACAACACTGACGAACCGACCTAGACAGCGCAAAAGTGCCCGACAGCTTCCCGTTCACCTGTACCACAGCACTGGGGGAGCGATACAGGAGGCTATTCCAGCGGCAGAAGTCGGGTTCGAATCCGGCGACCTGCAGGACAGCCGCAAGGTAGCGATGGTCAACCCTATCAAATGCCTTGGACATCTAAATTGATCAGCGTGGCCTCGTTCTCTATGATCGTACGGATAAGATGCAGGTTGCTCTGAATTGTTCGGCCCCTCCAGAACAAATCTGCTCAGGACCCAACATAGACTCTGCAACTGACTGCAAACGTGTAACAGAGAGAGGTTGAAGCACACACCCACATGAATGCGCACACGCAAATATAACGTTTATTGATTGAAAATGGAAAACACGATCTTCCGTGAAGTTACAAACTGTGTCAGCGCTATTAATAGGAAAGAATCTAGAACAATGATATATGAAACCTAAGACGGCTGATGGATAAAGAGTGAATTTCAAATCGGGTTGGCGAAGACTTGTTTATAAACAAATGCAAAGGGCAGGAGGCGATGTTTAATTTGGGTCATTAAAAAAAACATAGACGAAAATAATATTTTTGGTAAAAACATATTGAAGTAAATTGGACCGGGGAGGTTAGATCAGTGTATGTTTACCGCTAGCGAAATCTAATCTAAACATAAGTTGTATCCGCTGAATTTGGTCATCGAAAAGACAATTGGAATGAACGAATTAATTTTATCCACTAAGAGATTTGAAATAGATTTGAGTAAGCAACAGAAACTTTGCAAATACACGTGATTATGGCGACACTCGTGTTAAGCGCGTGAACAATCTGGCTTATAACCTTCGGTTGCTATATAAACGCGAGTTATGCTGAATTGGAGAGTGACGTTGGGAGATACGTTGGGAGATACGTTGGGAGTTACGTCGGTGAAGCAGAGTCGGGGTAGAAAGACTGTCGTCGCAGTGAGTCGGTCCACTGACGAGTCAGAGATAAGGACTTCAAGAAATATCATCGTCGTTGTAGCAGTCGCATTGAAAAGCCGCTGAAACCTAACGTTTGTCATTTACGACAACAAACTGAAAAGCTACACTTCCACGTAGGGCTGGAAGTCGATTTGGAACGAGTTAATCACACACACACCACTCTCTGTTGGAAAATTGGTAGAGGAGTAATCCGCTTTTCTTGAGTTAATTGTTTTTCTATCCTTTCTGTAATCTTTTCTACTGTTGTTGTTTCCTTATATAAAAGACATCAATATTTTACCCATTGTTGTTCGGCTTCTGCAGATATTATTTCCTTTTTTCGTCATATTCTAATTTTCCTGTCGCCCACCCTCACAGCCGTGCCTACATCCCCAATCGACCGTGAGCGTATGGACAATACCCCCCGCCTACTGGATCTAAAATTTAACACAACGTGGCAGCAGGTGGAACTTGGCCAGTGACCGGTCGAACAATCTACGGGTACTCAGGGAGCGTGCGGTCAGCTACCTCTGAGTTCGGTTCAGACCGAGTGGGCGCCTCAACCCAAAGAGGAAGACGCCGGGGGTTGACGGCTGAAGGGACGGAGTGGTAGATTTGGTTGCCATTGGCCACGATTGACCTTGAGTTACCACGGAAAGTAAGGTCAGGAACAGCTTTGAAGGAAAGCAACCCTTAAGTCATACTCACGAAGAAAAGAAGGAAACACCAGCAAAACAGACTTTTGTTGCATCTAGTCGGGACCGACTAAGACCAGAAAGAACTCTAGTCTGCGGACGATATTAGTAAAAAAAAAAAAAAAGTACATAAAAAGGAAACAAAACACGGAGCAACGGACCTCAGGTCAGTCACTTTTTGGTTTCCTACTGGTAGCGAAGGAGAGATAACCGTATGCGATACGTTAGTGAAGGGGTCAAGGACTGTTCCCTTACTGTTAACCAATACTGCCAATAAAACTATTAAAATAAAACAGGGAGATGAGCTGGCACAAGCGTGCCCAGTGAGAGAAGTCGAACAGGTGAGAGTATGGAATAAGAATAGGCCTGGAGAGAAGATAGGTAGCGAGGAAATAAAGGAGGAGGATATAATAGCCCCCGAACATTATAGGAGAAAATTGAGCGGGTTGCTGAACAGTAATCGAGAAGTAATAGACATTACTGACAAAGAATTGGGACAGACAGAGACAGTAGAAATGAAGATAGACACGGGTGACCACCCACCTATTAAGTTGAAGCCGTATAGAACCCCAATCCACGAAAGAAAATTAGTAGAGGACGCAGTAAATGAAATGATGGAATCAGGGATAAACGAGAGGTCCAAATCTCCCTGGAGTTTTCCCATAGTCATTGTGGAAAAGAAAGACGGAGGGCATAGGTTTTGCGTGGACTTTCGTCAATTAAACGCCATTACGAGACCGCTGGCAGTGCCCCTTCCCTTGATTGATGATATTCTAGCTCTTTTGGGGAAGTCGAAATGTTTTTCCACCTTAGATTTGAGATCGGGGTATTGGCAGGTGGCCCTTGGCCGAAAGGATCAGGAAAAGACCGCCTTTACCTGCCACAGTTATGCCGTTTGGGTTGGCGAACGCCCCAGGCGTATTTAGTCAGTTGATGTCCATCGTGCTAAATGGCACGGAGGCCTTTGCCATGGCATATCTGGATGACATTATGGTGTTTTCAAAATCCCCGGAGGAACATTTTGAACATCTGCAGGAGATGTTCAACAGGTTAAAAGAACATGGACTAAAGCTGAAATTATCAACGTGCCAGTTTATGAAAGAAGAGACAAAATACTTAGGGTTCATCATAAATAAAGAAGGGATAAAGACGGATCTAGACAAAGTAGAGGTTATAAGGGCCATGCATGCACCTAAAACCGTAAGAGAGATCAGGGGATTTATGGGAGCCATCGGATATTATAGGAGGTTCATACCAGCCTTTAGTCGACTGGCAGGCCTTCTAATAGCGTTAACTAAGAAGCATGCTAGGTTTAAGTGGACCGAGGATTGTCGGCGTGCGTTCGAGGCCCCAAAGGACCAGCTGACAGCTATACCCCTGTTGGCCTGCCCAGACCTGAGTAAACATATGGTGCTATACACGGATGCTAGTGATAAGTGCATCGGGGCGGTTCTTACACAACCATGTCCCGACAAGGATGGCCCAGTACCAGGTGTGCCTGAGGAAGTGCCGATTTATTTTTTGTCTCATCGACTCTCCGATACTCAGCAAAGATGGCCAGTAATAGAGAAAGAGGTGTTTGCTATCCTGTATGCTGTGCAAAAGTTGAACTATTATTTGAGTGGGGCAGTGTTTACCATTAAAACAGACCACAAACCCCTCAAATATTTATTAGAGGCGGAGTGGACGAATAAGAACATACAGCAATGGGCGTTGAAACTAAGTGGATATAACTGCAAGATAGAATACTTGGCAGGGAAGGATAATACCTGTGCTGACCTGTTATCGAGGTTTCCGAAGCAACTAGAGACAGAATCTGTCAAGTTAGAGCCGGGTGAGGATGATAAAGCATTCCAAATTAATGTGATCAACTCACAGGCACCGAGGGAAAGACTTGGTTGGGAGGATCAGGAAACGAGGGAGACTGAGATTATTTCCGATCCTCACTGGAGAGACATTATTAAGCAAAGCCAAGAGGATAGAGAGATAGCAGCTATCAGATCCAAGATAGAGGTAGGACGTACCTCCAAATATATGGTGCACGATGGAGTGTTGCATTACCTTGCAGGTAGAGATGAGGAAGTAAGCCCCAAAATAGTGATACCTGAGAAGTTGAGAGCCGAGGTTCTGGACCAGTGTCATAGGAAGTTGGGACACATGGGAATTGATAAGACATATGGATTAATAATGAGGAATTATTATTGGCCTAGGTTGTTTAAAGATGTTGTGAACCATGTAGAAAAATGCATAACCTGCCAAGTACAGAGTCGAAGGAGTAGGGAGGCCCCCGTATTAGAAACGGATTTCCCGAATTACCCATTTCAGAAAGTAAGCATGGACATTTTCGGGCCCTATGGAGAAACTCCTAGAGGTAATCTTTACATAGTGAGTTTTGTGGACTGGCTAACGAATTGGCCTGAGACATTTGCCATACCGGATAAGACGGCACAGACGGTGTCAGAGATAGTGCTGAACGAAATATTCCCCAGATATGGGGCCTCTGAACAATTGGTTACCGATAATGGACCGGAGAATGTAAATCAAATTATGAGGGAGACGTTGAGGGAATTGAACATACATCACATAACCACCTCCCCATATCATCCCCAAAGTAATGCGAAAGTGGAAAGATTTCATAAAACCCTCGCTGATGTGTTAGCTAAACTAGCTGAAGATAATAGGGAGAATTGCGACTTATTCGTAATCCAAGCATTGGCGGCCCTGAGGTTCACCATAAACGAGACGACAAAATTTTCCCCCTATTATTTAGTATATGGCCGGGATTTAGTCTTACCTATAGACAATCTATTGCGACCTAGGAGGAAGTATTTAGGGGAGGATCATCATCGAATAGTTCTAGAACAACAGCACAAAATGTTTACGCAGGTGAGGAGAAGGATTCGGAGAGCCCAGAAGAGGCGAAACGATAGGATAAACAAGGGCAGAGGAGAAGTCTCCTTCCAGATCGGGGATCCAGTATATTATAGAATGCATGTGAGAGAAGGTAAATTGGGCCAGAGATGGAGCCCATATTACAGAATAGTAGAGCAGACGGGCCCGGTTTCCTTTGTGATATGGGACCAAGTGACCGGGAAAGTTAAGAGAGTGCATGCGAATGATATCAAACTAGCGGAAATAGGGGAATGGGAAGGAGCCGAAACAAGAACTAAACAGAAAAGCCCGAGGAGAACTACGTTAGTAGATCCCGAAGACCTGGAGACAGAGAGTGAAAGCGAAGGGAGTGAAGAGATTGAAATTAGCCCAACTACCCTTCGAAGGCCGAGGGGGATGAAGAGGACCCCAGCGGGACCTTCTGGGGAGGCAGTAATTGACCCTAATCTTAGGGAAGAAGAGGAACTGAGTGAATGGGAAGAAGAGGATGAAATTCTGTTAGCACAATTGCAGAGTAAATTGCGGGCTGGAGAAGTGCCTAGTGTTAATGGAGAATTACCACTGAAATTGCGATTAAGGGGGGCGGTGCAGCCTTAGCTCCAAGGTTAAGTGAAACAGGACAATGGTTGTGCCGAATGAGCGACAGTCTGGGGTTGACCAGGTATTGTCCTCGGTGTTGTGGATTGTGTGGAAGGGCCCCATGCATGCGCGGCACTGGTGGTGGTGCGGGTCGGCACTTGATGAGTTGCTCTAAGATATAACCACCCAATCGAAACAAAAAACAAAACAAAACTGGATGATTGAGTAAGACGAATTCTTCTCTCCATATGTTGCAGACATGGACGAGAGGAGGCTCACGGTACTGATGATGCTGGTTCTGGTAGCTTATACCTGGGGACACAGTGAGAATACTATATTTAAGAAGACGAGCGAAGTGGTTGTAACTAGATCAAAGTGGTTGATAACGTTGATAATAGACCTACGACCATATGAGCAGTTGCTGGGGCAGTTGAGGGTCGAGGTGGACAAACTAGATACAGCCAGGACACAAGTTGCGAGAGAATACTTGCAGACGCCAGTATACCATCGTATATTATACCTCGTAGCTCAAGAGTCATTAATACTTGAGAGACAATGGAAGGACATGAATTACTATTTGAATGGAATAAAGTTGTTACGGACCAGGCAGAAGAGGGCAGTACTACCTACAATGGGAAAGGCATTGAGCGTGTTGTTTGGTACAGTCTCCGAAGGCGAACTGAAGGTAATTAAGAGGAAATTAAAAGTGGTAGAGCAGGAGCATCAAGCCATGGCTCAGTTGGTTAGAGAAAGTGTATCCATACTAAACGTCACTAGGCTGGAATTAGTTAAAAATAGAGGAAGTATTAATTGGTTAATTTCGCACCTATAAGCGCTTAGAGTAGAAGTGTTAAATGTAACTACGTCTATGACCACAGGGTTACAGAAGTAGAAGGGTTCTTGCAAAGATATTTTCAATTATTGGCTATAATGAGTAAGGTACGCCAAACAAGTCATTCCTTAACGGTATTGTAGGAGCATGTGAGAGCACAATTAGACATGCTGTCGCTGGGACACCTGTCTCCGAGTATAATAACTCCGGAACGATTGAGGGAAGTACTGCTAGAGATACAAGCCAAGCTACCCCATCACCTTTGATTACCGGTAGACCCCACCCGGCAGCTATGGAAATATTATAGCGCCTTGGGATGTACTACCTTGCTGGAGGATGATAAATTACTAGTACTAGTCAGTACCATTGCTGGACAGAGGTATTACCTTTGAAATTTACCAGGTGATGAATCTCCCCCTTCCCTATCCAAAGCTAGAGCCGAAAATAAGAGCAGTAGCTAGGTACAAAGTGGAGACTGAATTTGTCGCCCTTAATCTGGCCAGGACGAAGTTTATGCTCTTAACAAAGGGAGAAGCAGAAAGATGCAAGAATGACGCCTTAAATACCTGTGGGTCTGTGGGTCCAATCTATGTGACAGGTAGCCACGATCTGTGCGTACGAGATTTGTTTAAGAAAAATAAGAAGGGAATTAGGGATCATTGTCAGGTAGAGGTATTAGCCAGGGTGATGTTGCCGAAGGCCATCAGTGTTTCCGACAAGGTTTGGGCGGTGGCCACACAAGAAGGGATTGAATTATCTAAGGTGTGTGCGGGGGAGCCCACTACTACAATAAGGGTTACCCCTCCTTGTTTTTTGTAGAGCTACCCCTCGGCTGTGGAGCTCATGGTCCATCTATCTCCTTACCCCGCTACTACCGGGCAGAAGAGACATTTGAAGAGAATGAGGCCTTATTAGGGCTAGTAGGAACGAATGCCAGTGAATGGGCGGAATTGTGGGAACCCATTATTGGGGGATTCCTAAGATGTCCCTAGAAAAGATGCCACCGTTGTTAAAGCCAATCGATGATTGATCTTGGACGATTGAAGTCACAGTTAAATAATATAGATATACCGAGTCCTATCTGGAGAGAGAACTTGGTTGATATAATAACAAGGCCGACTAATGGCCGTAGCCTTGCTAGTTTGGCGGTGGATGAAGGGACGTACGATATCGTTGACCGGGCAGAAAAACTGGCAGGGCAGTGCAGAGGTCAGGAAGGGATTCCAGTTAGTGCACTTTACCAAGGTAGGTCTGACCAGAGTGCATCAGAACCCCTAACAGATATTGGAACAGAATCCGCGATTGTCGTGGAAGAACCTGAGCCGTCAAGAGATCCGGCAAAGCCTGTTGTGAAGGCGAGACGAGACCAGGTGGACAGATCCACAAAATAAACATCAATATTTTAAAAGTAAAAAAAAAGGACGATTGTGATTATCTTTGTGACTATCTTTGAACTAAACAAAAACAAAAACAAAAAAAAACGAATGAACTAGAGGAAAAGGTTCCATGACACGAGGTTGCCAGACCCGTGAACTTTTACTTAAAAGTCGATTTGGAACGAGTTAATCACACACACACCTCTCTCTGTTGGAAAATTGGTAGAGGAGTAGTCCTCTTTTCTTATGTTAATTGCTTTTCTTAACTCTGTGTGTTAGCAGAGTTATGGGCCTATAATCATCTAAATCCCGCCCAACACCCTTACCCTTTTTCAACGGCGTGATCACACCCCTGGAAATCCGGTTGGGGATGGACCCCGACCGGAACCAGTTGTTGAACACCACAGTCAAAATCGAGACAAAGATGTGCGACAGCCTCAAGTACAATTCATTGGGCAAACCATCCAGACCGGGCGACTTGCCTCTGCCGAACCTTCTTCATTGCCGCGTAGACTTCGCCCTCCGTGATCTCTCCCTCGCAGCTAGACACTTCAGTCGGCGAAAGCCGAAGAAAGTCAGCCAAATAACTATGAAACCCCTCTCACGGAGACCAGGCTACTTGGTAAACCGGCTCTCGAAATGCCGCCGAAACGCCTCGCACATGCCGTCAGTGGCCCGAAGAGTACGTCCCTCCGGGGTATCGACTTCACGAATGTAACGATCGCCACCGCGACGGACCTCTTCCCTGCGCAGATCGATGCCCAGGGTCACAGCTTCGGAAGACATCTTGCTTAACCTATGTCTAATTACCTGGTCCATGTAGCGCTCGCTATTCGAACGCTCCACGGCCTCCCTAGCTAATGCTATCTCTAGGGGATTCCCCCAGCCACTACCCGGGAAAGACTAGCCTTAAGTGTCTTCACCTTTGCAGCTCTATTTAGGGCGAGCCGTTTGCTGAAATCCGTGGTGAAAGACCTAATCCTACACTTAAGTTGATCCCACCACTTATTCCCGATAATCGCCCCCACTAGCTCCCGCTACACTAAGCTAGTTAGCTGCTCCTGGAAGTCCCGCCTGACCAGTAAAGACAGATTGAACTTCCAGTAGCCAGCCATTCTAGGCCTATGGTCTAACGCCACGTGGGCACAAACGAGTTTGTGCACCGTATAGCCTACCCAGTGGAACGTGGGACAATCTAACAAATCTATGTCGGCTCCTCTAACTAACATTCTGTCCAGATAGCTAACCACCCGGTCAAAAGGCCAATTAAGAGCCCACGTCCACATTTTCCCCCCGGGTTGATCGACCCGGTATCTATCAACGAGCCCGAAATCGTTGATCAGATCAACCAGGCTACGATCGCCGCTACTCCCACTACCTCCCCGCCCCGTCTAACTTGGGGTCCAGGATGGCATTCCAGTCCTCCATTAACACTAGGCACGTTGAATCCACCAGGAACGGCCCCAACCGCCGGAAAAACGAGACCAGCTCCTCCTGGTCGCTGGGCGCATAAACCGCAACGACTCGGAACAAACCACTTTTCATGGCAATATCGGCCACGATTAACCGGCCCTCGGCATCGGTATGCACAAGGTCCACCTTGGCATCAAGAGTACGTCTATACAGCAAAGAAACTCATCTGGCCTGTCGTTCCCCATATGCTGAATAAACGACAAAGTCGTTCTCCAGCACACACGCATCGGCGTTGCAAACAAAGTGAGTCTCTTGGATCGCGGCGACATCCACGCCGAAATACAAGAGATTCCGGTGCAGGCGGGCCGCCTTACCCCGATCCCTCAAGCCCTTCGCATTCAGATTGGCTAACTTGATTGTCATCTTTTAAATCTGCAGAAGAGAAAAAATTACAATTAGCCTATTCATATACGGGCTGGAAATCTGCGGCGTGAAGGACCCCGACGGATTGTCCTAGGCTCCCTGTGCCCAACTCCGTCGTCGTCCGACCATCTAGGACAATACCGCCAACGTCCGTGGGGTAAGTTAGTTTTAGAGCCCTATATAACGATTGGTGGAGACGTACCGGGACCCTCCATGCACACAAATTATGCAATTTAATCAGGTCTGGGGCGTCCAACTCGACCATCCTTATTTCTGGGTAGGCCTCTCTGGCATCAAAGAGATAGGTCCATACCCTAAGGTCCCTAATGAGGGCAATAGCCCCTGGGGCCTTAGAAAAATTATTAGGTTCCTCCACTGATTTGTCATCAACGAAGGAAAGTTTAAATAGAGGACCCAATAGAGATCTCTTACGGGTGGAAAGGTTCTTCTCAAGTTCCTCCCTGTCAACTCTGCATATATCCTCTACTTTACGAAAGAGTTTCTTTTTCTCCCTGTCTGGGTGTGGCGGGGTAGAAGTGGACGAAAGGGTAGGTGTAGAAAGGGATAGTTGGGGAGGTGATGAATCTGAAGCTGTGGGAGTAGGTGTGTGTGGTGGGAGGGAGTGGAACACGAGTAAGAGAAGGGGGAGGCTCCTAGATGCTGGAGTAGCACTTTTATCTTTTTCTGGCGAAGTAGGGACGGATAGGGACCTGTTTTTTCCCATGTCCCTCCCCACCCTACTTCGTCCAGTGTGTTTTTTCACTTGTATCTCCTCTTCCGCTTCATCTTCCCGGTTCCTTTTGAAGGAAGAGGGTCGTGTTGGAGGCACTTCCTCCACCTCCATATCATTGTCTGACATTTGTTGTGTATTTTGTTGCTTTTGTTGTTTTGCTGATGGACCCTTTTGTTTCTGTTGCTTTTGTTGTTGTTGTTGCTGCTTCTGTCGGTCCTTGGGTTGTTCCTCCAGCTGCTCCTTGGGTTGTTCCTCCAGCTGCTCCTTGGGTGGCTGCTGCTGCTTAGGTGTGACTTCCTTTTGGGGGGGACGAGGGTCCTGCTTTCTGCTTACCTCCCTTAGTCACCACCTCCTTCCAACCTTCACCAGGTGCCTTGCCCGGTTCTTCCTCTGTAGCTGTTGTAGTTGGTCCTGTTACTACTGCTGCTGTTGCTGCTGTTGATTGTGGGGTCGCTTCTTTCCGGGACACGCCTTGGCCATGTGCCCCGAGATCCCACACGACCAGCAGTAAGGTTTACGTCCCTCGACCACAACCAACATCCGTCTTTCCCTACACATTATGATGTTGGGGATGTCGGTAAAGTTCTGACGAGTGAATGTGATCTCTATTGCCACATCACCTGTCATAATTCCAGCTTTGCTGATCACTCCTGCAACTTTTTTCACCTTTCCATACTGGGCAAAAAAGGCCCCCAACCGATCTTCTGAGATGTCTATGGGCACCCCATGCACTGTTACATTTGTTCTTCGGGTGCCCATATACTCTGTTTGAAGTCGAATTGTCTTTGAAGTCAAGTCAACTTCTTGGCTTCTTCTTCTGTTGACATCAACAGATTCCAAAGCGCCCTCGATCTTCTTACCAAAATTTTGGGTACAATATTTAGGCTCTTAAGGGCTTCCTCCATAGTTTCCCTGCTGACACCAATTAAATTCCGACTTTTTATGTCGGTCGTCAGCAGGGAAATAGTCTTCACATTCACGGCGTCGAAGGCTTCCAGCATAGTAAGGAGAGATCATTCCCTTTAGTATACTCCTCATATTTCTTTCGGAACTCAGCATAATATTCCGCGTCCTTTTTGGGCCGGGTTTCTGCCCAGGCCGATTTTTTAGATGACACATTTTCGCTCATCACCAATATTTGGGATTCTGGTGTTTGTGTTAACTCCGCCATAATAGTGCCGTGCTTATTACGACGAAAAAACAGTTTCTTTTTCTTTTACAGTTTTTTTTTGCAATTAATTTCACCAAATAAATAACTTAAATAATAATATTTAAACAAAAGAAATCAAACAAAGAAAAACCGAACTGAAGTCCGGGGTAAATAAACAAAAACAACAACAAACAAATACGGAATTAATAAACTTGGCTTGCAAAAAAAACAAGACAAACGAAAGAAATAAAATGAATAAAATAAAAGAGGAGGGGGTTAACACAAAAAGGAAAATGCGGTAAAACTTAAAATTTACAAATACACAAAGGGAAAAACAAACTGAAAATCAAATAAAAAAGGTTAAAAAACAAATGTAATATAAATAAAAGAATTAGCGCTTGGTTTGTTGGACGAACTTCCGCTAGACCAAAAAAAAACAAACAAACACAGACCCAATGGCTTGAGGTCTGTCTGTAGAGTGAAATATCGACCGTAAATATAGCGGTAGAACTTCGCGACCGCGAATATAATCCCAAGCGCCTCTTTTTCAATCTGCGAATATTTTTTTTTCTGTAGGAAGCAAAGCTCTCGACGCGTGAGCTATCGATTTTACTGTTCCATCAGTCATTTTGTGAAGAATGCATGCCCCTACGCCATACGAACTAGCGTCGCTGGCAACAATGATTTCCAAGTCCGGGTCGTAATGTGTAAGAAATAAGTCTGACGTCAGTATTTTCTTTATTTTTTCAAATGCCTCCTGGCATTCTGCTGTCCAAACTCAGGGCTTGTCTTTCTTTAATAGTTCATTAAGGGCGGGGGCGCGCAAATCATGCATATTTGGTATGAATGCCTGGTAATAATTTGCTAGTCCAAGGAAGTTCTGCAACGAAACGATGTTATTAGGCGCCGGCATGTCTTTAATAGCGTCAGCCTGTTCAGGATTTGGTCTCCTGCCATTCTTGTCAATTATGTGGTATATAATTAGGTATTTGATTTTTTCCATGAAAAAATCACATTTGGTCTCTTTAAGTTTGAAACCGTAATCTTGAATCTTAGCAAACACTTTGTGGACGTGATTCTTATGTTCGACTACGCTTTGACTTTTCATCAGAATGTCATCTAAATAAGCGACTGAGAAGTCAAGGCCGCTCAGCATAGTATCCATGACTTGCTGAAAAATTGCTGGCGCGACCTTGACCCCGAACGGTAAATGTTCGAATTTATATAATCCGCGATGCGTATTTATACACAATAGCTTCGAACTCACCTCTTCAACCGGAATTTGCAAATAAGCGTCGCTAAGGTCAATTTATGAGAAAAATCTACCCCCATTTAGCATCGCAAAAATGTCTTCTGGGCAAGGAAGAAGGTAATGATAGTCCTTCAGAACATTTAATACTCTTGAAAAATCAGCGCAAACGCGTATGTCTTGCGATTTCTTTTTTACATAGACCGCTGGTGCCGCCCATCAGCTGTACTCTATCTTTGATAGGACTCCAGTTTTTTCTTATCTGTCAAGTTCCTCATTAAGTTGTTCCAACGAGGCAAAAGGCACATTTCGCTTCTTTTTGGACACTGGCCGGATGTCGTCTTGTAGTTCGACTTTTGCCATCATCTTGGTACACCTACCTAACCCACCAGAAAAAAATTCCTGGATAGGCTTCCTTCAGTTCTTTTTTCAGTTTTTCAGCTTCGGTATTCCAATTTTCAATTTTTTGGCAGTATGAATTTACAGGTAAATCCCAAATCTGGACTTGTTTCATCCAGTCAGTGCCAAATAGGTTGTTAGTATTTTTCAGGACGAACAATTTTAATTTAAGTGTTTTCCCGTTGAACGTTGTATTAGCAATCAATTCTCACTCGAATTTAATTTATTCCCCTGTTACTGATCTTGCAATCTTGCTAGATTTTATCATGGTTGGCTTACCCAATCTTTTCCATGTTTGCATGTTTATTAATGTCAAACCAGAACCAGAGTCTAGTTGAAATTCCACACTTTTGTTTAGCATTTTTACGTGCACGAATTTCCTGGTATTAGCACCGTCTCGTTCGTCCGACCTTGTATTATTTATGCAGCTATTGGTTTTATTTTTAGATCGGCAATGCGAACTTTTGTGTCCGACTCGGTTACATATGTAACATTTTTTGTTCCGGAAAATACAATCTTTGTACCAGTGTAGGGCCCCACATCCGTAACATGGGTTAGGGGGCAAATTATTTTGCTTTTTCTTTGTTTCATTAGTTTTAGGAGACTTTGTTTGTTTCTGTTTGTAGCGTACTTTTTTGACGTGAGCAATACCCGATTCTTCGATATTTTTGGAATCCTACTTTACATCGACGTACCTTCTGCTGTAGAGTTATATTCGGCTCATTCTCCAATTTGTTTCGCATTCTTCGCCTAATTTCTGCATCTTTTGTTGAAACTAGTCCTTGTACGAATATCAAACATTTCAAGTTATTCTCACTTAGCTCTGCCAGTCTAAAATCATCGCAGTGCTTATTTACTACTGACGCAAAAGTGGTATAATCTCATTCTTTCCTAGTTAGATTAAGACGTTTCTTATGGAAAAGAAATGTCTTTGGACTGAATCACTCCACTGCTTTGGTGAATGTCAACTCGCTAGTCTTCCAGGGCAGAATGTAGTTTACAAATTTTGTGTGCTCATTTGTGCTAAGTTTCCCCAGAAGAAGACGTACTTTTTTTTCATTCCAATTTACACAATGTGTAGTATATAAGTCCTCAATATCTCCTAAAGTATGACGCAAAGGTTATAATTCTCTATCGCGCTCCAAATGATGTTTTGCGAAAAAGAAAATTCGTTTTCGATGGGATTACTAAAGGTAGTCTGTTCTAAAACTTGCTTTTGAAATTCGAACTGTCTCTCTTGATTTGCAGAAATAATTTTTCCATTTTTTCCTGTTGAGAGAGCAATTGTTTTTGCCACTTCTCTTCCATTCTTTCTTGGAGCTGTAATGGCTGTGCATTCTGGTACTTTATCTAATAAAATACTTTTGAAATCCTCCATGATAAGTGTGTCTTTTCCGGTTTTACTTTTCTGATTTTTTCCAGATGCTTTTCAAATGAAAAAACTGTGAAGAAGAAAAAAAAGATTCTCGTACATCTACTTTTAAATCAAATTGGCAATTACACGTAGTTCTTTTACGAAAACTCGTTTGCCTGTGTTTTAGGAGAGTTCCTTTTTAATCTCGGTGGTCCTCGCAAATCCTCGTTGTCAAGTTGTTGTGGCCTGTTAGGAGCCAGAAATAAAGACATGGAAAGAAGAAAGTAGGTTGAACCACTGTAACTTGTTGAACAAATAACAGAACATATATACAAAATAAGAGTGTTATTAGTCAGCAGATAGAAGTGTCCGTCCGAACTGTCAGGTTGCACTACCAATATTTATTTCTGTTAAAATACAGAAAATGTGGCACAAGGCTTAAAAAGGGGGATGTGGAAAAGGACGTCTATCTTAACTTTAAACTTAGCTAGCCACAAACACTGACCCAAACATACAAACAATAATACTAACACCAAAACAACACACCCTTACTTACCATTCTTACTCTACCCACCAAAATACCTCATTGTCTCAATGAAAATCCTAAATAGTCCCCATATGTACAAATCGTCGTTTTAATAAAACAACAAGTTAAAAAATCCCCAATGAGTATGTACAATATGGGTATAAACTATTTACATGTAACTAGACAAAATCATGTTAGTAATAAAAAAAACCACAAACCTTAAATGTGGCAGAAATATCAGTTAACTGGACGAAATCGATGCGGGGCTATAAAAATATAGAAAACATTCATCCATCCCAAGCACTCACGCAGACACGCACTCATTCTGACATAACAACAAATACGAAAAAAATACACACGTGAAATGAAAGGCGCCCCGCATCCACCAGAGAACTGGCATCACTGACCACCTAACGAGGGAGTGGATGGAGAGATAAACTAAAGGAAAATAAGGACAGAAATAAAAGTGGCCAATGAGCAAACACGCTAAGTTAACTGGAAAAAAAAGAAAACTAAAGAATCAAAAACAAAACCTACACTAACCTAATTCTCGGGATGGGTTGTCCAAGTTCAACACAGGAAAACAATATTCTGATGTTTAACCGGCATCAAAATGTCACTCTAGGTCAGCCTCTTTTACTCGGCACAAACGCGAAAGATTTAGCCACTTTTTGCCAAATTCTGATGAGGTGAGCCGCCGCCTTTCCGTCATAATCTTGACTATAAGCTAATGCTTAAAGAACAAGATCAGTTGGGAAGAAGTGAACCTCTCGCCATCATAGAATTCCTTCTGACGCGTCGTCCAAATCACGACTCTCATAACACCTAGTAAGCAAAAGAACACATAATGTTCAGCCTTCGTCATCTGCGGCACCACATTGTTACAAACAGAACTGGCCTCAAGGACTGCAGCATGCGGACCATGAGGCCTTCAACAAACTTGCACAACGGCGCTACCACCCTGCAATGAAAGAAGGTGTGACCAATGGTCTTGACTTCCCCAATACAGCGTCGGTAGTTTGGAGATTTCTCCAAGCCCGCTGAACAAAGTCTTTTGGCTACCCAGAGTGCCCCACGAATCACCAGCCAGGTGAGTGATGCCTCATCGTTATTGAGGCATTTCAACCCAGGCGCCCAAGGCCATATTGAGCGAACCTCCTGCTTCTTAAGACCGAGCTCGTCAATCAGCTCATCACGAACGGACCCCTGACTAATACTTGATACAATGCCCTACGACATTCGCCGTAGAAGGAGCATTCGGCTCAGGGTAAACGGTGGGTCTCCTCCTCGCTCGAGTACACACTTCTCAGGGATGGGAAGTTTCTACAGACGTCTTCTTTCAGAAGGCGCCGTCCTCATCCGATTCGCGACACATTCGGTCTAGGAGGGCGATGCGAAGCATATATTGACGAATCTCAATGCTAAGCATACCAATACCGCCTTGTGGCATACGGAAGTGGATGTACAGAGAGTCGGTAAAGGAGAATCGGGTAGATGTGTGAAACACATACTTCCGCCCTCTCCTTCAAGGAAAGTTTCCCCCGAGACAACAAATTAATTGCGATTTCGCCCTTCCCTTGTACCTCTGACCAATTCATTCTAACTGGATATCAGGACCGAACCAGACGCCGAGTATCTTGACCGGCCCATCCGTCCAGAGGAAAGGTCTGGGAAGAGAAACTCCCTTTCACGCACCTAACCGCAAGCCAACAGACTCATCGCGGTTGATCTTGGCCTCTGTCACCATCTCATAACCACTGATTTCTTTGCTGACTTTAATCTCGGCTCTGCTCGACACAAGAACCGAAACGTCATCAGCATAGGCAGAATACCTGGCCGAGGTGGTAGCACCAGGCAGGAAAAATCCGCGTAGGAAAGGATTCGTCTTTAACTTGCGAAGGAAAGGTTCCAACGCAAGAACGTAAAGCAAAGGCGAAAGCGGACAACCTTGACGAATGGAGCGAGGCAATACGAAAGGCTCCGATCTTGCTCCATTCACTTCTACCAGTGCGCCGGGAGTCGCATACAAAAGTCGGATCCAGGAGCGAAAGGCGGGCCCGAAACCGGCCGCCGAAAGGACAGTCCCCAGAAAACGATGGTCAACACTGTCGAAGGCCTTGGACTGATCTAAATTGATCAGCGCGCCTTCACTGTCGACTTGTTCTAAGATCAATCGTACCATATGAAGGTTGTTCTGAATAGTCCTGCCCTTCACAGCACAAGTCTGTTCGGAACCAATCTGACGAGACAGGACAAGCTGCAAACGGTTGCCTAAGATCTTCGCCAAAATCTTTAACTCTGTGTTTAACATGGTTAAAGGGCGAAAATTATTTATCCCATCCCCACCGTTCTTCTCCTTACGCAGCAACTTGATCACATTCCTGGTGAATGGTTCAGGTATAGACCTCTGCTTCATCCAGTTGTTGTAAATCAGTTCCAGCAAAGGAACAAAAACGGGCGGCTGCCTCAAGTAAACTTCGTAGGGAAGGCCATCTAGTCCCGGAGATTTATCCAGGCCAACCTGTTTCAGCGTTTCCCAGATTTCCGACTCCGTGATGGGACGCTCGCACCCAGCCGCTTCACCTGCCTCAAGGCAGGGAAAGTCGGCTAAATAGGCGTTGAACTGAGCAGGGCTAAGACCAGGCTTCCTGGTGAAAAATTCCTGAAAGTAATCCCGAAAAGCCTCGCATATGCCCTCGTTTGTACTCACGGTCCGCTTATCCGGCAATGTGACGCACGCGATATGTCGCTGAGACGCGCTCCGATTCTCCTCTGCGCGCAATTCAGCGCCCATATTCGTCGCCTCTGAGGACATTCTTTTTAACCTAGCCCTAACTATCAGAGCTTGATCCTTCTTGATAAGCAAGGAGGACAACTGTACCTTAGCTAAAGCTATTTACCCATTATCATGGGATTTAACTGCCCGATCGACTTTTTGTTCTAAAGCTGTTTGCGCCGCTAATCTATCTAGATTGAGTCGACAACTAAAATTGGCAGCAAACGTTCTAATTTTTGATTTTAGTTTATCCCACCAGGCGTTCCCTACAACCACCACCGTCAATTCCCTCTGTATCATTAGTAACAGCTGGTCCCGGAAATCCTGCTCACCAAATAATGAGCAGTTTAATTTCCAGTAGCCAGCCAACCTTACGTTAGGCTTATCTAAGTTTAAACGGACCCGGACAAGCCTATGATCCGAATAAACTATATAATGAAACTTGAGCCCTACATCAACTCTCCTAAATAAGACTCGGTCGAGGTAGTTAAAACGCACCCCAGCAGCCGAGTTGGCACTATTTATCCAAGTCCAAACTACCTCCCGTGGCTGCTCATTCGGGTACTTATCGACAAGATAAAACCTGTCGATAAAGTCTCGAAATGGTTTCACGTCTGGGTTGCTAGTACCCGAATTTGGCCCTATACGATCTATGTCGGGGTCGAGGACAGCATTCCAATACCCCGCTAAAACTATCCAACGAGATGTCTGCCAAAACAAAGCAGGCCGCTCAGAATGTACATAAACCCCAATAAGACGAAGATCCTTATCCTTTATGGTAACATCCAGCACGCAAAACCTGCCCGCCGGATATACATGTTATGAGCATTTTTATATGCTTATTTGATACTAGCGGGGATACGCCATTTTTTAGAGATGTGAAAATAAATTCAAGAGAATAGAAATTAAAAAAAAAAAACAAAAAAAAAAACAAAAAACGAACGGTAATCCGATTCGAGAATAAGAATTCTTACCGCTCGTTTTTATTTTTTTATTCTGAGAATTTCGAATGCATTTCAATGCATTTTAATTTTAAAATATCTTCGTAAATACAAATCCTATGATGATAATTTTTGTTTTATAAAAATCTGCTTTGGATGTTAGTGTGTCTGTATATGAATTTATTTTGTCACGAATTACTGTAGTTTTTTTAGTTTTAGCCGGACACACACATATCAACTGCTCTTTATATATGTATGGATTTTATACACACTATGAAATACCGCCTCCTGTGGTCAAAGATATCTTATTTAATGCGGGTTTTTTCTTTTCTGGAATAATACCATAATTGTCTACTTTACTGACAACATTAGGTTCTTGATAATGACTGAGACCGTGGAAAGTACTCGAACGAAAACATGGACTATACACAGTTGTAATTTGGATGTACAACAACTTATACAAAAATTAGAAAAATATAATAAAAATTTAAACAGAAAGACCGTGGATGAAATTAAAATTTTTTTTTATGTAAATAAACATATTTTGAATTATTTCCACCCAAGCAAGGACTCTAGATTATAAGAGTTTACTGAGAGTGAAAGAAACAGAGAGTTTCTTTTATTGAAAAGAACTGGATTCGAAGAAACAGAAAATGACGATTGACATTGCATTTAAATTTTGGAAGTTGACAGGAAAGCAAGAAGCTGGAAGTGAGTTCCACAGGCGAGTAGTGCGGGAGAAAAAATATTAGCTTAGAACTTACGGTTACAGTTAGCAATTTCTGCACCGCATATGTGTGTATGGGTGTGTAAGGTGTTATAGAGAGTGAGAGAGGGAGAGAGAATGAGTGAGAGAAAACAGAGAACATATTTCTGTATATATGGGTGGTTTATTTTTATGCTTTTTCAGATGTATTTCAGAAAAATAAATCACGAAAATAAATTTGAATGAAAACCAGATGTAGAGATTCATTCATAGAGAGAGGGGGGGGGGAGAGGTAGAGAGAACCCGAAAGAGTTTTGCGAAAAAATATTTCACAGCTGTTTTTACTGATTCGATCTTTTCTCATTTTTCTTATTTATTTATATATGTATCTACTTACGTCTGTCGGTTATTCAGTGTACTTATTTAATATTTAAATACATATTCATGTTGTATATGTACAACTTTGTCAGTTCAATTTTTAAAAACTTCTATTTATCTCCTCTCTTTGAACTGCTTTCATTTATATTTTTTTATTATAGTTTGCTTTTGCTATTACTTGCTTCCCACCCGCTAACCCGATTCTGCAGATCAACATTGATTCTTTCTGTCACATGCTTTGTGTAATTAAAACTATTGTTTTTAGTGCAGAAAAATCAATATTTTTGAATGCTACTTAAATGTGCACAGATGTTTGTATGAGTATATATAAAAGCTTTTAAACAGATGAAAGCTTAATGAAATCTTAGTTTTATTTATTTTGAAATACTTTTTCAAATATACTGACTAAAAGATGATATAGCCATACAATATCAAAAAGAAAGCAATACAAATACGATTTGCTCAGCTATTCCAATACAAACAAGAATGAAAAAAATTGAAAGACAACTTAATTTTGTTTTGTTCTTGTAGAAGGTAGAATGTGAAAACTATTCAGACACTTTCATCAATGACTCCTTTTGCATTTGCAGAACAAATAATAAATGTGAAAGTAGTGTCACATTCGCATATATCTCTTCTCCACCCCCAGTTAAAGAGTAGAATTGACTGCGCCCCAATCAAGAAAATGACAACACTGAATTCAAAATCACGGAGAAGGTAACGGAAAAGCACTCCATTGTTTTACCAAAGATGTTATGGCAATTCACAGATAATAAAGAAAGGGAATCTGTGGAGAGCCACGATCGTCTACACCCTGAAGGTATTGAAAGGATATGTTATTAAAAGAACAAAAACATTGGGTACTGGCAGTAAGGTGCCTCACATTGAATAAAGGCCTTCATTTATCAACTTAAGCTCTGTTCACATCAAACGCCATATATTTTAATAGAAAGTATATATATATATATATATATATATATATATATATATATATATATATGTATATTATATATATATTATATATATATGTATATTATATATATATTATATATATATTATATTATATATATATTATATTATATATTATATATATATTATATATTATATATATTATATATATATTATATTATATATTATATATATTATATATATATTATATATGTATATTATATATATTATACTATATATGTATATTATATATATATTATATATATATATATTATATATTATATATATATTATATTATATATATATTATATATATTATATATATGTATATTATATATTATATATATATTACATATATTATATATTATATATATATATTATATATATACAATATATATATTATATATATACAATATATATATTATATATATCCAATATATATATTATATATATCCAATATATATATTATATATATATTATATATATATTATCTATATTATATATAAACAATATATATATATATATTATATATATACAATATATATATTATACATATCCAATATATATATTATATACAATATATATATTATATATTATATATATTATATATATCCAATATATATATTATATATATATTATATATTATATATTATATACAATATATATATTATATATTATATACAATATATATTATATACAATATATAAATTATATATTATATACAATATATATATTATATATTATATACGATATATATATTATATATTATATACAATATATATATTATATACAATATATATATATTATATACAATATATAAATTATATATTATATACAATATATATATTATATATTATATACGATATATATATTATATATTATATACAATATATATATGATATATATATATATTATATAGATTATATACAATACATATATGATATATATATATATATATTATATATTATATACAATATATATATGATATATATTATATATATATTATATACAATATATATATATTATATATATTATATACAATATATATATATATATATATATATATATATATATATATATATATATATATATATATATATATATGTATATATTATATATATATATATTATATATATATTTTTCAAGCTTTCATCCCCTCCAGGAAATTCAAGGTCAAACCGCGCTCCTCCCCCTGGTTCACAGCTGCTTGCTCAGCCGCCATTGCCCATAGGAACCACTTCTTCCACCGTTTTCGTAGTGACATGTCCGACTCCAACAGACGTCTATTTACCTCTGCACGCAATGAGTGTAAGCGTACCCTCGACAATGCCAAGGCACTATTTGCAGCTCGGATGAAGGAACGTATTGCATCCCGCAAATTTGGCTCCAAGGACTATTGGTGCCTCTGCAAGAGCGTTCTGAATAGTAACAAACCCTCCATTCCTCCACTGTTCAACCAGTTTGAGGTCCTGACCACCTCTGCCGACAAGGCCGAATGCTTCGCTCGAAAGTTTTCTTCCAATTCTATGCTTGACTCCTCTGGGGTACCCTTGCCCGACTTCCCTCCCAGAACTGAGGCCCTACTGGACGACTTGCACATAACCCCGTCGTCGGTACTGGGCATTATTTCTAACTTAGATCTCCACAAGGCTACCGGCGGTGACGGAATACCAGCCATTGTCCTGAAGAAACGCGCACCTGAACTGGCACCTGCCCTCTCTAAATTGTACAGCCGCTGCCTCAAGGACTCCTGTTTTCCTGACTGCTGGAAGTCCTCTACCATTGTTCCTGTCTTTAAGAACTCTGGCGACTCCTCCAACCCTTCTAATTACCGTCCTATCAGTCTCCTTCCCCTCTTCGGCAAAGTCTTCGAGGCCATTATCAACACCGAAGTGATTACTCACCTGATATCCCACGATCTGCTCTCAGACAAGCAGTATGGTTTCCGCTTTGCCCGGTCTACTGCCGATGTGCTTACGGCCATCACTGAATTTGTCTACCAAGCTATCCATAGTAATGGCGAAGCCCGTGCCGTGGCCCTTGACATCTCCAAAGCATTCCATAGGGTTTGGCATGCCGGCCTCCTTCGCAAGCTCCGGGGTTATGGTATCACAGGTCGATTGTTTGACCTAATTCAATCGTTTCTATCAAACCGGGATTTGAAGGTTGTTCTCAGTGGATTCTTCTCCAACTCCTATCCCACTAACGCTGGTGTTCCTCAAGGCTCCATCCTTGGCCCTACTCTGTTCCTCATATTTATAAACGACCTTCCTGACGCCATAGACTCCCAAGTCGGTATCTACGCTGACGACACTACTATTTACTCCTGCCTCAAGCACAAATCTACTGAGGCGAACAAAATTAACCTGGCAGCTCAAATTGAAAAGGACCTCCAATCGGTTGTGGACTGGGGAGAGAAATGGATGGTCAACTTTAACGCCTCTAAAACAAAACTGCTCTCAATTAACCACCACAAGGACCCATCCCTGCATCCCATCAGAATGTCTGAGGACCAACTTCTCGAGAGCTCCTCTCTGCGGCTGCTCGGTCTCACGCTGTCCGCTGATCTGAGATGGAACAAATACATCACGTCAATTGCATCATCCACCGCAAGAAAAGTTGGTTCCCTGTGCCGAGCCAGGAAATTCTTCTCCCCGGAATCGATCCTCCAAGTCTATAAGTCTACCATTCGACCTTGCATGGAGTATTGCTGCCATTTATGGTCTGGGGCCCCTGCGTGTTGCCTCAGGGTTCTTGATAAGATCCAGAGACGGATATGCAATGTGATTGGCCCTGATCTGTCATCTCGTCTGCAGTCGCTCTCTCACAGACGCGATGTTGCATCGCTCTGCCTTTTCTACAAGTACTTCCGCGGTAATTGCTCCGAGGAGTTGCTTTCGCTTGTCCCTAAGCCTCGTGAATTTAAGCGTCCTACGAGGCTGGTATCCCGTTCCCACCCCTTCACCGTTGAAACTGTTAGATGTAGACGTCTTTTCTACTCCAATAGCTTCATGTCTCGCACATCTCGCCTATGGAACTCCCTTCCCTATTACTGTTTCCCTGACAAATACATTGGGTCAACGAAGAATAAATTTTAAATTAGATGGAGACAACATAAGAGCTCTTTCAACAATATCCAAAATAGAAATCTGACATCTCTACCCCAATATTTCTGGCATTTAAAAGAAACGAATAAAACGCCAAAAGTAAAATGGAAAATAATAAATAGAACAAGAACTTGTAAAACCTGGGATGACCCATGCCCTTTATGCCTACACGAAAAACTACATATCATTAAGTTTCTAAATAATGAAAAGTTATTAAACCATAGGCAGGAGTTAACGGATTTTTGCCGACATCAACAAATTTTCGCATTAAATAATTAACATAAAAAACAAAAATAAAAAACAAAACAAAAAAACAACAACAGATAAACAAATAAATTCTATAGTTTAATAAGTCTTAAAAGCTTAGCCCAATCATTAAATAGAAAAACCCTTTGTGAAGTCGTCAAAAAAAAAATTGTAATCCAGTCCAACACGTTTGTATAAGAAATAGCCATTTGAATAAACACATAAATAAAGAGATTAATAGATAGATAATAATAAAACAGAATCCTCTCGACACTTAACGACCTGCCGCAACGCCATAAAATAACTTTCGCTTCAGACTAACTAGACGGCGACCGCTACTATCACATTTGAAATAGGGATCCCATCATAACCTGACATAAACTTTCCGAAGGGGACTGTTAACTCTTCGACTACCTAACCAATATGGCCGCCTCCAGCCGTTTCCATAGTAACTAATGTTGCAAGAGACCATACTTATAAACACGCACAAACCACAATATAGCTTATTCCTAAATTTTCGCCTGACGATGAAACGAGACGAGATATCTTAATTCAACTTAATTTCAATAATTATATTGAGGGTCTCGGCTTTCGCTTTTGAAACATGAGAACTCTTATGTAGCGAAGGAATCATATTTTAAAAAAATATTATAATATATATTATATATATATATATATTATATATATTATATATATATATTATATATATATATTATATATGTATTATATATATATAATATATATATTTTATATATATATTATATATAATATATATATATATATTACATACAATATATATATATATATATTTTATATATATTATATATAATATATATATTTTATATATATTATATATATAATATATATATATTATATATTATATATAATATATATATTTTATATATATATTCTATATATAATATATATATATTATACAATATATATATATATGTTTTATATATATATTATATACAATATATATATATTTTATATATATATTATATATAATATATATTATAAAATATATATATATATTATATACAATATATATATATATTTTATATATGTATTATATATATAATATATATATATTATACAATATATATATATATTTTATACATATATTATACAATATATATATATATATTATACAATATATATATATATATTATATATTATACAATATATATATATTATATACAATATATATATATATTATATACAATATATATATATATATTTTATATATATATTATACAATATATATATATACATTATATATTATACAATATATATATATTATATACAATATATATATTATATATTATACAATATATATATATATATATTTTATATATATATCATACAATATATATATATTATATTATACAATATATATATATTATATACAATATATATATTTTATATATATATTATATACAATATATATTCATATATGTATATATACATATATATATATATATATATATATATATATATATATATATATATATATATATATATATATATCGGCTATTTATATATACGGGTCATTGTTGCATTGTGGGTAGTCTATTTTGGCCCTTATTTTTACCGCAAGTCGTTTATTTGTTCATTTATTTATTTGTGTCAAATTCTTTTGCTTGTTTTTATTTAATTTTATTTTTATTTTTCATCTTATATATTTATTTATTCATTTATTTTATTTTGATAGGTGTTTTTATTAACGTAGTAAAAGCTTGTTTATATAGCTTATTGTGGGTAGTCTATTATGCCCGTTATTTTACCGGAAGTTGTTTATTTGCCTATTTATTTGCGTCAAATTGTTTTGCTTGTTTTTATTTATTTTTATTTTAATTTTTAATTTTAATTTTTATCTTATATATTTATTTATTTATTATTTATTTTTTATTTTGGTCGGTGTTCCGTTCCCACCAAAATAATATTCAGAACAAACCACAACAATCAACCCCAAATAGCTTTAATTATCTTCCCAAACAAAAACAAAACTATAAAATAAGCTATATAAACAAATTTTTATTACGTTAATAAAAACACCGACCAAAATAATAATAAAAAAAAAATTAATAAAATAATATAATATATAATATATATTTGACCGTCGTAGCCTTCTTCAGATGTTTCTCTTCGTTCTCTGGAATTCATGGTTGTACCTTAGGTTTAGTCTGAATGAAAACTGTGATGGCACGTTCATCTAACATTTTATGTAATTCTTACTAAATTACCCTGGAATTTCGAATCGAAATTTTTATTAAATGCACGTAGGTAGACTGTTCTGTTCGTCTGAATAGAAAAAAGGAGTGAGAGGTTGAACGAGAAATGAAACTTTGTCTTCAGTCAAATTTTCTGACCAACGGTAGGATTCAATCAGACATGAAGCTAGTCCTTGTCGTTTCTGCTCGCCCTACTTGAATAGCTGAATGACATCCTTTCGACTGATTGACTGACGGGTGAATATCTACTTTAACATGAGCACATCGTTAAAAACCAAAGAAAAAAAAGAAAAAAAAAGAACAAAACAAACAAAACACGAACCCGAATCTCACAGTTAAATGCACGTGATATCATTACGGATTGCTTTCATGCTGCATCTAACAAACAGCCATGAACAGATCAAATCACGCCCTTGAATATATCACAACAAATGCGCGCATATGTATATGTCGACAGTGAAAAAACAACTGCATAGAAATAATTTAAATGGTTATCGTGCAAGGGAGCATTCTATTAAATCATGATAGTAGCTGTAATTGATTCTCTTTTTGAAGGGATAATGAAAAAATTCATATGAAAATCGTGGAAGAAATCAATCTTTCTTCAGAAAAACGCTTAAAATTGGGTAAAAGAATTCGAAATTCTTATGTCGATCTCGCTGGATTGAAACCAAAGATGTTTTAGAGTGGTCGTCACAGAAAATATAGTTGAAGTTTAATTCAAGAAAATTAGCACATCTCGCTTAATAAAATTTTGTAAGTAAAAAAGAAATATCTTTTTTATTTCATCATCAAATGCAGTTGTGAATTACACAAACCGCTTATTAGCCGTGAAGACAACAAAAAAACAGGCCTCTAAATACTCGACTGTCGTGTGAATTCTTTTAAGAAAACCCTACTATTTATGTTTTGCCATTTTTGTATTGTCTGCCCAAATCCTATTTGAATTGCCTTCTTTTTTAAATTAGCTATCCAGTCTGTTTGGCTTGTATAATTCACAAAAATGTCAAGATTATTGCGCGCTTTGTAAACTTTTCCGATTCATATAGTGATTTTCTAAGCGCGACATAGATGTGGCACAAGGCCAAATGTATTGGGTACCCAGTGAGGATCGAACTCACTCGTAATTGATCTAGAAAGTTAATCTTTCTAACCATTACACTACGTTGAGGTGATCCTTTTCCGAATCATATGTTGTATTCATATGCGAATCTATACCATATAAATAGCAGTGTATACAGCTGGTTGCGAAAACTAATCTTGACCTTGATTTGCCCAAGCTCCAGGGTGCTCCCCCCAAGTCAGTACCTCTCACTCGGGAGTGGGCTAGGTTTATTACCCGGCGCCTGAGGCGTCCCCAAAAGGGAAAGTGCCGAGGAAGCATGAGGATTCTTGGACGGTGCGACCCACTTTAAAGCACGACCTTGTGTCACATCCGATTGCAACGTAGGCGAACTGATACATACCACTAATTCTGACCTTGAAGACTAAACTACTAGAGGAATAGTAGTGAATACTTCTAGCTAATTATAGCTTACGGCATTTTATTCACTATTATTTTTTTGTTTTTTGGCTTCGAATATCAACATGAACAGGGTACTAAAACCTAAAATTCTAGATATAGATAGTAAGACCCTCGGGACAGAGAAAGTATGAAATCATTGGTACCGAACATTTTAAAACTTCCTCAAGCATATTGAGGGTGAGGAGTTGAATATTCTTTTAAATTACGTGTCGTCTGATGTATATGAACTGTTCAGCGAATGTACGAACATTGAAGAAGCTATTAACATTCTAAAGAGAGGTTTCGTCCATGAAAAAAGTGAGATATACGCCAGGAATGTAGTTGCAACCATAACTCAACAGGCTGGAGAAACCTTGGATCAATATCTTCAAGCATTACACTTCAAAGAGGTTACCGCTCAAGTTTACTATGAGGAAGCTATTAGAGATGCTTTTATTTCTGGGATATCCACACCTCCTATTCGGCAGAGACTTTTTGAAAACAAAGTGCTCACCCTTAAAGAAGCTGGAAATCAAGCGCCAGGTGTGGAAAGGGCTTAAATTCTGAAGCCTATTTGGCTGATACTGAAACAAGTTATCAAGCGGTGTTGGTATCGGAACTCCGGACTAACACATTAACTTCCCAGCAAGAGGAAATTCAAAAGCAGGACTCCCAGACTGTTAGCAAATCCCATTTAAATGAAAGGTACTTTTTCTATGGAGGCACGCTAAATGTAAGTGTCCGGCTCGAGTAACGAATTGCTACAATTGCAAGAAGGAATATCATTTAGCTAAAGTCTGTCGTTTGAAAGATAATAAGTTTCCTGCTGCATTATCAGTCATAGCCACGACAACTACTGGGCTACAGGTAGTTTCGAAAGCTACGCTAAAATCTTACCGCGCCAGTAGATTCAGGAAGTAGCCATAGTTTTATCGATATCAAGATAGCTCAGTCTATGGGTTTGGACGTTAGACCGACTAACTCTATCGTTAGCATGGCTTCGACTGACTTGTTAGTAAAAACTGTAGGAAAATGTAAAGCGAATCTTACGATGGGTACGGAAACTTACAAAAACATTTAATTCATATTTAATGGATGTGCTGAGGTGATCCTCGGACAAGACAGTCAATGCCTGCACAAAAAACTGAAATTTTATGAGGGCGATAGATCATCTCTAAAACTGTGTGGACGAGCTAGCATGAGGATTTCACCTCCTCCTTTGTTTGAAAATCTGTCTCCTGACTGTAGACTTATATCTGTGAAATGCCGAAGACACTAGAGAAGGCAATTTATAAGGAAGGAAATAAAAAGCCTGTTGGATTCAGAGATCATTGAGCCCAGTTAATCTCCGCAGAGATCGCAAGAAGTGGTAACTAAGGACGAGAAACGAAAAAAAAAGGTTAGTCATAGATTATTCACAAACGGTAAATCGTTTTACCTTAAAAGATGCCTTGTTCTCTACCTAGGATTACAACGATGGTTTCCGAAATAGCAAAGTATAATATGTACTCCAAACTAGACCTAAAAGTGCCTATCATCAAATTCCCCTATGTAAAGCAGACCGCCCTTATACGGCTTTTGAAGCCAGAGGTAAATTGTATAATTTCAAAAGGATGCCGTTTGAGATCACAAATGGAGTGGCTGGGTTTCAAAGAATTTTGGATGAATTAATAGAAAAAAAAGAAACATTTGCATATAGAGATGATGTGATCATTTGCGGTATTGACGAAAGGGAACATGACACTAATTTAGCAAGATTCAAAGAACTGATTGAAAATTAAGGTCTCACCCTAAATGAGAATAAATTTGTCTACAGAGTAACGAAAAAAAAAAAACGTCTGGGCTATGAAGTAAGTAAAGGGACAATTAGATCAAACCTTGAAATGATGGGACCTCTGCGAGAACTCCTTTTTCCAGACAATATAAAATCTCAGAAGAGAATCGTCGGAATATTTCGCTAAAAATTCACGCGCTAAATAACAACTCGATATTCCACATACCTGCTAACATTGCTTTGAATATTTGAAAAGGGAATTAGAAAGAGCTGTAGTACACATTTTAGATGAGGAAAAATCCCTTGAAATTGAATCTGATGCGAGAATTGAATTGAATCTGAATGAAACGACTACCCAGTAGAGAAAAAAGCTGACACGATCATCGAATCCATCAGGTAATGGATTCATCACGTAAAAGGTAAATATTTTATTATTGTCATGGACCAAAAAGCTCTATCCTACATTTTCGATATGCATAAAGCTTCGATGACTAAAAACAACGGAATTCATCGCTAGCGAAATGAACTTTCCACTTACAAATATGGTATCAGATATCCACCGAGCATCAAAAATGCATGCCCAGACGCGTTAACAAGAGTACATGGCGTTTCTGTCGTAAATATTGACCTTACAGAATTACATAATAAATTATGTAATCCTGGAGTATCAAGAATGATTCTCTTTATTAGGTCGAGAAATTTGCCCTACTCAACAGAGAAAGTGAAGAGAATAACTGAAAAACGTAATGTGTGTGCCATAGAAAAACTAAGATTTGTGAGAGAAGGAGGCAAAGCCACTCAACCCTCGAAAGACTGAACATAGATTTCAATGGACCGCTTCCTTCAAATCAAGGAGGAAACAAATATTTATTGACTATCAAGGATGAATATAGTCGTTTTCCTTTTGCTTTTGTGTTTAGGGACATGCTCACTATAACTGTATTGACTTGTTTAAGTAAATTATTTTGCATATTTGGTATGCCAAGATACACTCTGATAGAGGACCTAGTTTTATATCGGAGGAGTCGAGAAGATTTTTTCAAGAGATAGGAATAGCTACTAGTAGATCTACTGCGTACAACCCACGGAGAAACGGTCAAATGGAGTGATTGAACGGAGGACGATCAACTCATCCTTAAAATCGAGCGGTTTACCTCTGCATCTATAGGAAATCTTTTTATCTGATGTAGGAGTATTTTTATGTTTGTCGCCCGAGTCGAAATTTGTAGGGAAATATTCTCCATCACAATAATTAATTAATCGTTCTTGTTCTGCTTTGTTGCTGACATGTGATCTAACATATGTGCATGTGCGCATGAATATATCTTCAGAAATATAATCAGTGCTTGAAAATTATCTGAAACGTTTCTCTCTATCTATCACAGTTTGCCTTATATTAATAAGGCAAACTGTGATATGGCTTTGGATAATTCATCCAGGGAACAACAGATAGCACAGCAAGAATATCAAGAAAAGCAAGATGAAAGACAGCAAAAATATTAAAAAAAGCAAGATAAAAGACAGCAAAAATATCAAGAAAAGCAAGATGAAAGACAGCAAAAATATCAAGAACAACAGATAGCGCTGCAAAAATATCAAGAAAAGCATGATGAAAGACAGCAAAAATATCAAGAACAACTGATAGCACAGCAAAAATATCAAGAAAAGCAAGATGAAAGACAGCAAAAATATCAAGAACGGCAAGAGGAAAGACTTTTAGAAATTCAAAAGTTAACACTGGAGAAATTAAACAACTATCAGGCAAATGAAGGAAATTCTTCATATTCTAATAACACCATATTTAATTCGCTGGAAACTTTCAACTATGTGCCAAACGAAGAAAAAACGTTTGAAGCGTACTTTAAACGCTATGAAGATATTTTCTACACAGACTGTGAAAACTGGTCGAATTCAAGAAAAGTCAGTCTATTACTAAGAAAGCTAGGTACAGCAGAACATAGCAAATTTGTAGATTTTATTCTACCGAGAAAAACAACTGAATTGGAATTCTCGGAAACAGTGAAATTGCTAAAAGAGCTGTTTGGAGCAAATATGTCGCTTTGGCATAAGCGATGGTTATGCATGAATGTCTCTAAATCCGACGATCAGGATTACTTAACATATGCATCTATAGTGAATAGACATTGTGACAATTTCAGATTGGCAGAGATTACGGTTGAAGAATTCAAGTGTTTAATTTTTGCTCAAGGACTGGTATCCAGTAAGAGTGCCGAAATAAGACGTAGAGTTTTGTCTAAACTCGAATCTGAACAAAACCTTACCCTGCAAAAGTTAGCAGAGGAGTGTCAACGGGCCGTAAGTTTAAAGAAAGAGTCTAAAAATCGAAGAAGCTGGCATTGCTTATATTAAAAAAATAAAAAAACAGTCAAAATACCCATCAGAAAAAAATTGGAGTAAAAATTCGGCGTATTTTAAAAATAGACAAGAAAATAAAAAGAACGAGGATGGAAAAAAGGTCCCACCATATAATTGCAGACGTTGTAACGAAAGACACTGGGAGGTAAATTGCCCATATAGAAATAAGAAATGTTTCGTGTGCCACAAGAATGGTCACAAAGGATCGTGTTGTAAAACGAAAAAATTCAAGAGCCGAATTAGACAAACAAATTCAAATATCAAATCAGATAGAGATTTGAGGAAATATGTGACGACTGAAATATTTAAAAAGAATATCAAATTTCAACTCGATTCGGGTTCAGATTTAACAATAATGAACTATAAAACATGGAAAATTTTAAAAAGGCCTACAATAATGAAGTCAACGAAACTCGCTCGAACGGTAACTGGAAAGGAAATTAACTTCGAAGGCGAGGTTGTACTTCCCATGAAATTGAACGGGATCGTTAAAAAAATAAAAGTTTTCATTCTGAAAAATGGAGAAAACTTAATGGGTACAGATTTTATTGAAACATTCGAATTGTGGGATAAACCGTTAATCTCATTCTGCAGAAAAGTAGAAAGTAATACGCAAACAAGACAGGACATTAAAGATGAATTAAAGAAAAAGTTTCCGGAAACCTTCACACCTGGTCTTGGAAGATGTAACAAGTTTGAAGCTAAATTTGAATTAAAGGAAAATACTATGCCGATTTTTAAAAAGAAACGTAACGTGCCTTTCGCAAGTGTAGAGAAAGTTAACGAAGAACTTGATAGGTTGGAAAAAATGGGAATTATTTCGAAAGTAGAATCTAATTCATGGGCTGCGCCGATTGTGTGCATAAAAAAGAAATCAGAGTCTGCGTTGATTTTTCGACAGGGTTGAACTCGGTAATTAAGGACTACCATTACCCGTTACCGAGTCCGGAGGAGATTTTTAACAAGCTAAATGGCGGAGTGATTTTTTCAAAAATCGACTTATCAGATGCCTATCTCCAAATTCCCGTCGAAGAGGAATGTTCGAAGTTACTAGGGATAAACACGCATAGAGGTTTATTCAAGTACAACAGGCTTCCTTTTGGTATTAAAGTGGCACCAGCCATTTTTCAACAAGCCATGGACGTCATGTTGAATGATTTAGACTTTGCGTGTGCCTACTTAGATGACATCATAGTAAGGAGGGCAAACGTCGACGAACATCGAGAGCACCTCAATCAAGTATTTAAAAAGATTCAGGACTTTGGATTTAAAGTCAAAGAATCAAAGTGCGAATTTGGTTTGGAGGAAATTAAGTATTTAGGTCACATAATCAACAAAAATGGCAGATTTCCAGATCCGGAAAGGTCCATTGCGATTAGAGACATGCCGACGCCCACTAATGTAGCGACGTTACAGAGTTTTCTGGGGCTCGCAAACTATTATCAAGCGTTCATTAAAGGAATGTACAATCTAAGAGCTCCGTTGAATGAACTATTAAAAAAAGACAAGGCATGGGAATGGACGGTAGAATGTCAGAAAGAAAATGCTTACGTCCGACCTCTTTTTAACCCATTACAATCCAAAACTTGATATTGTAGTGGCAAGTGACGCTAGTTCATACGGGGTAGGACCGTGTATTCAACACATAATGCCAGATGGTTCTAGAAAACCAATTGCACATGCTTCGAGAGCATTACTCCCAGGAGAACGAAGTTACTCACAGATAGAAAAAGGGGCGCTGAGTATCATTTTTGCCATAACAAAATTTCATAGATACATCTACGGCAGACATTTCATGTTAGAAACGGATCATAAACCTCTGATCACTATTTTTGGGTCAAAGAAAGGTTTACTCGTTTATACGGCAAATCGACTGTTAAGATGGGGAACCATTCTTCTCAATTATGATTTTCACATAAAGCGCCTATCATCCAAGAATATAATTCATGCGGATACTTTATCAAGACTCGTACCGAGTCAAGAAGAAAGATTCGAAGAATCAATTATTTCAATTATCAGAGCAGATTATGAGGTGAAAAGCATGGTAAACAACATTGTAAGAGAGCTACCGGTTACATCAAAGGAAATAAAAAAAGAAGCTGAAAGCGATGATTTCATTTTAGAAATAAAAAGTAAAATGGTAGCAAATGACCAAAAAGTGCAGGAGATTTATTCAATTTGTGACGGAATTTTATTATATGGTGAGAGAGTAGTAGTACCAAAAAAGTTGCAGAAAAAAATCCTACGGGACTTTCATATGGGTCACCCGGGGATTAATAGAACAAAAAGCTTAATGCGAAGCTTTGTATATTGGAAAGGAATGGATGTGGATATCGAAAACATGGTTCATAGATGTAAAGCGTGTGCGTTAGCAGCTAAGGCACCACCGATAGTACACAAACCATGGCCAAAGACGGATCATCCGTGGGAAAGATTACACATTGATTTCGCTGGTCCAGTAGAAGATTATTACTACTTAATAGTGGTAGATAGCTTTACAAAATGGCCGGAAGTACTACGCTGCAAATAGCCTACGTCCAATACCACAACAACTTTTTTGCATGAACTATTTGCACGGTTCGGTGTGCCAGAGTGTATTGTGAGTGACAATGGTACACAATTCACTTCTGACGAATTTAAGGAATTTTGTGAGTTATATCAAATTAACCACATAACGACGCCGCCGTATCATCCGAGATCCAATGGACTCGCAGAAAGATTTGTAGATACGTTAAAGCGCGCTCTGAAGAAAGCCTCAGGAATTCCAACGGAAAAGGCGCTTCAGCAATTCCTACAAGTATACAGAATCACGCCTAACCAGAGAACACCATCATCCATGGCACCAGCTGAACTAATGTTCGCTAGGAAAGTTAAGTCAGTGTTTGACAAGCTTTTGCCAGGAAGAAATAGAATAAAGAACACTATGTATACAGCTAGAAAAAGATACACCCCCGGAGAGAAGGTCTTTTTCAAGTGCTATAGGAACAACATTGAGTTCTGGGAGCGAGGCATAGTGGACAAGAGAATCGGTGACCTGATTTACATAATAAAAGGGCCGAAGAATACTCATAAAAGGCACCAGAACCAACTCAAAAAATGCTACGTGCTAGAGCATGAAGAGAGTATACCGGATGAGGAGGAAGATCACATTGATGTAATGTATGATACTTTTCAAGTAGAACCTCCGCAGAGTGCTCATGAACCGAGAAGATCCGGTAGGAAACGAAAGTTCACGGACCCATTGGACGTGAATCCAAAACGGAAAAGATATTGAAAAAAAAAAACAGATATACATATGAACTATGCAAAGGGGATCTACAAAGAAATAACCATGATCATCATCCCATATAGAAGCCAGTTTGAAATCCAAAAGGGATTCCAAGGCTTGGGAGGGGGTGTTGTGGTAGGATCCACCTAATCTGCATAGGTGACTACCAACTATATAAATAGTGGTTGGTACCGGAAGACGGGAGGAGTAATCACGAGATCCAACTAGAGACTCTGATCGACTGCGACTAGTCAACACATTCTCCAGGAATGTATTCCCAGAAATATACAGAAATACTATATGTACTTATTGTGTACACTTTCTTGTTATAATAAATTCTTGTTCTAAGTACATTTTGTGTTGCATTATTATTCCATGCAATAGGCGAGATTCAACAATGAGTCAAGACTCAACAGGAGGGAAGGTGATAGAGAGAGAGAGGGGGGTTGTGTAAAGATAGGGCTTAGAGATTAGTGGTTAAAGCGGTCGGTTTCCTCAACCAAGAATTTACTCTACACTTTTTAGTTTTTAATATTGGTTTGTATGTTACTTTGGCAAATACCAGGATAAAATCAGATTCAAATTAATTTAATTAAATGGATCTTAATCTAAATAAAATTCAGTGTTACTATGGTAAAACTTAAGCATTTGTTTTTTGGCCGAAGTCTTATAGTCAGTGGAGACATTTATAGAAGGAGTAGAAGGGTTGGGGAAGCGGAGAATGAGAAGGGAAAGGCGGGGTAGTGGTAACTTTAGCAGCCTTCCCTACTTAGATACTTCTTAATTTTTGGAACTATGTAAATGGGTTTTGACCGTGGGTTTATTATTATGAAGTGGTCACTAGTACAGATAATAATTAGAAATCACAATAACATGTCAGATACAATAGGTGGAAGTGACTTTGGAGAATTAATAGACATTCAAAAGCAAATACCAAATTTAAGCATTGAGCTATGGATTATGGAAAGTGATGGTCAGTGGAGACATTGAGTTGAGGGGAACATAAGAGGGGATATAGAGGGAGTGGGAGGCCTAGAGAAGTAGAGGGTGAAAAGGAATGGGCGGGGTAGTGGTAGCTTAGCGGACTGACCTGCCAAGATATTTCTTAAGTATTGGAACTATGTAAATGGGTTTATACAGTGGGTTGATTGTTAGGAGTAGTCACTAGTACAATTAATAATTAGAAATTACTATAATATTGTCAGATACAATAGGTGGATACAGTAAATAACTTTAGAGAATTAAGAGACATTCAAAAACAAATACCAAACTTAAGGAAAAAGCTATGGATTATGGAAATGTTATAAAATGTGTTAGTTTGGAAACATGGGTAAGGTGTACTTCGGCAAGACAGTCTTAGGTGCCACCATGTATATTGGAAAGGAATGGATGTGGATATCGAAAACATGGTTCATAGATGTAAAGCGTGTGCGTTAGCAGCTAAGGCACCACCTATAGTACACAAACCATGGCCAAAGACGAATAATCCGTGGACAAGATTACACATTGATTTCGCTGGTCCAGTAGAAGATTATTACTACTTAATAGTGGTAGATAGTTTTACAAAATGGCCGGAAGTACTACGCTGCAAAAAGCCTACGTCCAATACCACAACAACTTTTTTGCATGAACTATTTGCATGGTTCGGTGTGCTAGCGTGTATTGTGAGTGACAATGGTACACAATTCACTTCTGAAGAATTTAAGGAATTTTGTGAGTTATATCAAATTAACCACATAACGACGCCGCCGTATCATCCGAGATCCAATGGACTCGCAGAAAGATTTGTCGATACGTTAAAGCGCGCTCTGAAGAAAGCCTCAGGAGTTCCAACGGAAAAGGCGCTTCAGCAATTACTACAAGTATACAGAATCACGCCAAACCAGAGAACACAATCAAACATGGCACCAGCTGAACTAATGTTCGCTAGGAAAATTAAGTCAGTGTTTGACAAGCTTTTGCTAGGAAAAAATAGAGTAAAGAATACTATGTATACAGCTAGAAAAAGATACACCGCCGGAGAGAAGGTGTTTTTCAAGTGCTACAGAAACAACGGAGCGAGACATAGTGGACAAGAGAATCGGTGACCTGATTTACATAATTAAAGGGCCGAAGAATACTCATAAAAGGCACCAGAACCAACTTAAAAAATGTTACGTTCTAGAGCATGAAGAAAGTATACCGGATGAGGAGGAAGATCCCATTGATGTAATGTATGATATTTTTCAAGTAGAACCTCCGCAGAATATTCCTGAACCGAGAAGATCCGGTAGGAAACGAAAGTTCACGGACCCATTGGACGTGAATCCAAAACGAAAAAGATATTAAAATTAAGCGGATTGAAATATACATATGAAGTATGCAAATGGGATCTACAAAGAAATAACCATAATCATCATCCCATATAGGGAGCCAGTTTGAAATCCAAAAGGGATTCCAAGGCTTGGGAGGGGGTGTTGTGGTAGGATCCACCTAATTTGCATAGTGGAGTACCGACGATATAAATATGGTTGGTACCGGAAGACATGGGGGCGAATACAGAGATCCAACTAGAGACTCTGCCCGACTGCGACTTAGTCAACACATTCTCCAGGAACGGTCTTCCCAGAAATATACAAAAGACTATATGTAAATATTGTGTACACATTCTTGTTTCAATATATTTTATTCTAAGTACATTTTGTGTTTGCATTATTATTCCATGCATTAGATAAGTTTCAACATGAACCATATAAAAGGAAAACAGTTATAACTTGCTTGTTTCATTTATTGTATTTTTGTAAATAATATATTATATATTTTCTGAAAACAAAACAAGGACTAAATTCTGAGTAGCTAATCAATATTCGATTAATATTTATTTTAAGGATAGGTGGAATAAATATTGAAATATCATTAAGATGAATTGCAAATAGTCATTAAATATTGATTGACGGCACAAATATATTCTTCAAATTCTTTTTACTTAAAATCTTGAAGGCATATCGATGTTGGGTTAGGACAAGTAGTAATCCTCATCATCATCATCATCATCATCATTAATACTATTCGTGTTACTGTTGTGCCTTTGCGATGAAGCAAATACAGCATTGTGGCGGCCATGTGTTTCCACAGTGAAATTGATATTTTTAACAAAAAATGCAGACAAAAGAGAATCCTAATTCACTAAGTCAATAAGTTTAGTAGAGGCAAGGAAAGAACAAACCAAAATATGGATATATAAAATGTTTTAAATATTTGAATATATCTATTCGTCGTTTTTGTTTGCTTTTTGACAATAATTATATCTGGATGAAGTTTCTCAACTAAAATTGTTACTTTGATTAAAGTTTAATAATCGGGAATTAAAATCGGTTATTCAGCATGTGACCAATATCAAAGAACTCATATATATATTTCTTTTATCCCCAAGGATAGAAGCGTTGTGTGAAGATGTAATCCAGTGAATTGACCCAAATAGTTATGAGTTCAATACCTGGCCACTGCAAAGGTGAACAACAACAACAAAAAAAAGACAAAAGTTGAGTTACTAAAGGGAATTAAATGAAACAGATCACCAGAAAAATCATTATACGTGGAACAAGAACAATCTACCCCAGTGGACTAAATAAAGGGTTCGGTTCGAAATTGTAACGTTTATAACCTGAAGAAGGCTGGAGCGGACAACGGCTGAAACGCCGTGAATATAACAATAAAGATGAGAACAACTGTAAATGATATATATATATATATATATATATATATATATATATATATATATATATATATATATATATATATGTGTGTGTGTGTGTGTGTGTGTGTGTTTGTGTGTATAAATGTTTTCTATACTGGGAGAAGAGAGAAAGTATTAGGAAGATATGTAGCAGACAACAATAATATAAACTTTGCAAAAATTAATATCTGTATCATATCCCTTTATAAGCAGATGTGTTTTGCAACTATCTTAATATGAAGAAAACTGTTTAAATGTTTCTTTCTTCATCAGTAGACACAGTAGGTGTTACATCACAGTCATTAGTGGTTGAGAAACAAGCGAAGAGTAAAGAAATTTGCTGCATTTTTGCTGCAATTTTGTTCACTGCAAAGATGAACAAAAAAAAAGACAAAAAAAGACAAAAGTTGAGTTATTAAAGGGAATTAAATGAAACAGATCACCAGAAAAAGGAACTAGAAGAATCTACCCCAGTGGACTAAATAAAGGGTTCGATTCGAAATTGTAACCAAACTAGACCCTTAACCATTACTAAGGTGCCACATTAGAACTTCTTGAACACTTTCCATTCTCTTTTAATGGGCCACAAGCTTATATCGGATTAAATGCTTGAAAGGCTGGAGGCTATCTCATTAATTTGATATCTTAAAACATTTTTGCTAAGGTGAATTTGTGGAATGTGGAAGCATATTATTTAGCATTAATATATATTTTAGCTTAAAAGTTTATTGGTTGTAAAAAATGGCATGTCCAAGAACGTACAATAATTATCTGCATTTATCTTAACATCATCAGTCGTAGGGACACACATCATATTTTACTTCTAAGTCTATTTTGATGAAAGACAAGCTCTAGCTCAGACATATAATGTCGATCATCAACAAAAAATTCTCTTTATGATATTTACTTGAAATGGTAGTTTGCTTGCTTTCACGGCTTTAGAAATTGTTCTAAACATTCTGTATCTTTTTCTCTCTTCAACGCCACTTTCTTCAAATATTTTCTTGGCCATTCTTAAAATTTTTTTGTGAGATTGTTAAAATTATTTTTCATATCTTGCCAATTTTTTAACTTCTTTTCTTTTAAAAAAATATTCTGCAATATTTGATTGCTTGGGTATTTTATTCGCTATTTCCAAAGTCTTATGCTAATCACTCGATTATATCTCGTGTGTGTGTGTGTGTGTGTGTGTGTGTGTGTGTGTGTGTGTGTGTGTGTATTTAATGAAATCTGTCTGTTTGTCTGTCTGTATGTCTGTCTGTCTGTCTCTCTTTCTCTCTCTCTCTCTCTCTCTCTCTCTCTCTATATATATATATATATATATATATATATATATATGATTAACCGTGCAAAATTAATTTATTCTTCGCGTAAAGAATTGAGCAACATAAAACAAAGACTTATCGAATATAATTTCCCTAACAATCTTGTTGACGAGCAAATACATTTTGGTTTAAAGAATGTTTAAAAAAATAACACAAGCAATCATCTCGATATAAGCAAAAATAAATACGTCATTAACTTATTAAATCGGAACCAGATCCACCCAAATTATAAAGATCAAAATCCACTAAAAATATAATTTACCGGTACATATCACTTCAAGATTCCAATAGATACCTAAGATTTATCACTTATTATAAAGTTTAAGACATCTAAATATTACCAATAACATGGGATATTAAAAATCTTCTCTATATAAAATAATGTTGTTTATGAATTCTCATGTTCTTTGAGAGATTGCATCTCCAATATCAATAATCAGAAAACAACATAAAATTCTTACGTTGACCGCAGACACATCTCACTTTCTCGTTGGCTAACATATCATTTAACGCAATTCGTGCACATATCGATCATTACAACCCAACAATAAAATACAACTATAGAACAAATATTGCAAGGAAAGAATCAACAATTTAGGAGCTATTATTATACAAACGAATAAAAAAGCGTTTATATAAAATATTAAATGCACGCAAAAACATTTAATAAAAATTTAAAATATATAAATATTTCATACATTCTTTTCTGGTGCAGTTTAGCTTTCTGTAACTGTTTTGCACATTGTCATGTCCATAAAGAAATACATAAATAAAAAATTAATTATAATGTCACGGCATCATACCCATAAAAAATAAATAAAAATTAATTATAGTGTCAAAAATAATTATGTTAAAAATAATTATAACAATTATAATTATCATTAATTCACTCATTCTAAACCAATCAAAATCGACCTCACTTTTCTCCTCTACACACACAAACAGGTGACATTCTCACTATCGGACAAGCACTTCACACGGACAAGTCGTTAACACGTGCATCAACGAAAATTTCATCTGCTTTTCCTTTTTCAGAACATAATAGTAACAATTATTTTTTAATACTCAACAAAAAATCGATGTAAGAAAACCCCATACACTTTTTGTATTTTTCCAACTAAATTATTTGGATACTCATTACACACGTCTATAAAACACATAAAAAACGACTGTATACGTTTTACTTATTCTTTATTTTATCATTCTGTCGGATTCCGATCCATATTTGATCTACATTTGAACCCAGACTCACAATTTTAAGCAGTATTAATGTCTCTTGTGTTTCCAACACCACATAACAACCAGATAATAAATAATACTCGTTTTGTTTCTGCGTTTTGCTGTTTCTCATTTTGACGAGTATTTTTTTGTATATATAAATGTAAGTAATTTTATAATTATAACTCTCCTACAATATGATATCATTTTGAATTAATTTGAATTTCAGTGTTTCCAAAAATAAGAAAATGTTAAATGATAGGATGTAGCCAACAAAATTTTGTCTACCACACTGACAACGCGCATAATAATGATTAGGACCGTCGAAATTACTTGAACGAAATATGAACTTCGGACAGTTTAACCACAATAGTCAAAATTCTAATATCTAATTGGAAAATTGGTAAATACAATAAAAATCTAAACAAAGAGAACTTGTCGATTGAATTTAGCAAAATTGTTTGGATTAATAATTGGTGTCTGAATCGTTGTTTCCTTTGGAACAAAGTAAGTGGAATTGATAAAAGAATTCGACTGGAAACTGTAGAAAGTAGAGAAAACGATTAACGATTTATGAGATAAATATTCCTTTTTGTTAGCCATTTATGGGTTACCTCCTCCTAATTTTCGACAACGCTACTAGGGAACGCTTTCCAGACTCTTTATTCGCCAATTTGACACACACACACACACACACACACACACACACACACACACACACACACAGAATTTCCACGTTCATTTTACACACACATCTTTGTCTTTTTCACTTTGTTGTTAATACATTATCATTCTTGTCGTTTCTTTACATTTCTTTACGTGGGCTCACATCTCGAGTCTGCCATGTTTGTTGTGTGTGTTTCAGGAGACAACATGTTATTCCCAATTTCAAACACCGACGTTACTTACTCCCAAAACAAGTTGGGAACCGCGCACAACCGGTCCGCGATACCATGTTAGGAGATTAATACCACATGGATAAAGACTGAGCAATTAAGTCTTTAAGATAAAAAAAGCAAACGCAGAACGTTTAGATCATTTTTAAGCCCCTGTCTTTCTATGCCAAACCAAAGATATTTATTTACCTGTCGTTTTAAAAAAGATGTGATAAAAATTTGATTGATCTCGGCAATACGTGTAATAGTATATAATTATATTTGAGTACGTTAGTTTATAGATATTTATCCGAACGGCCACTCAAAGTGAATGTAACACAAAGTCGAGTTTGAGGTGGGATGGACTAGGAACTAAACTTGTTCAAGCCTTCGCAGCACTTTCCCTTTTGGAGACGCTCCATGTCGACCATACCCTCTCCTCACGAAGGAGAAGTATTGATAACATATTGAGCACAATGTTTTAAATGACTTACTGATAGTCCAATAAGTGAAGTATGTTAGTGAAGAGACCTGCTCCAAAAATACACAAAACTACTACCAATAACGTCATCAACATAAGATTTTTCGAAAAAAAAAAAAAATCGACCTACATCCAGTGCTTACAGTTCCCTTTTCCTATTCGTGCAAGTCCTTATTTGCTTACACATGTTCACTGCCACACCTTCTTTTACTCTGACCCGTCAGTTGCATGCTTACACAAGACAGGTACTTTTGAAATTTTTATTTTAGTTTTTTCAGAAAATGTCGGCTGCAAAAAATTTTTGACATTTCAGGTGAACGTGGATGCGCGAAAAATAAATGCTAACGAGCACACACACACACACACACACACACACACACACACACACACACACTCTCTCTCTCTCTCTCTCTATATATATATATATATTTCTCTTTCTCTCGCACACACTCTCTTTCTCTCTCTCTCTCACACACACACACTTTCTCACACACTCTCAAACATTCTCTGTTTTACACACACACATACACAGACATGAACATATTTTATTGAAATCAAATATCTATCCGTTAAATTTTAAAATTATATTTTACCAGTTTATGCATTACCAAATCTGGATTAAATCTGTAAAGAAATTTGCTAAAGTTTATAATTTGTTTGATTACTATTCATTATGATAACTGTTACTGTTATCATTTTTTAATTCTGATATTTATTTCAGAAACGCTATAATTCAAATTTAGATATACAAGTAATGCCATGGGTAGAATATGGAGCGAAATGGATATAATTTTATATATTTTTTAACTAATCCGTTAGGAATCATACAACTTGACAGCGTCTAAAATGTTAATTTTTAGAATGTTAAATATGTTTTAAAATACATTTCCTTGTGGTAGAAAATATAATTCTTAATGTGAGTTGTTCCTTTTGTACGAGGATAGCTTCAAATTTATTTTTTACAGTTCGTACTATTGGTACTATTTTAACATTATCTAATATTTAATAACAATATTACTAGTCATACAGCATGATTATAAATATTAGATTTAAAATAATTTATTTACACACAGACACACAATATTTGTATGAATTGTGATTCTTTGGTGTTTTTCGAGTATCGTGGGTGTCATATTGTGATTTTAACTTCAAAACCCCCGTTTATAAAACAAACAACAATTCCCACACAAATACAAAATAACCATCATAAATAATTAATACATCATATTTAATATCCTCTACACACTCAACATTTTAAAACGAACTCAGAAATAGAAAACAAACATTAACTAACAATAATTTTCTTAACAACATACCAATGTTGTTTATAGAGATTATCATGCTCTTTGGGAGATTGCATCACCAACGCGAATAACAAAAACAAAAATCAAAACAAAAAACAAAAAACAAAAACAACATTAAATTCTTACATTGATCACACAACTCTTTTGTAGGTTAACTTGTCACTTATCGAAACTTAGTACAATTTATTTACATATCCATCATCACATCAAAAGTATGATTATTAACATAACAGAAATATTAGTAAATAACATTAAAATATTATACACCATTCATTATAATGGAAAACTCAAAATACTTGAAGCTATACAACACATACACACACACACACACACACACACACACACACACACACACACACACACACACATACATACAAACGCAAACACAAACACACACACATACACACGCGCGCACTAAACATTATCTTTCATCACAGGAGACGACATTTAAAAATATGTTTCCTTGTTGCGGAAAGCTTAATATTTGACTCCATAAGTATTCTTTGCGTAAACACATAAATGTTTCAGTCATTGTTGTAAAAATATAATATTCTCAAGTACTTTGAGAAAGTTATGCATTTATTTGTTTCGTCGCTTGCTCCTTTATAGCAGTAAACGCAGTAAAAGAATATCCATTTGAAATATAAAGAATGATAATCAGTATATTTAACGAGTAAAAATTTAATAACATTTAATAATTCAGAAATGAGATACGTGACTTAGAATATCATTGTTTGAAACATAAGAAATGGGAAACAGGGAACATTTGTAGACGGTTTATTTGAAAATTTTTTATTTTTTTATTTTTTGGCGGTATCAACCGTTTGAGTCTTTAGACACAAACAGCTGATACCGCCAAAATTATTTGACCTGTTGCGGATTCATTTTTTAACACTTGGAGAAGGGTTTCATATATATTAACCAATGAGAGCCGATTTCTTGAAGCCCTTGTGAAAACTTGAAGTGAGCTGATATGAAGGTCGCTTTTTCAATAAAAACGACTGCTATGAGCGGAAAAGGATAGAGAAAAAAGAATATGCCATTGACGAGATAGCAGTTAACGGAGAAGTCAGTTAGCACCCACAAAGGACTGGTCCATCGAAGGAGGTCATAAATCAACAATAGACATGGTTTTCGTATTTATAAATTGTAAAATAAATGTTTTTCCCTTTTAAAATTTTACGCAGTGGTCGTCTTGTTTCTTAAGTTTGCGCCTATTATCGAGAGTTGCTGTTTCTGCAAACTAAGTTTTGTGTCTGGCACAAGAACTTGGAGTTGGTAGGAAAGTAAATTTTTTATGTTTTGCACAAAATTTTTATGTTACTGTTTTAATTCCTGAATGCAAATAACAAAATGTTGTTTTTACAAGACTCTTCTGCGTGAATTTTTAAGGAAATTTTTTGTACCGTCTGGCTGGATAGTTTTTCTCGTGCGTGATAAAAATAGATTATCAAATTAAGGAAACATTTAAGTTAACTCAGATTCAAAAGAAAGGGTTTTTTCTGACTACCGTTAACAATTTCTAAAGAATTTCATAATGTAAACGTTAAGCGTGGTCTTAACTTGAAAAGTGAAGGGGGATTTGTGTAAAATTCCACCTTAAACATTATTTCAGTGTAAATTCAGTATATTGACTGAAACAAATATTCTGCTTTGAAGTTATCGGAGAATTTCAAGGATAAATTTCTGCCGTGATTTGTGGTCAAAAGAAATTATTGAGTCTGTTGTCGGACGTAATTTCAGATTAGGCGTTTCTCCCCTCTACACCGTTTTCTTGGTATTTATCGCCGTTTTCTGTCTTGTATCTGTTTCGCTCGTAATAGAAGTCATACATGCCTTACCCAGACCAACTCTCTCACTTCGAGACGCCGGCAAAAAATCTCATTCACTGCTTCCGCCCCTTGACTCGGGTTCCGGTTCACTACGTCTTCTACATTCCCTCCTTGTCTCATGATCACACATGTAACAGTGCGGATGCGGTCTTTTGTTTCGAGTGTTCCTCCGAAGAGGGATTGTCTGAACTTCTTCTTCTTCGGAGCTCTCAGAAGAGTTGTCAGAGCTGTCAACGTTATTACTTGGGTTCTCAGGTGAATCCTCGATCTCACGTGGTATGGGATCAACCAGCAACTTGCTTTCAGACGATTCATTCTCACTATCACTCGCGAATGATGACGTTTCGAGGGCAGGGCGAAGCACCCTTACATGGCGCGGGATTTCGTCTACCAATACGGAATGCTCACTGACGATATCGTTGACACGCCCCTTTTTGAAGTTGGTGCTGCACCGGCTATTGAGAGGCTTCACCCACATGGAGTCTCTTATCCTATATGGTCTATGCACTTCTTTTCGATCTGGCAGATACACACTGTCGATCCCTTGGACTCGTACTCGGTAGGTGTAGATAGCATTGGCAGGTGCACTTGAAGTAAACACGTCGTCTTTTGCTGTCGTGTTATATCTATACACCACTTCCATGACTGTACACTGCTTTGTGGCAGCAATCTTTTTTACGCTTCGGTGGCACTTTTCTGCTACGCCATTGCCACTTGGTACATGCGCACATCGCAGTCGAAGATGGATCCCCCAGTTGTTCAGGAAGCGCTCAAACTGTCTGTTGCAGAAAGGATTTCCTTCAAGGCTCCTCGTTCATAAAACACTGACTTTAACTGGCAGATGGCACTTGAAGAGTCCTGCCGCGACAATGGTCGCCAGACTGTAAATCTGGTGGGTCCGTAATCTATAAGCGCGAGGAAATGCTGACCGCCGTTAATGTGTTATATCCACAGCCTGCTCCAAGTGCTGCTTACCCCCAGCTTCCCTTTTCGCCATTTGACTGGTGCGGGGTCTATTGACTGGCACAGTTGGCACCTCTTGACTACAGACATGACGGGTACTGAGGGACTGGTCAACCGTACGAAATAGTACGTTCTTCTTACACCGAGGTGCCCAATGCAACGGTGTATTTTCATTATCTCATCTGCCTCCTCAACAGAAGCAGCACATACCGGTGGTACAGACTCAACGCCCCTTTTTATGGCGTCATACCATCTTTGTGGCACACGGGTCAATCTGTCAGCAAGTTTGCAGTTTGATGTTACTAATGTTACATCCACAGACAGATCATATTCAGTGACTAGTCTCTTGATAGTCTCTAACTTCCTCCTGATCAGAATCTCGCTCGCTGCCATGGTGCACACTCTGGCTTTACCTGTCAAGATATCCGACACCCAATGTTATACGCATAAGGAGTCAGTCGGTATATGCAGCTTTTTAACCCTACACTGGAGCGCTAAGTTGACGCCCTTTAGTACAGCTTCCAGCTTTAATATGTGCGGCGTCATTTATTGGCCGCAGCCAGTACGCGTTCTCAATTGCCGTTCCGTCCTTTTCCAACAAGATTCCAATCGCCAGTGAACTTGCATCGACCCACACATTCATTTTTTGTCGATGCACACACCATTCTCCTTTGGCAGGGTCGTTCTTCTTGCTATGGTCTCTGTCACCATGCGAATAAGCAAAGGGCCAGTCGTCTCATCTTCCCAACCTTTGGTAACCACGCTTGCCGTGCGCTTCACGATGCCTACCGTTACTCGGAGCTATCCGCACACCGGTAGGTGCCCCACAAGCCTTCTACATAGGGAAGAAAAACTGTTCACCTTGTTGTTAGGACGTCAGGTATTGCTGAAACTGCAGTTCTGTGTCTCCATTGCAAGGTTCCTTGCTCGCCTCGAACATCCAAGCCCAACACACGGGCGCCATCTTCCAGCCGTTCCGGATCCTTGCAGATTAAGCCAAACTGGGCCAATTTAGCTGTTACCTGCTTGTGATGACACAATGCCTTCGTTTACATAAATGTCATCGATGTACGCTGACATTTCCTTCTTTTACTGTTTCTTCTTGAGATATCACGGCACTGATAATTGCCTTTATTATCTGCAGTGCCAAGTTCAATCCAAAGCCCAGTCTGGTAAGGCAGTACCTTCTGTCGGCAAATATCACCGTCTGAAACAGCCACAATGACTCACCAACTCAGACTTTCTTAAATCTAGCAAAGAGATATTATATCCATGCTGTCGCCATTCCCGCATTTTACTGATACAAACATCAGCATCAGCCGTGAATGCGTCGACATATTGGTCCAGCTCTCGGGAATCCATTACGGGCCTGACTTTTGACTTTTTAGGTTGCACAATCGCCATCAAAGGGATCAGGCCTTTAATCCGAGTTTTCTATGAGGATAGGGAATAAACCAACCATCTTTAATCCAAGCCCGGAGCTCCTTTTCGTACGCACCATATTGTCCCCGGCCTCGTTTCCCAGGCAATCCCGAGCAATATGTCCGGCCTCATTGCATCGATAACAACGTACATGCACTAATTGTTTTCTATCCATGCAACTTCTTGTCACATGGCCACATTGCATTTATAGCAGACGATTCCGGTGCGTGAGCCCGAACTGGGGGAAGCTCTAACACTACTTTGGTTTGCTTGTGTGGCTGCGATAATGGGTTCCTCTAAAGCAGAGTCATCATTCAGGATAGTTCTGGCCCTTGTTCAATAATTTGTCGAGCGCTAGCGTGTCTACACAAGCGTTTGCCCATAAAAGTTGCTTTACTCTAACCGGGAGCCCGCTAAGAACCTATATGCTAACGCTGGTTCGGGTAGTTCACCAAAAAGAGCCGCCAGCTTCTTCATTGCGGCCAAATAAACGTCCACAGTTTCGCCTGTCTGCAGAGTCCGTGCCACAAATTGTTCGTAGGCAATGCAGGAGTCAATGACAAACGCCTTCTAGAGTACAGCCATGATTCTAGTTGGTTCTTCCTTCTCCTTATCACTAAGCTGTTGATATACAGCGAATGCACCGCCAGTCAGTTGTAGAGGAATCACATGCTCGATGGCTTCCATCCCGGACAGGCCACAAATTTGTTCGACTTTTTCTACCCATTCCAACACAGAAGTAGTGTCATCGAACTCTGGAATGAGTTTTACAACTTTGTCTTCCATTTCGCCGAAATACCTTGTTGGCAAAAGAAATTAGCAACTCTGTTGTGGGACGCAATTTGAGATTGGGCGTTTCTCCCCTCTACACCGGTTTCTTGGTATTTATCGTTGTTCCTTGTATCCGCCTCGTTCGTTCGTTCGTTCTATCACAAATGCACGTATCGTACGATGTACCTCGACAGAATTCACTCTCTTCTTCAAGATGGTCTCGTTTGACGGAATGACGCACTCGCCTTCTCGCCTTCTCTCAAATAGAAGTCCTACATGCCATACCCAGACCAACTCTCTCACTTCGAGACGCCGGCAAAAAATCTTTCACCACTTCCGCCCCATGACACAGGTTCCGGTTTACTACGTCTGCTAAATGATTTCTTCAAAAAATATTCATTCAGTATCGTGACTGAATTAAACTAAATGTGTTGGTTAACCGAGTGTTAACTTTGAAACCTTAAACTGAAAAATCTGTGCGTAGGTTTTGCCTTTTATTCTGTAAAACTTATTTTAAGTGAAAATTCTGTTTTCATAAAAAATCAAAAAAGCTGTATTTATGCCATGTAATGCACACACTTTGAATCTGGTTGTGTTCACTGTCATCGGTGGCTTTGGTTGCATACTTTCGAGTAGTTAACCGTTTATATGCCTTATCTTCTGCCTCGACCTTTCATTGGAAGATACTATTAACTTATGTGCTTATTTCGTTGAAAGCACAATTTGATAGGAATCGCGAATCAATGCAGTCAGACCATTGCGCTTTCATTTTAAAAGATTAGATCTGCGCTTATCAACCTGCGAGAAAATTCTTTGGAAAAGAGAGACGACGCTACAGCGACTGAAGCAACATCACTGCTGGACTGGATTTCTACTGGATTTTGTACTTAGCATCATCATTCAGATGAACAAAAGGAGTCAATTGTTGCAGTCTTCTGATTTTACTATCGATATAATGATCGCAGAGATCAATGCAACTTACAGTTTTCTTCAAGGCTATCGCGAAAATGGCTACGCCTCTGTTATGCCGTCAACGTGTAAAATAGCAAAAGAAAAGGATATTGATGAAAGGTTTGCATCACAAGTGCGACGTCGCAAAAGACGTTTATTTGGATACGAGTTCTGCCCCGAAATTCAAACACCAGTATAACGTTTTCGTCAGCCATTTTTTTTTCATCTCTCTTGTTGACCAGGGTTTGTCTTCAATTAATAATCGTTTTTCTCAGCTGTCCCAGTGGAATGAAATTCATGGATTCATTCAAAATTCAGACACCTTTTAAATGCAGCGGAGAATGGGAATCTGGAGGTGCACTGCAAACGATTTCACACCAAAATGGGTGACGTTGAACTAGAAGATTTAACCCATGAGATTAAGAGATTTGCTTCAATTCTTAAACAGGAATTAGACATCATAAATGAAAAAAGGAAGCAAAGAACCGCCCATAATTTTTCACATTACTTTTTTTCGGAATATCTTAGTTAATACTTACCCGAACTTGAGCATTGCATTGCGAGTGTTGCTTACTATACCAGTCACTGTTGCAGGCGCTGAAAGAAGTTTCAGCAAACTAAAACTAATAAAAATTATCTACGATCTACAATGAATGATGAAATGTTATCCGGGTTAGCAATGATTTCTATTGAAAGTGAATGTGCTCGATCCCTCGATTGTGATGAAGTAGTGAATACATTTTCTCTTGTTAAATATCGAAAAATACCATGTAAAATTTTATTTTCCACCCATGATATTGAATGCATCAATAATCTGCAGATAAAGAGGCCGAGCTCTACTTAATAAGTTCAGCATTTATGCAATTTTTGCCTGTTACATGTTTACAGTTTTTTATACGAAAGTTATCAATCCAACGACATTGAAGTTATCGTCATATAAAAAGTTTTCGAACGAAATAAGTTTTTTTTTCAGATGCGGTTCTCGTGGGTATTTCTTAGGAATAACATAATTGGTCCATGTCGCTGAAGAAGCATTGTAGCAGATTTGTATTTATACATTCTATTGTATTTATTTTCAATTTTCTAGTTGAATTGTTTACATAAGATGTTATGATCCATTAATATACATAATTAAATTACAATAAAATATTCATTTTATATGAATACAACTACTGTGAAAATTGCAGTGATTTTAGTAACTCTAATTTTTGGATTTTTTAAAACAGGAAATCGCGAAAATCAATGTTTTCATCATTTTCTATCTCTCTCTCCGTCTCTGTCATTTTCTTTCACTCCTCCTCTATCTGTCTCTCCTCGTGTCTCCGTTATTTTATCTCTCTCTCTTCTATTTTTCACTGACTATCTCAGTACTGATTTTTTTTGTGACACAGGGACAATGGGGAAAGGTAGGTACAACAAGCTGAAATGTTACAGGATCTCACTGAGAATGTACAAATGCATTTATTTAACTATGAATCGTATTAGAGGGAACTTTGTTTTAGTTTTTTTAGTGCACATGAATGACAAGCCCAGGTGAAAGAGACTCTAACTAAACCATATATATTAGGTATGTCCAATATTTCGCTAAAAAGTGGTATACCTTGACGAAAAAAGGTCCCCAAATTGATAAAACAATTTTTAACGTTTAAATATTTATGTTGTTATTAAAGAGGAAAGACCAAAGTATTTTCTGAATATTTTTTCAGATTTTTTAATCCTTCCTATAAATGTTAAAAATTTTATTAAAAAATCTTGTTTTTTTTTCGAGTCAAAAAATTTCGTAAAATCGAACTTATCGACATTTCTGTCGGAAATATCATAGTTTGTTAGTTAAAAAATCACGAAAAATCAATTACACCTTTTTCTTTTGTTATCTTAGGAAATGTAGAATGATTAAAGTATACTTAATGTAATTTGAAAGAAACATTACTTACATTTTTAGCAGAAAATTTTTTAAGAGAGATATTTCCAACCAAGGTGGTCTATTTTCGTGCGTGTTGACAGGCGTTAATTGATGTACGTCAATATATTCACAACTTACGGCACGGAAAATTATTGGACGGTAGCGCAGAAGTGATATAATTCGTTCTAATTTTAAGTGAATCTGGTTAGTAGATTTAAAAAAAAAAATTCACTTTCAAATTTTTTTTTTTTTACCTTACGTTTGAGGGAGAATTCTGCACTGAAAATAACATTTAAATTATGAAAGAAAATCAAATTTTACAAGTAAAAATAAAACAGTAAAAAAAATACATTCTTTTAAATTGAGGTTTATTATTTCAGTCATGAAATATTTTTCTGAGAATATAAAAATTACATGAAACACCATTAATTGAAATGAGATTTTATTTCTTTTTTATTAAGGCAGATTTTTTTCTATTTATTAATAATTATGATATGGCAGTAATATGAGTTTTATTTTATTTATTAATAAAATTAACATGCTATGTTGGTTTTGTTTTTTGACTCAACAAGTATTTAGTAGTAGCGAGCTAACTCCAGAAAATTTAAACTCCAAAAATCGTTTTAATTGATAATTTGTCGTGTGGATAATAATTCCAAAGTAATGTACAATGAATTTATGCATTCGATTTCAAACTTGAAAATTTGGGTGGACTTCCAAGGGCGTTTTTTTTGTTTTTTTTTGTAATTGTAAATAGTCGATATTTTCTTTTATCCCACTATTCGATTATATTTGAATAGAAAAAGAAAAAAATTGAAAATAATACGACGATATTCAGAAAACTTGACAAGCGTTGTTTTGTTGTTACTGAACGAATCAAAGCCATTTCTGAAGTAAAAAAAAAACTTGCTTCTATCAAAAGAAACTACTCACGTGACATTATTTCAAGGTGTGCATCCATACTTTCGTTGGAGACAATTTTAAATACAATTTTGGAATATTAAAAATTATTTTAAAAATAATTATGGTTGTCAGATTTTAATAAGCTTTCAAATTTATGATCTTTAAAAAGTAGAGAACATAATATATCATTTCCATAAGGTTGCAGAAAGAACTTAATGTATAAATATATAACAACCTTTTGTCATATTGTGTATTTAAAATTGAAAAAAAAAAGAAAATTAATGTAAAAATTCATTGTTCATCAAAAAAAATTTTTTCTTTCAGATAATAATTACCTTCGTATATATTATTCAGAAAAACCATTAAAAACTTTCTTAATTAAATATTGTCTTAGTTTTATTGGGTTTTGTATTTTTACAATTGAGGTAAAAGTTTGGACAATTTCGGACATTTTTTTAACAAAAAAATCGATGATTTAGATTTTTCAGAGTTTTGTGCATTTAATTAAAAAAAAAATTCAGGTTGCAAATAAATTTTTTTTTGTGTTTTCATAAAATTAAGTTCGAGGGGGGTAATAGATATAAAAAAAAATATTTAAACCATGACTTTCAAAGAGACAAACATTTCTAAAATAAGTTCATTCATTTCTGAATAAGTTCTGAAGCTTTCATTAAAATCCAACAAGTAGTTAATTTTTACAAGAATTTCGAAATTAATGTGTCTTTCAACTGACAAAAAACAACTAAAAAAAAACGCTAAAATGGCCAAAATTGGACATACCTAATATATATTAATGTAAATTACGGATTATCTCATTCGTCAAACGGTTAGCCTACCACTAACCCTAAAAACCCTTAATTGACCCTAATTTTTCTGTCAGACGATCGGTAAAACAGTAAATACATCAGGTTTTGTCATGCATAGTACAATTTTTTTAATTTAAAAAAAATCAGATTGTTGGAGGTTTTTTTTCATGTGTTGTGTTGGAAATTTTGTAAAACTTTTTTTCAGCGGAGATGCGTTGGTGATTAATCTTTATGGAAATGTAAAAATTTGTGACTTAAACATTTGCTTTCGAGTAAAATTTAGTCATGAAAATATTGGTGGTTATTACAAAAAGAATAATATTTTCACAGATTTTTTAAAATAAAAAAACCTATTCATTATAAAAGTAAATAATTAATGAATATGTACTGAAATTTTCATTTAAATTGTATAATTCCCGGGATTTGGAAATGTGAAAAACGCTACACTCCCCCCCACCCCGCAATTTTCCTTCGAGGGTTCGTGGCCTCCAGGTTGGGAAATTTGGAAATCGACATGTACTGGAGAGGGGTGCCCCCGTATCAAAGTTTCGTTAGTCGTGGCGAGACCTTAGCGCCGGCCTTCCCAACAAGATATGAATACTGAATTATTTTTTTAGAGCGGCATATTTTTTTCCGTGGCTTTTATTGAAAAAAGGAGCTTTGCCAATCATTTTATTTTTTTATAGTAAAATTCACTCCAAGCAAAGTATTAAAGCCACTGAGACATAAGGGCTTACTGGATGTGGAAAAATTAATAAAGAGAAACATTACTAAGGAGCGAGAACAATAGATAACGATTGATATTACATTTAAATGTTTGGAGATCAAAATTGACTGGAAAGCATGGTGCCGGAAGGGAGTTCCACTGGCGAGAAATGCGAGCAAAGAAGCTGTTAGCACGGAACTTTCGGTTACATTTGGCCAACTCAACTGTAAATTGTTTAGTTTAGTACTGCACTTAAATTCATAATCTCTAGGTACCATAGCGAAGAGTCCACCTGAACAATTACCATGAAAGTATTTTTTGAAAAGGAACGCTGTTGGGAAAGTGACTGAAGCCGAGGCGCCAGATTAGGACCAATAATATTGCTGTTTCTTCTTTGTATTTTCTGAAGAATCTCTAAATATATAGCAAGAGCACAAGACCAAATGTGGCAGCAATATTCAAAACTTGGGCGAATGGTAGACTTAGTGATATGTAAGATAAATTCTTGAGAGAAAAAATTTCTAGCTTGATCAAATTTTGTAGTAGCATTTCATAGCAATGGATTTAATAATCTTTCCACTTCATGTCAACTGAGAATGTTAGTACGAGAAGGCGCAACGTAGAGATTAGTATTAATTCCATGCTGATGAAAGGCAAAAAGGGGTCTCTCAGATCGTTAATGGTGAACAGTTTTGTTTTGGAGGCATTAAAATTAACGAGCCATTCTTTGCCCCATTTAACAACACACTGAACGTCGGTTTTGACCTTAACGAACTGATCAGCCTTACTATCGAAACAGAAGTAAATGCTTGTGTCATCAGCATAGATACCAAGTTGAGAGCTGATGCCACCAGGAAAGTCGTTAATGAAAATTTAAAACAAACGGATAAAGCCCTGGGGACACCTTTATTAGTACAAAAGAATCTAGAAGAGTGACCTGTTCAGGATAACTTTCATTTTACGATTTGATAAGAAAAACAGAATCAGATAAGGATTTTCAACAAGCGGGAAAGCAAGAGACAGCAAGGTATTTATTATACAGTTTAGAGAGAACAGGAGCCAGTTCGGGAGCAAACATCTTAACGACTATTACAGGGATACCATCAGGTCCACATGCTTTGTAGGGATCCAGATTAGAAATTATACCAGAAACCAATCACTCAACAGAGATCCAGTTCTAAGATAAAGGATACTCCAGATGTCAAGAGTAAAGTATAAAGAGAATTTAAGGGTAAAAGATTTAGCTTTGTCAGCAGAAGATATTAGCATCTCAAATTGAATGAAGAGAGGAGGAATAGAAAACTTACTCTTATTTAATACACTAGTGCAGAGCCACCAGTAACCACGAGAGCCACATTTGTTAGATGCACTACGGTACCTAATTCTATTAGCAAATAATGACTTCGAGGACACGTTTACATTTATTACGCGCAGCCACGAATAGGTGTCTGTTGTGATCAGAACTGTCACGCTGGTATAGCCTGAGATAGTGGTTCCTGTGGGCTATAGCGGTAGAGTATGCTATCTACTCCTCTTAACCAGTACAGGAGTCTGGGCAGTTTTATCGAAAGACCATTCCTGGGAAAGTTGGTGAATTGTAGACCCCCATCCAGTAATCATGCAGTAAGCGGGTGGTACTGTATGCTTAATATCACTCTGGGGGAATTGAGAATAAGGATCGGAGCGGTGTGTTCTTGTACTGGGATAGCAGGCGGATTCAAGTAGTTAGGGGAACGAAATAGATATTTCGGATGAAACGCACAGATTGGTTCAAGAGCAAGTTTCGAAGACTTTTTACCATATATATATATATATATATATATATATATATATATATATATAGTGGATAGCTACATTTATCAGAGAATGCCCGTCTACTAATAGCGACACATTTGTGTTTGTTCAACACCCACATTTATACTGCAACTAGGCTGAGAAGGCCTTAGTTACAATTTCAGAGCGAGCGTGTTATATAGCTTGATCACGCTCAAACACTTGGTCACTTCGTGCTAACACAAACACCGACAGCTCCTAAAGTTTTCCGTTTATTCAATTTCACTCACAAAAATTGGGTCAACCCGTGAGATATGATTTACAGGCATTTTCCAAAGGGGCTGCAGGTTGGGATCGCCTCTAGCCCCGATGACATGAGGAAGTTACCTTCCTTATCAAATCGTCTCTGGCGAGATTCAAACCTGGATCTCACGGTTAGAATGTGAACGATCTGTCCACTCATCCCCATGCATATATATATATATATATATATATATATATATATATATATATATATATATATATATATATATATATACAGGGGTTGGACAAAATAATTGGAACAGGTGCAAATTCCACTCCGAAATTTCAAAGACCTATTATATTAAGAGCTTTAACTAAAACTTTGTAATTGCAGGTTATATCTATTGTAAATACGTTTATTTATCTAATTTACTCTCTTTGGCTTACTTATTTTTAGAATTTAGTAACATTTAAGCTAAATGTGTGACCTCTCTGAGTTCGAAAATGGGCAAATTGTTGGAGCTCGCATGGCAGGAGCCTCGATCACTAAGGTTGCTAAACTGTTTGGTTTTTCAAGAGCTACCATATCAAGAACTATGACGTAATTCAAGAAACAGGGTAAAACCTCTAGCAAGCATGGCAATTCGGGCCGGACTTGCAAACTTACTGACAGGAACCGACGTGCATTGAAATGCAATGTGGCGAAAAATCACCGGACTACTGCGGCCAAAGTGACTGCTGAGTTGAATTATCATCTGAATAGTCCAGTTTCTACTAAAACTGTTCGCCGTGAGCTCCATAAGGCTGGATATCATCGAAGAGCTGCCGTAAGGAAAACTCTTCTCTCCACACGCAACATTCAGAAGTGGTTGAAGTGGTGCAGAGATCACAGTGCCTGGTCTGCAGACCAATGGAAGCAAGTCATATTCAAAGACGAGTCCAGTTTTTCTCTTTTCCCAACTTCAGGGCAAGTTTATGTGTGAAGGCAGCCCAAAGAAGCTTACAACCCTGACTGCCTTCTTCCAACAGTGAAGCATGGCGGTGGATTAGTGATAGTTTGGGCTGCTATATGATGGAAATGTCTCCGTCCAATGCGTGGTAGAATCAACAGCAAAGATTACCTGAACATTTTGGGTGATTATGTTCATCCAATGGCCCAGACTTTATCCCCTGATGGTGACTGCATCTTCCAAGACGATAATGCTCCAATACATACCATTTGAGTGGTTAAGAATTGGTATGAAGAGCATGAAAGTGAGCTAGAACACATGGAGTGGCTTCCCCAATCTCCAGATATCAATATTATTGAACATTTGTGGAGCATTTTGGAGCGACAAATTAGGAGCCGCTATCATCCACCGTCGTGTCTTAAAGAGCTGGAGCAGGTGTTAATGGAAGAATGGCTGAAAATTCCTCTGGATGAAGTCAGGAAGCTGTATGATTCCATTCTTAGACGTATTAAAGCTGTATGTGAGGCTAAAGGAGGACCAACTCCATATTAAATAATTTTTCTTTGAATTTAACAAGTGTTTCAATTATTTTGTCCAACAGACACACACACACACACATATATATATATATGTGTGTGTGTGTGTGTGTGTGTATCACTCTTTGGTATAATTTTGTGAAATTTGGCGTTTCATTTTAATCTTTACTTTTAGTTTCCAAAATATTAAAATAATTATTTAAAATTCAAGGTATACCAGATGTGAACATAAAAAATCGCTCTGCATTTGACAGCTCAAAAAGGAAAGAGGAAATATTTTTAGTTAACCACATTTCACAATATTCACAAAATTCTATCATAAAATTTTAGTTCACATATGGCAGTAAAAGTATTAAATCTGATATACTGTTATAAAAGTTTCTACTCGAAAATTATTTGAGGTGGGGTTTCTACACAACCAGTTTCAGATAGCAGTCTCTGGGGTATATTTTGTTTTTGCCTGACTCAAGGTAATTGCATTAACAGATAGAATAATTTAAACTTCTCTGTGGATTCTTGATGGTTCTAGGAAAGGTCAATCAGAGGAAAGGTGTGAAAGTTTTTATAACAAATCCAAGAAAAATTCAAACCAAAGAGAAATGCCAAGAACAAGACTTGTTACTACTTTGAACATGGAAGCAGGAAAATAATAAAAATTTGTTTCTTTTGTGAACATTTTACTATTGCCATCTATGAACGTGAAAACATGAAGAAGCATGGATCTGATGTTGTTTATAATCACCTTAATCAAGTGCTGCTCCAATCTGCAATGTATCTCGGTGTTTTTCGCTTAAGGTTTCTCCACAGTGAACAAACATCCGATGTTTGATTTTCATTTGTCTGGATCTGTATTTAGTTGTGTCAACGATATAAATCTTTTGTTTTTAAGAAGTTCACCCCAAGCAAGGCGGGTGTGCCACTAGTACGCAAAAAGCAGAGAGTGTAAGTAATGGAAAAGACTGGGTATAGGTGTGGGTGGGGGTGAGGAAGGGATAAAAAGAAGAACAGGGATCAAGGCAACAGAAGATGCCGATTGATATTACATTTAAATTTTTCAAGATTATAGTTATCAGGAAAGCAAGTAAGTAGACGGGAGTTCCACTGTCGGGAAATGCGATAGAAGAAGCTGTTGGAGTAGAAGTGGCGGTTACATTTAACTGTTTCGACAGTAAAAAAAATGGGACCTAGATGCCAGTCTAGTAACACGCTTAAATTCCTGCAGTCGGGGCACCAGTGAAAATAACTCGCCATGAAAATATATATAGAAAAGATAAGAGAGAAGTCACAACACATTTTTCTGCTAAATAAGACACACGGAAATGTATGGCTCATTAAGCTTCTTTCAACGTGAGTAAGTAGACGGAGAAATTTCACGGTTTTCCTGTTTTAAATATTCTGATGAGTTGTAATTTTTAATTGATTAATTGAATACTTCCTTTGCAATTCCATCGGCTATAAAATACCTATGGAAATTCCATCGTTAAATATTTGAACTTAACAATTTTAATAAAACGACAATCATAATTATGAATGTAGATCATTATTTAAAGTCTTATTAGATTACAAATGAAAATAATAAGAATCGATGAGATTTTTTATTTCACTGAAGCAGACTTAACGCCTAGATAGTTATCGCTTCTTCTTTCTTATGTGTGTTCTTTTGCTTTTACAATATAGATCACTCTACCGATTCTTTTTGACACTATACCGCCCTCCCAAAAACACTTTCCTAACCGATAGTTCTTAAAAAAGACTTTATCGCCCTCTTTATACGTTGTAAATTTTGTGTTTACTTTCGTATAATTTTTCTTTTTCTTATTTGGTAACATCCTATCAAACACTGAACGCATTTTCCTTGCAAACATAATTTCTGCAGGTGATAGATTAGCGTTTGTATTCTGATTTGGTGTTATCCTATATACCGCTAAAAACTTTTGTAAGCTTTTTTCTTCAGTGTTGATTCCGTTATTTTTTCTTAATGCTCTCTTGAATGTGTCGACAAACCTTTCTGCCTAGGATTGTACGTCGGCGTTGTTACGTGTTCAATTGCCAACGAATCACAGTAATCTTTGAATTCCTTCCCGGTAAACATAGTAGCATTGTCGCTTACAATTGTATTTACTACTCCAAAACGACTAAATACTTCGTCTAACGCTTTTATGGTGTTTGAAGCTGTCGGGTGTTTATACCTATAAACCTCAGGCCATTTGGAAAAACTATCTACGATTACTAGATAATAGTATCCATTTAATGGTCCTGCATAGTCAATATGAATACGTGTCCAAGGAACGTCCGTTTTTGGCCAGGGTTGAGTCCTTATCGGTTGAGCTTTGGCTGCTAACTGACAACCTTTACATTGTTTTATCATATCTTCTATATTTTGGTTCATTCTAGGCCAATAAACGTAACCTCTCATTTGCGACTTCATTCTGGAGGTTCCAGGATGGCCCATATGAAACTCTTTCAAAACTCTTTTTTGTAGGACACGCGGTATTACGACTCTATTCGCATACATCAGCGTTTCGTCGCATATCGAAAATGGAGACACCCTTAAACCTTTCTTCTTCTTTTCGTTCCACCTTGCATGTTTCTTCATGTTAGTAATATATTCATCCATTTTCGCTGCTTTTTTAATTTCTTCCAGTGTCACTGGTAGCTCTCTAACGGTGTTAACAAGTACTTCCGCTAGTTCTTTTCCCTCTTTTAATGCTGCTATAACCGTTTCTTCCAGTAATTCAGAGATTTTGGGGATTAATCTAGATAGACCATCTGCGTGTGCGATTTTACTTGATGGCAAGTATTGCATTTTGAAATTGTTGTTGAGTAAAATAATACTCCATCTCTGTAATCTATTTGCAGTATGGGCTAGTACGCCTTTTTTTCAAACCAAAAATCTACAGTAGTGGTTTATGGTCTGTTTGCAAAACGAACGATCTACCATGAATAAACCTGTGAAATTTCTTAATTGCGTAAATTATTGCCAGACCTTCTTTTTCTATCTGACTATAATTTTTTTCCGCGGGTTATCAGGTTCTTGATGCGTGTGCAATCGGTTACGTTGATCCGTCCTCGAATTTGTGTAAAAGTACCGCACCTACACCATATTCGTTTGCATCTGATGCTACAATTAATTCTTTTTTCGGATCGTAATGTGCTAATGCTAGATCCGATAATAAGCACTATTTTATTTTTTTAAATGCTTCTTCACATTCTTTTGTCCAGCACCATTTCTTACCTTTCCTCAATAACTCGTTTAACGGAGCTCTCAACTCGTGCATTTTAGGAATATATAAACTATAATAATTTGCTAAACCCAGGAATGATTGTAATTTTGTTACATTATCCAGTATAGGCATATTTCTAATAGCTTCTGTTCTATTTGGCTTAGGCTTTCTTCCTTTATGATCAATTATCTGACCCAAATATTCAATTTTGTTCATGCAGAAATCGTATTTGTCAAGACCCACTTTAAATCCGTAATTCTGTATTTTCTTGAATACTTCTCGAACATGATTTTTGTGCTCTTCCAAATTTTGTCTCTTTATCAATATGTCATCTAAGTATGCAATTGCGGATTCAAGACTAGCCAGCATCGTATCCATAATTTGTTGAAACACACTTGGGGCGACCTTCAACCTGGACGGCAAACGTTTTAAGTTGTATAGCCCTCTATGTGTATTGATTGTTAGATACTTTGTACATTCTTCCTCGACTTTGACTTGTAAATAAGCTTCGGACAGATCAATTTTCGAGAAAATGTTTCCTCCATTCAACCTCGAGAAAATTTCTTCAGGCGTAGGAAGAGGATAGGTGTGGTCCTTTAGACATTCATTCAACCCCGTTGAAAAATCAGCGCATACTCTTATTTTCTTATTTTTCTTTTTTACGTACACCGTGGGTGACGCCCACTCAGAGTAATCTACTTTTTTAATTACTCCAATCTCTTCTAGTCTTTGTAATTCTTTGTCTATCATTTCCAATGACGAAAATGGTTCCTTTCTTCTCTGCTTAAACACTGGTTTTGCATTATCCTTTAACTCGAACTTTACTTCAGTCTTAGTACAGCAACCTCGTCCGTCAGCAAATACTTCCTTAAATTCATCTTTTAAGTCTTCAACGAATTTTTCTGTCTGTTTGCTATTTTCTATATTCGACACATTTAAGTTTCTACAAAACGTGTTAATGGTTTTTTTCCCATAAATTGAATAACACAATCCAGTCAACACCAAATAAATTTGAATTTCTTCCAGATATGACGTAGATTTTTGCCTTGTACGTTTTATCGTCAAATAACACTTTCGCGTAAAATTCTCCTTTGAATTTTAGCTTTCTTCCAGAAACACCTCTGGCCCTTTTCTGAGTGTTTTGTAGTTTTGGTTGCCCAATTTTCTTCCATGTAACTTCGTCGATTATAGATATGTCACTTCCGGTATCAAGCAGACAGCTTATAGTTCGACCATTTATTTTAACGTCTACATACTTTCTTCCTTCATTATTTGTATCTCTATTAGATACAACTGTATTTATCCTTTTGGACTTCTGATGTCTTTTCTTTTTGCAAACAGTAGTTTTATGATCTTTTCGACCGCATTCATATATTTTATTTTTAAAATAACACTTACTTGTAGCATGGTTTATTCCACCACATGCTTTGCAGTAGTATTTTATTTCCTTGTAGACTCGTTGTTTAACTCTTTTTATTTGGGCAATATTTTTCTCCTCTATACTTATATTGTCCCGTTTTATATTGAGTAATTTCTGACATTCCTCCGTAACTTTCTGTAACGTTACCTCTGTATATTGTTCCATAATTGCCAGTATTCTTGAACGATTTTCTTTATCCTTTGTTGCAGTTAACCCTTGAACAAAAATTAAACACTTAAACATGTCTTCTTTAATTTCTTTGATCTTGAATAATTCACACTGAGAATTCACTTTTCCTGCGTATGAAATAAAGTCGTCTTCTTCCTATTTAACCATATTTAAACATTTCTAACGTGTAAGAAATAAACTTTCACGTTCACCAAATATTTTAGACCATATTTCAATCGTTTCTTTGAACGATATATCCTCCGGCTTCTTTGGTAGAATGAAATTTGTGTTTTCCTGAGCAACTAATTTTTGTAATAGTAATATAATTTTTTCTTCGTCAGACCATAACAGACATCCTTTTGGAAAACATTGTTTCGTACCGTCTGAAGTACGCTGGAAAAGTTACACCTTCCATAGGTTTGTAATGGAATTCTGAAAGTGAATTAGTAATCCCTTCAGCAGAGAAAAATCTTGATCCTTCCTTTTGATCGACTTGTTTTGTTAATATTTTTTCCAAGACTTCTTGCTGCTTTAAAATTTGTTTTTGTAAGCCTAACTGCTGTTCCTGCCGTTCCTGCAGTTTTATCTGTTGTTGTTGTTGATACTGGAATTGTTGTACTTGCAATAATTCGATTTGTTTTTTAATCGATTTATTTTGTTCTTCCCAATGTGTCTGTAGCTGCTGCATAGCAGAACACGTGGTTTTTCGACAATTCCAAGAACTCTGCCATATTACTTTTTTAAGGCACAACAAAAATAAAAATAAAAATCACTGTACCTTTAGTCGATAAACTAGTCCAGCGACTGGTAAAAACGTATTATTCAACGTTTGCCTTGGTCGTCACTGTTATCTTTGGAAGGGTGTCTTTTTTCACTCCTCGTTCGATACTGTTAAATTACCTTGTGAGTTTATTTTGAATTTACGTTCGCCGCTGTTATACCGTCTTGTGAGTTGTTTTCGAATCCTCGTAGTCACTATTATGTTGTGTCGTGAGTTCTTTTCGAATCCTTGTCGTCACTGTTATATGTCGTGAGTTCTTTTCGAATCCTCGTCGTCACTGTTATATGTCGTGAGTTCTTTTCGAATCCTCGTCGCCTCTGTTATATCGTGGATTATACGATATAAACAACAAAGTAATCCCGAGTGGAAAGATTACAATAACACAAAAAATCAGGTAACAAATAACAATGGTTTATTGTACGTAAGTACAAATGAGCAAGAGTTCGTAATACTAAGGAAAGCAGGAGATAAGTCACAGAGGTTCGTAAGGGTCGCCTTCGCTCTCTCTGTCTGTCTCACTTTTTCCCCTTCTTCAATAGCTCGTCAGTCTTTCATAGACTGACCAATCCATGTCGGAGTGTGCCAGGTTGTTCCACTATAACAGATTTCTTTTTCCACAAAGAGTTGGAAATAGAGGAACAAGGAAGAAAACAAAAATATATACGTATATAAATTCATATAGATACTCCACTATTTGAAGCTGTATTATGGGAATATATAACTTCTTATTCTATTCTTAAACTGCTAAAAATCGCCCCCCCAAATTGAATCAATCAAAATGTAATATGATTAAAGAAGACACGCCGAGCAATATAATTAACAATATCATAATTTTCTGATTTAGAAGAAATAGACTTCAGCGTTTCAGACTTTCATTCTGTATCGATTATACGTATTTATAGTTAAGCGAGTCAATAAAGTATGCATATTTATCTGTGATAAAGCAAATACAATTCTCCATAACTTTTTTAATTAAAAAAAAAACAACGTCTAAAATTATTCTCAAGACCAGGCATTGGTGTATTTATTTGCAAAAGGCTTTTAAAAAATCATACTTTGTATAAGCACTTTTACTTGAATATTTTAGTGTTTAATTAGATGATGAAAAGATACACTAAAAGTAATTCGTGTGTATACAGCAATCTGAAGACATTCAGATGTGGAAATAGAATGATTTTGAAATAATCTCAATAAGGTTATGAACGGAGAGAAAACCAATGGCACCTTTTTGATGGTCAGTTTCTATCAAAGAATAAAGACAAGGGAAGATAGAGAATATAATGCAGACAAATTGAAACAGAGGAGAAGAATGGATGAAGCAAAATGTTTGTTAACGTCCCAGATAATGCAAAAATGTCATTTAAGAACACAATATTTCAAGGGGCCATAAGTGGATACAAATGGAAAAACACAAAATGAACTTGATTCAGTAATTGCTAACAAAACCAATACTGTTAAGCATTTTATTCGTCAAAAGCAAAGATAATATAAGTGAGCACAAACTGATTCTCAAAAAGAAAATGTCCTAATAAGATCAGAAAGAACGCCACTGAATTCCAGGTAGAAATCAAGAACAGATTCCAAACTTTGTGGAATGACAAAAATAGCATAGAAGATATGAATAGCAAACGGAAAACTACAATTGAGGAAGAAACAAAAATTGAATCAAAAATAATAAATGGGAATGCTAAAATTTAACACCAGAATTGATGAGAAAGAGGAGAAATATAAACACAAAAACTAAAAGAGATAAAACCGAAAATCAAATTATTCAACAAAAGATTGCCAGAAAAAGAGATACTTGGAAAAAGCAAAAGAATCTGTCAAGGGAAGAAAGAATTTGAAACATAGTCGATGTGTAAACCACATAGATAAATATTACAGAAGCTACCAAATATAAAGATAATATATTATGGATAACCGATGAGTATTATTCAATCCTGTACATTTAGAAGTGAGAACAGATGAGCGAATGGTTGCACTTGAACATTTGAAACATGGAAAAAGACCAGGCGAAAATAGTATAGTTACAGAACTTTGAAAGATTCTGAAGGAAAATTACACAAAATACCATAAAAGGTGTTTATCCAGTATATAGAGAGCTACCTCGATAGAAGAACCCTGTACAAAAGTGAAAAAATAAAGAAATATAACTGGACAGTAAGAGAAAAAAAATAATATACAAGGAAATAACGAAACGTAGAGAAGAAAATATAAAGAGGCCGAGTAAAATGAGAGATAGGACGAATAGAAGAAAGAAAGAAAAAAACATTGGTCAATCTGCAAGTGGAAAAAAAACGCTCAAGAATGTCTTTACAATTACAGAATAAATGAAAAAATATGTGGAAAGCAAAAGAAGAGTTCAAAAGGAGATAAAATGCGAAAATATTTGTAATTATTTATCTCTGTCTCTATCTTTGTCCATCCATACCTGTTGATCTTCCTCACACAAATGTGTAGTAGTATACAATCCCTGATTACTCGAATCGTCATGTGAATGTACTTTTAAAATCTGTAATATCTTTATGGTAGAAGATATTATGTATATTTATTTATTTGTAATCAGATTTCTTATTAAAATAAATACAACTGAACGTTATAGATGTTAAATTTCTACACTGTTATACTATTTACTTTGAACCGAGTTGTTCAATTATTTCGAACCAGAGTATCTAATTATTTCTTTTTTCCCTGATCTTTACGATTTAGTTGAAAAACGGAATTCTAGTAAGAAAAGTTTTTGTGATAAGTGTCGAACGAATCCAAAATGTCATTCATATGAATCAATTTTCTTTCTTTCTTTCTTTCTTTCTTTCTTTCTTTCTTTCTTTCTTTCTTTCTTTCTTAGATGTATTGATTTCTATGCATTATATATATATATATATATATATATATATATATATGTGTGTGTGTGTGTGTGTGTGTGTGCGTGTGTTTAAGCAGCAATCTTTCTTTCATGCACATTTGATTGAATAAGATAGACAAGGTGCTTTGATTTTGTTTTTTATACAATTTCTCATGTGATCTAATAACTTTTACTTTTCAGATGATAAATTATATAAAAACTGTTCGAATGTTCCTTCTATCCAAGCGCTTTCGGCTATACATTTAACCATTTTCAAGGTTGAAATATATTAACTGCTAACAAGAGATAGTTTGGGGCATGCATGTATTTATATAATGTTTTCATTTTCAAAATACGGTCAAGATATTGTGTCCATCTTCACAGATGATATTATTGAGTGTTGGTTATTTTGTTTTTATTAATGAGGCTTCCATTATTTTTAGCCTTTTTTGCATGTAGATGATGCTATTATATTTGTGCTGTCAACAAGTATGTTACAAATAGGGTCTGGTAGGTCTCCATGAATATTTAAATGAGATCTAATTGAACTATGGTCAGAAAGTTGTAGTGTGAGTCTTCGTGTCAAACATGTAGTGTGGCCTATATAATTATTTACGAATTTTGATTGATCAGGAATACAATTCCTTAATGGACATTTAAATTTGTAAATAATATTTGTCCTATTTAATTTTGCTCTAAATGGTGAATTATTATTTTTAACTATTAGGTTAGAGGTTCTAAATTTTTTGTAATAAATAATTAATCTATTTTTTTCTATTGTCAACTGGTTTGAACACTGTGCTGTGGCACCGTACAATGTATATCCACCAGCGCTCTATGTCCGTTATCGAGCACTCTTCCCTATATCTAAAATATAAAAACTCTTACATATATATATATATATATATATATATATATATATATATATATATATATATATATATATATATATATATATATTATATGATTTGGGCTTTCATTTTGCCCAGACAAATTTCCTGTGTTCATCTGAAAAATTAAATTTTTACCTGTGAATTGAAAAACGCTAAAATTATGTACTGTACAATTTTATAATTTTATGATGTAAACGTGCACGTGCAGTAACATCAAGGGAAGTAACTAAGTTATTGAGCCGTCTATTTTTTTAAAAATCTACTTAAAGTTATTAGTTATAACCTAGATATTTCAAACTTTCTGCCGTAAACATTTTAAAACATTTGTACAGTATTCTTAATTAATTTTATGAAGGGTTGGTTTCAAGTTTTTAATATAGATAACTTCAAGAATTTTTATTTTATGTTTATTATTTTTCTGAAAAAGTATAGATGTGTTTTCGAGAAGAATTTTTCTAAATTGCAAATTTAATTTTTTCATGTTAATATGTATATATATATATATATATATATATATATATATATATATATATATATATATATATGAAGAAGAAAAGAGAGAAAGGTTACATTTTACAATAAGTTAAAATAAGTTTTAAAAAGTTAAGTTCTGAAAAATGCACACACATATATTAAAGGCATCTGGTTTTCAGATAATAAAAGAAGCTTGTGATTAATTTCAATAAATCAGACCCACATCAATATTAGATTGAGGGTAAATTGTCTATTTAAGTAAGAGGCGTAGGTTGATAAAGGAATAGATCATGCGTAGGTCAGACTGAATAAACTAATACACAAACGCAATTAATACACTTCAGTATCGTTTCAGCATAAGGGAATGGTATAAGTTTCAGTACCTAGTTTTCTAGCTATTATAATATCTCCTTTTAATAAACAAAATATTTTTCTCACACAACCTCTGCTAAATAGTCATTATTGAGTGAGCGTAGAAATCGAATTTAATGAAACAAGAGATTGAAGAATCCTTCACGTCATGTCACAAATCGATGGACACACAACGAATAGACGATCTGCCAATTTTAGGAGCTGTCGAGACTGCACAAACTACCACTATCGATTTGGAATCGACAGCCGGAGTTCTGCACCGAATCATATGACCACTAAGTAAACTGTAGCACAACTAATGATAGACCATTAGCCAATGACAATGAAATGACATCACAGGATGCGCTAGGTATTTGCGAACACATTACATAATTTTCTTTCCCATGTCTCGAAAGCATTAACAAGGCATTTTCCAATCTTACACAAGAAATAAAGAAAGCATGTCTAGCTGCTTACAACAACGACTTGATAGCCAGCTTCTTGAAAGATGCCAAGGTCAGGAACGAGTAGGAGATTTCTAGATGGAACATGCTATTTGTCGCAGAGAGAGAGAGAGAGAGAGAGAGAGAGAGAGAGAGAGAGAGAGAGAGAGAGAGAGAGAGAGAGAGAGAGAGAGAGAGAGAGAGAGAGATGAGAACAAGAAACTTTGACGAGAACAAGAGGGACAATAATTAGGTCTGCACGGATCCAACGTAAATACCTAAATTGATTCAAATCCAATCAAATCGTCTGTGATGATTATGGGCAACGTACGCCGTGTCATAATCCCTCTTTTTTGTCACACAGCACCGACATCAATAACACGGCCTACATCGATGAAAACGTCACAAATAAATTTTTCCAGCTCGTCATATATATATATATATGTATATATATGTAAAATATATATTTGCGTGTGTGTCTGAATCAAAATAACTTATTTTAAAATCTAACCTTGCTCTCTTTTTATATATCTAATATCTCTCTATATATAGATGATGAGTGGCATGAAGAAATTAAATAGATGTTTTATTTTCAAACAAGAGCCTTTAAAAATTTGAAACGATTTATGCCAATGAACAAAGGTTAAATGCTCTCAGATATCAAACGTGTTTTAATAAAATATTTTTCAATACTTGCAATCTAAAATGGCGGTAGTATGTTCAATAGGTTTCTTATTAAGAGTTCGACTTTATCACGCATATCGCTTGATGCTTTTTGCACCTATCCTTGTCAGATTTTTTTAGAGGAATTTGACGCATCCTATACTTCGTTTGTGTTTTGGAAACTAATTATGGATTTTTATCACATACTTTTCTTCCTCTGAATACATCATATTTAGTTGTATCGATCGTTATGTGCTGAATCCAGTGGCATAACTATTGCTCCTTGTGACATGTACGTTGTTAGAGCCACCGATTTGTTAATAGATGCTTTCAGCTAACGTTAGTCTCAATCTCTAATGTCTATGGCGGCACAATATGGATTCCGCTGTTTGTTTCTTCTATCGCTGTTCTTATTTTCGTTTCTACCATGAAGTTAACTTTAGCAGTTTTATATTTTTCCATGTTATTTTACTGATTGTGGCAAACTGCAATTTCGTTTTAACGAAAATCATAAGTTATTCCTAAAACGATTAGGTGATGATTTTTCCGCGTTTGATAAGAATGGAAACTAAATTAGTGATGATAATTTTCTTTCATTAATGTTCAATTCACTGATTTTTTGTATCAAATGAGAGTAAATAATTTTTTTCCTTTTTGCTGCAATCAAATACTAAATATAATTTTAGAACAAGCAGTAAGTCCTGAATCAACCGGTTTCTAATAAAATGGAAATTTTACAGAACTAACATAAATAAAAGAGAATTAATATTATCTTAGAAAGAGATTGTTTACTTGGAACATTTTTCACAAATCTGGAGCAGTTAGAGTTAACGCCCAACACTTCTACAGGAAACATGAATATTCAGAATTCAAGTTATCCTATGCAGTTAGAAATACAATATCCGGATACCAGAGGCAGAAAACAGTATACGTTAACATAGGAAGGATCTATCTATCTATCTATATCTATCTATCTAATTTTTAGTCGTATATAATTTTAGCCAAAGTAAACACAATCTACCTTGCTTACGCAGGCAGAATCAATCTATATAAGCAAGAAAGATTGTGCTTACTTTGACTAAAATTGTAATGGTTAAGTATTAAATATGAAAAGTAACGGATTTCTAATTCATTATAGATTTGTAAAAGAATATTTAAGGTATTCAGTAAACGGTTATTATTTTCATCGTAGACAGGCATAATCCTTCTGTGACTTTCAACCATAGAATATATTATTCATATATATTATATTACTCACGATTTTGTAAATTTTTGTGATTTTTTTTTTATATTGCTAGTATATTTTTGTGAATTTATTATATTCCTATAAATTGCATGAATTTTAAAAATTATTTTAAAATATTCTCTTTTAGTCATCAGGCTTTTTTTGTTTTTGGCAATTTAGTTTTTAAAGTAATATCACTCAGTAATTTCCATGCATTAAACGTGGATATACATCCTTTCAGAGATTGGATTTCGAAGCCTCCCCTGTCCCAAAACAAAAACATCCTGGACAATTTCTTTAAGCAAATTCGGCGCCGATGATGATTAATTCGACCTACTAGGTACTGACTTATTATTCATGGCATATGCCGGATATATATATATTATATATTATCCTATATTATATTATTATATATTATATTATCCTATATTTTACAACAAATATGTGAAGCACAAATAAGTAAGAAACGCCCACACATAAATAGGGTGAGAATCACTAAAACAAAAACTTTTGTACAAATCAGTTAAAAAAAAAAAGGATCCAAAATTAAATAAGTAGTTCTAGAATTTGATTAGACAGTGCAGTCACGTGCTATGTTTCCGACTACGCCCGTACGTTTGAACTCGAAATGAACTGGTCACCGTAAAAACTTCGTTTGGTGCCAATCACGTGATCAGGATAACTATATATACACCAATTTCGGGGGCAATAAAACACATATACCAAAAAAAAAAAAACAGTCATCAACTGGACGTGGATCACCCACCCATCGATGACAGGCGGTTGGATCTGTAAACATATGACCAGAATGCTCTTGTTACCATCACAACACACAAATCAGCGATGACTACACATCATTCAAAGAAATATTCGCATAACTTAAAGAAATATTCATAGCCGTGGAAAAAATAAGTCTTATAATCCAATAATCTTATAATGTAAGTTGATTTCCTTTTGAAACCACCGCACTCAGATTTCACGTATTAGCATTCACACACACAGATACACACAATGCGCTTCACCCACACAATCACACATTCAGTCAGCAGCCACGCATACACTCCGTTAAAATGAGCTCCAGACACACGCACATATATAAACACTTTATATTGACCAAGGCATATAACTTCACAAACTACCCTTTAATAAATGGAAAATGTTGTCAAACATTTGAATATTTGAGCTTTGATTTTTTATGACCAGAACAAACACAATATACACCATATAAAAACAAATGTTAATGTGTACACAATATATGATTATTTCAATCTGGTTTTCCTTTTTGCTTATTGATGTGGACCCGAAGAAGGGACCACGGAAGGAAAACACGGAACACGGGTTAGAGGTAAGAAAGATATATTAAACAGAAAAGTTACAAAGAATAGTGTAAGAGTAAGCAGAGCTTACTATCCAGTGGTGTCCGATATTGGTATCGTACGCGGCTGCGCAGTACGGATGTTACTCCCTGATACTAACATTCACATAATAATATAGTACTGGGAGAGTCCATGATGTAGGAAAGTATCGGTCTCACAACACCCACCTTCCAAGAGTTTTCCTCTTTTCTTTTTTTTCCTCTTTTTTTTTTCTTGAAGAAAAAAACAGTAAAACTGTTAATACTTCTTCCTCTTGGGATTCACGTCGAGTGGTTGAGTAAATTTCCTCTTTCTCCCCGAGCGTCGTATTTCCGGAGAGATTGGGGCGTTTCAAGATCGAAATGTTGGAATATTACGTCGATCGGCTCTTCGCAGATATTTTGTGGTGATTCCTCAGATTCCTTCAAACGGCATTTCCTGAGCTGGTTCATATGGCATTTGTGGGTATTTTTTCGGTCCCTGGACAATACAGACCAGTTTGCCAATTCTCTGTTTGATGTTGCCTACTTCCCAGAATGTTATGTTGTTTTTGTAAGCCTTAAAAAAGACTTTGTCGCCAGGATTAAAGTATTTCTTAGGGAACGAGACGGTTTTCTTGAACTTCGCTTGCCGTGGAATGAGTTTATCAAAGACGGACTCGATTTTTCTTGCGAACATTGTTTCTGCAGGCGAGCGTCCCATAGGCGTGTTAGGATTAGGGGTTATCCTATACACCTGCAGAAATTGTTGTAATGCTCTAGTGCCTTTTTTAAAGCTCTTTTTAGAGTGTCCACGAACCTCTCGGCCTGGCCGTTCGACCTGGGGTGATATTGAGGCGTCCACTTGATACGACTTGCAAAAGTCTCTGAATTCACTTGATGTGAATTGAGTGCCGTTATCAGTCACTACTCAATCTACCACGTCAAAACGCGCGAATAGCTTGTGTAAAAATCCGATCGTGCAGTTGGTGGTTGTTTTTTTTACATTGCATGACCTCAGGCCATTTTGAGTGGCTATCCACAACAATAAGGTAGTACATGTTGTCTATGGGCCCTGCAAAATCCACATGAATACTCTGCCATGGATGGTCTGTGTTTGGCCATGGTTTGCACGTCGTAGTCGGAGATTTTGCTGCAATTACGCATCCCTTACAAGATTCTACCATGTTTGCTATGTCTTTGTCCATATTTGGCCAATATACATAGCATGAGGCTTTTTGTACGGCTGTCCCATGTGAAAATTCTTAAGGATTTTTCTTTGTATCACTACTCGGTCATTATACAGTAGAACATCCTCACAGAGGGAGAAAACTTCAGGCACATTTAGGTCTTTGTTGCGAATTTTGTTTTTGATACTTTGGATGAATTTATCCTCTCGAGACTCCATTTTTATGTCGGCCAAAGTAACTGGGAGTTCTCTAATTGTATTCGCAATCATATTTTTGATTTCCTTAATTCGTCCTTAGTGTAGCAATGATGGAATCTTCAAAAACATCCGTATTTTTAGGAATGAGTCGCGATAAACTGTCCGCATGACAAATATTTTTAGATTTTAGGAACTCGATCTTAAAATTGTAATTCAAAAGAATCGTTCCCCAACGAAGTAATCTATTCGCCGTATAGACCGGTAGGCCTTTCTTGGAACCAAGAATTGTTATTAGAGGTTTATGGTCCGTTTGCAGTATGAACCGTCTTCCATGTAGGTATCGATGGAACTTAGTGACGGCGAATATTATCCCTAGAGTCTCTTTCTCTATTTGGGAATATTGTTTCTCTGGTGGTAGTAAAGATCTAGATGCGTGTGCTATGGCTTTTCGCGAACCATCTGGCAGTTTGTGGAGAATGCATGCACCGATGCCGTATGGGCTTGCATCACTTGCGACTATGATGTCGAGATTAGGGTCGTAGTGGAGAGAGAGAGAGAGAGAGAGAGAGAGAGAGAGAGAGAGAGAGAGAGAGAGAGAGATCCGAAGTAAGTGTTTTCTTGATCTTCTTGAATGCGTCTTGGCATTCAGGGGCCCATACCCATGTTTTATCCTTTTTTAAAAGTTCGTTGAGAGGTCCTCTCAAATTCTGCATGTTTTAATGAAACCTTGGTAGAAGTTAGCAAGGCCGAGGAAGCTTTGTAACGATTGAACGTTAACTGGGGCCGGCATGTTTCCGATTGCATTGGCTCTTTCTGGATCCGGCCGACGACCGTCTCTATTTATAATGTGACCTAGGTATTTGATCTCTGGTAAGAAAAAAAAATCACACTTTGCTTCCTTAACCTTAAGCCCGTATTCTTGTAACTTCTTGAATACGTTTATTATATGGTTCCGGTGCTCTGTCGACGTTTTACTTTTTATTTTTCGGCAAAAAGTGCTCATTTGGCAATCCCATAGATTGAATTTTTCTATCCAATCTGTTCCAAATAGGTTATCTGAATTTTCTAGTACGTAGGCTTTCAGCTTTTTGGTAACTCCATTTAGTGTTACTGTAAGGATCACCTGGCCTAAGATGTTAATATTCTTGCCAGTTACGGATTTTGCTGTTTTATCCGTCTTTAATAGGGTCGGCTTGTTTAACTTTCGCCAAGTACGCCAGTTGATAATCGAGAGCTCAGAACCCGAATCAAGCTGGAATGTTATAGAGTTATTGAAAATATCAACAGTCACATATTTTCTTAAATTCCTATCGACTATGTTGTCTGATTGGGCTTGCCTAATTTTACTTTTGTGTTTCCTCGTCTTGTTGGCGTACCAGCACTGAGTTAAGTTATGACCATTTTTATTGCAATTTTTGCAATATGTTTTCTTCTTGAATGGGCAGAATTTCATCCAATGCCATTTTCCACAATGTTAACATGGTCCGGGAGGTTTCTTTAGCCTATTCGTATTTTGTTTATTGCGGGATTTAAAACATGAGATTTGCCTTTTGTCTTTTTGCGGGGAATAAGAGGTTGGGTTGCTTCTGATTTTTCTAATCTGAGCCACACCTGATTCCTCGATCGTTTTTGAGTCACACTTGACAGAAATTACTCTTTGACAATCCTCTGCTAATTTTTGGAGAGTCAATCCCTGTTCGTGTTCGAGTTTGGTAAGTACCCGACGTCTGACTTCGGCGTCTTCTACTGATACTAGACCTTGTGCGAATATTAAGCACTTAAAATCGTCGACAGTCAGTCGGCTAGTTTGAAATCATTACAGAGCTTGTTTACCGACGCTGCAAACGTTAGAAAATCTTGCTGATTGTCCTCGACTGTGTTCAGGCATTTCCAACGTTTGTGGAACAAGGTTATGTTAGGCCCGAATAGTTCCGTTAGGAGCTTAATAGTCTGAGAAATTCAGGTCCGTAATTTTCTTGGGTAATATATAGTCTATGAACCTAACATGTTCGATAGCTCCCAGTTTCCTTAATAACAGACGTACCTTTTTCTCACTAGGCCATTGTTCACAGTCTACATTAAAAATATCTTCATAACGCCTGTAAAAAGCCTCGCATGTTTTGTCTTCCTCTGGTACGTATTCGAATGTTTCAATCCAGTTGTAGATTGTACTTTGGGAAAATGTCGTATCTTTTTCAGAGTTTTTAGAGCCGTTACATGAATTTACAAGTAATTCTTCAAGTTGTTTTTGCTGTAGTTCTGTTTTCTGAAGGGTAAATTGTTGGAATTCTATTTGTTGTTTATGCAACTCCGTAAACAATTGTTGCTGTCTTTCGTCTGATTTTTGTTGGTGGAGTTGCTGTCTTTCTTCGCTTTTTTGTTGTTGAAGTTTCTGTTCAGTTTGTTGGTCCGACTGTAATTTGAGGAATCTTTCTTCCAATTTCTGCTGTCTTTCATCTGATTTTTGTTGGTGGTCCATCTGGACCTTTAACATTTGGACAATTATTTTTTGGAATTCTTCCATATTTAGATAATATGTAGAAAAGTAATGAAAGATCACACAAAACAGAAATAAATAAATAAATAACAGCAATTACTGCTGTTTTGAAAACCAGTGTACCAAGGCGAGGGTTCACAAGAAAATCTAGTCAATTAATAAAACTACTTACTGGTTTAGATCTTTCGAGATACCGTTGTTCCGTTAATTTCAATGTGACCATTTAACTTTTCTCCACACTTATTATTTTTTTTTTTTTTAGAAGTGTGGGGGAGAAAAATATCACTTAGACAGCAAAAAAAAAAAAAAAAAAAAAAATAAATACACTGGATTTTTTTTCATTCTTTTGGGAGAATTTGCTTTGCTTTTCTTTTTAGAAAAAACTCACCTCAATCAATTTGAGGTAGGGTAATTTTATGCACGAGATTTGTAGGAATTCAAATCAATTTCATAAAATTTTTAAACACTTTGCTAAATGCGCGACTTAGTGAATAGTTTTTTCGAACTTGAGTCAAACGTAGTACTTCGAGCTCTTGAGTTTGTCAGTTTTGTGCACAAGCTGAGTTTTTTGTAAGCAGTCGTTCTCGATACTTGGTTGCTCGTTTATTGTTTGCACATACTTGAGTAACCTTGAAAGATAGCTGTGTATTGCCTTTCGTTCGCTGATGTAGTAATGCCAGCTCAAATTCTAGTTCAACACTGATGTGGGAACCAGTGGGGTTAAACGAGTCCTCTGTCGCCACTGATGTGGGACTGGGGCTTTGGGGTTTCGGTGTGGGTGCGTGTCTCGAATCCTCTGTCGCCACTGATGTGGACCGGAAGTAGGGGCCACGGAAGGAAAACACGGAACACGGGTTAGAGTTAAGAAAGATATATTAAACAGAAAAGTTACAAAGAATAGTGTAAGAGTAAGTAGAGCTTACTATCTAGTGGTGTCCGATATTGGTATCATACGTGGCTGCGGATTACTGGTGCTATGATATTTAACAACCCCTCCACACGGGTCGAATGTGGCACAAGGCCGGTTTAACGTGGGCTTACCGAGCCCGTAGGCTCGGCCAAAAATATGCCCATTTACAACCCGTATACACGAGTTTAGGGACTGTATACCTCCCCGGACAAAACTTTGCCCTGCGGCAAAGCCTCGTCCGAGTTCCTCTCTGCCAAACAGAGAGTTCGACCGCAGAGCACCATTACTGGTGCGACCCCCATGATACTACCATTCACATAATAATATAGTACTGGGAGAGTCCATGATGTAGGAAAGTATCGGCCTCACAACACCTATGTAAAAAAATTAATTTCTTCGCGTTATACTGTATTTGTGAGCACGACCCTTGGATTTTAATTTTTCACTTTTAATCCGGGTAGACTGACCCTGCAGTGTATATATATATATATATATATATATATATATATATATATATATATATATTAGATTAGATTAAGTATCAGAAAAAAGGAATACCTAAGGTTTAAAATACATTTAAAAAATGAAAAAACGTTTCTTGAAGCTTTTATTTTAGTTTTAATTCGAAGCTAATAGATTAAATTTAATATTTCCAATAAGCAAAATAAGTATCCATTTAAAAATTCAGAAAAATATTCTAAAACTATAAAGCCAAAGTACCTAAAATTAAGTAAAATATTAACTTAATATTTTAGTTTTGATTACTTTGGCTTTATAGTCTTACTTACGAAGACGCTTGTTGATGGAATGTTAGTAAATTACCAACAAATTTTAAATTTTCTATAGTTATCGCTCTTATATTCTGACAATGTTGTGAATGAACGTCTATATTTACAAAAATAGGTACGTTTATACACACATACACAATATTCTGTTTAAAATACTGAAGTGGTATGTCGCTGAATTGTAGCAAACTTGTCCATTTTTTATTAGCAAATATAGTGTTTACTTAATAACAGTGTCCACTAACAGCTACAAATGAATACAGAATTTTAAAATATTTAAAGTTAATAAATTATTGTAATTAAAATTTTAAAAAAAATTAAAACAATTCTGGGAAAAATTCATTATTCATCGAATAATATTTTTTCTTAAGTCAACAGTGTCTATAAAATATCTTCTTCAAATAAAAGCTTTTCTAATTAAATACATTTCTTAGTTCTATTGCATTTTTATTTTACAATTCAGAACTGTAACTCGGGTTCTTGTTTGACAAAAAGAAATTGATGATTTAATTTCTCCAAGACTTGTCCTTAGAAACAGAGCCCTACAAAAAGTATTTCTCAACATTTCATAAAGTTAAATAAGTGGGGTTTAACAGATGTAAAATATTTTTCTTTTTACCAAGATTTTCTAAAAAAGCATTTCTAAAATAATTTAATTTATTTATGAAGTCCTGAAATTTAATTTAAATCCGACTACTTTCTAAATTTTGCAAGAATTTCCAAATCAATATTTTTAAATTTTTTTTTACCGGAAAAGACGCAGGTTTTCCATACTAATTTATGACCCCCCGTTGACGCAAGAAAAGCAAAATTTTTACGCAAAATTTTAAGGCTAAAAAAATATTTAATAAAAAAAAATCCTTTGGTTGTCGCTTTGACGATAAAACTTTTTATTAAGTTTTGTGCTTTTTTCATCATGTATGCTCATTTGTCAGTGAATCTTTGGAGGTACTTATGTCAGATGTATCCTATAATTTCATTTTTAGTTAAAAAAAGTTGTATGAAAATATGATGTTTTTTGTAGAACTATCCTATTTTCATACAGCTGTATCTCATGCATTCTTCTCACTTATGTTCATATTTTCCTAGTTTATGTTCATGAACCGAGTCGAGATTTTCCTAACGAGAACCATTAATTCTACGACGTAAACAGATAAAGTGACGTCAGCTGGGTAATACGAAATGACATTCGAAACCCATTATGATTCTTCAAACTATGAACCACGGCGTCTTGTATTTTGTTCTTAAAAGTCCTTCAGGAAATATTTTTCGCATGGTCGACGCAATTTTTATTGGTAGTTTCCAACATTTTTTGTAGCCACGGCAAGAACACACGCCCGCACACATAGTTCTACCGGTGTATAATAACGGAGATTGTTTTATCCAAACTTTTTCATATCTACTCTGAGATCATAGAATAACATAATGGAGAAAAGAATCGCAAACTGCTACATTTCAAACCATTGGACTGTTCACACATTGATTGTTGTAATTAGAGATACGTCACCAAATTTTCACGCACATAGCACATTCTTTGATCTTGGTATATTTGTGATTTTCATAAGAGTATAGTTGTGGATAATATATTGTTCATTTAATAAGCTTACCTTAGGCAAGAGTATGGGTCACCCAGTGAGGATTTTACTCATTATTAATGGTCAACTAGACTAGTTCGCTAAAACCCTTATTTCACACTGAGGCACAACTATTGCTGATAGGATACGGAATAACAGATTGCAATCGTATTATATTGTCAACAAGAATAAGTCATCTTCATCTATTTCAACATCCTTTAAAGCATCTATGCATTATATTACTGGTGTATTAAATATTTAATACTGATTTAAAGTAAAATGATGTTAAAATTAAATGAAAATTGAAGTCATGCGTTTGTACTCATCCGCATGCATACGTATATTGCACTCATGCATACACAAGATGCATTTCATATATGCGCATGTGTGTCTGTGATGAGGGAGGGAGAGAGAGAGAGAGAGAGAGAGAGAGAGAGAGAAAGAGTAAGAGAGAAAGTGAGAAAGATAGAGTGAAAGTTTTATAAGCAACAATTTATTTTGAAATATTATGTTAAGCAACATATTCCTTTTCATTACGTATGACTCTGTTGTTGTTTGTTTCTTTCAGGAAAAGTAAATAAAAAGATGAAAAGGCCGAAGATGGAAAAAAGTAAAGTTATTTAATAAAACTATATTAAATAATAAATTTAAAGTATGCTTTGTATTTTGTTAAATTGAGCTTCTGATAGGAATTAACCAAGCCGGATCTGTTTTTCATAAAAGACACAAAAAGGCTGTGATGGGGAAGAAAACGAAAGAAAAGGAGTGGTATGATTCGGGGATTAAAAAAATATATTGGCTTCAAAAGTGTATTAATTTTTCAGGTTATTGTGAGAGTACGAGATATCGGCTTTTTATAAGAAAAATCCTGGTTCTAAACGATTCTACTTTAAAAAAATCGTATTTTATTCAGATTTTTCCTGGTAAATAACGAATAAATTGTCCTGAACATGAGTGCTAGTGTTGATGTATTTTTTAAAGTGATTGCTCAAATTGGTTTTAACCATATCCGCTTGTTTTGGAAGTGGCAGCATATTTGTTTTATCAGAAAAGTTGTTTGGAATGGCTGTCTTTTACAAAACCAAAGTTCTCATGCTAAAGTTTCAAATTACTTTCTGGTCGCTTTGACCTGAATTTCATATCATAGAGAAACCTGACTATTGTTTAATATATCCTAGGCACTAATACTCTTTCTGTTGTGAAAAGATGAAAAGACTAAGGATGAGTACAGAAGCTACTGAAAATGATAATTAAAAATGCATTCACTGCAGGAGGATTACATAGCAGTTCAGCATTCTTTTCTTTGTTTCTAAAGAAGTTTTCGTGTTTCTGAATATGTAGACAGTTAAATTTGCTTGATTTTGATGTTTCCAATTTGTAGTTCGCATCTTGCTAACGGTCATATTCTGTCTTCTCAGAACTGATGGTTAAGTGTTCCCTTTTTGCTTTCCGTTACTACCTTGTGAAAGAATTTCTGCAATTTCTTTCTGTGTCGGCTACTAACATGGTGTCACCTGCCTATCTAGGTTGTTAAGATTTTGCTCACCAGTAATTAATCCAGGGAGAACTTCCTGTTTTTTTAGGATTACCCCGCCGTATAAGTTAAATGAATCCGGTGAGAAAATGCATCCTACTCTTACGCCCTTTTCTATTGTTCAATTCATTTTCTCTCTGTATACAAGTGGCTTATTACAAGTAAATGTTTTACATTATTCTAATATATTTCTCAAAGTTTTCCTAACAGTTCAAATAGAAGTTTGTGTTATACCTTATCAACTGTTTTTGTGTAGTCTTTGAAGCATAGGCATACGACATTCTGCATACGTATGACTTTCTCTGAAAGCATTCAGATCATGAAGATTACATTTTTTGTTCCATTGAATTTTCTCCTTTCATCACGTGATAAGCTTTCTTATGTGACTGATTGTCTGACAGAGCTCGTATTTATTTGCACTTGGCCTCTTAGGGCTATGAAGATGGATCTATTAAGGCCTTCCAGTATGTAGCCACTGTAGTATATTGCATTTATTTAGGGACCTCCACTTTATGGCATAAATTTTCGACACCTAAGATTTAAAATTAAATTTAAAAAATGAAAAATCTTCCTTGAATATTTCATTTTAGCTTTAATTGAAAGTTTAATAATTAAATTTATTATTTCCATTAAGTAAAATATTCTGGTGTATTTCAGATAGAAATTATATAGCTTGGAATGTCAAATTTAATTTTGATTTCTTAAAATTTTCTTAAAAGCGGCCATTTTCTTAATTTTAAGAAATTTCTAAACAAAACCAGTTTTTCTATTTTAAAATTCATTTAAAAAATAAAAATATATTTTCTGACATTTTTAGTAAAATTAGAAAATTTAAAGTTAAATTAATCTGATTTGAAATAAATATTACTTAATTATAACATAAAAAATATACAACCAATTACTAACGATTGATCTTGTTCATTTGATCCAACGTTTGATGGATTGCTGATAGACGAAGCGATGGCAGCTCCTATGGATGACCCCCAATTGTCAAAATTCTAAGTGAACGCATATTTTTGGTTTTTAACTACCTAGTAATTTTTACAAATGAACATATTTTCCGCAATTATTTAATATTTTATTGACTTTTATTTACCTTTCGAAGATGTAAAAATAAAAAAAATTAAAATACTATAAAATTTTCAATTAATTTTATAATTTAATAACAAATGAAATACCATGATTACTCAATTGAAGTATATCCCACACTAACATAAAATAAAAATATTTATCGAAATAGTAATTGAAAGAAGTAAAACTTAGTTTAAGCTTTAAACTTTTAAAGTTGGATAGAAATTTTGAAAACCTGTTGAAACGTAACCGAAGCGACATAATAAAGGGACAAAACTTTTAGATCATAATAATGGCATTTTCATTCTACCGTACATGAAAATAATGAACGTAGTAAGTAAAAAAATTATTTTAAAAATAAAATAGCTCAACTAAGTTGATTAATCTTTTCAATTTTGGATTTGTAAATTTTGTTTCCACTTAATTACTATATCACATGCAGGAAATAGCCCGATAATACAGAGTTTTATACAATTTTAAACTATTATAAATTATTATAATTAAAATTTAAAAGAAATGAAAGAATTCTTGTAAAATTGAATTATTCATCAGAAAAAATGTATTTCTTCAGACAATAATGTCCTTATTATTACTTATTTACAAAAGCAATTAAAAGCTTAAAAAAAGTAATATCATAGTTTTATTGGATTGATTATTTTTCAGTTCAGAACAGATTTTCAGTTAGATAGCTTAAATTTGAAAAAAAAAGCAGGTGATTTACAATCGCCAAAGACTCCTACTTTTAACAAAAAAAAAAAATAAAAAATCAGGAAATAGAAAGGTTTTGTGCGAAATTTCATGATTCTAAAAAAAAACATTTCAAAAATAATTTCATTCATTTATGAATAAGTCCTGAAAATTTCATTAAAATCGGACAATTACTTGATTTTTACAAGAATTTCCAAATCAATGTGTTTTCAACGGAAAAAAAGCGCAAAAAAAAACAATGTTATTTTCATGCCCCCGCGATGACATAAACAAAAGAAGACTTTAACCAAAATTTCGAACGTGTTAGAAAGGATTAAAAAATTTCAAAAAATAATTAAAAAATACTTTGGTCTTTCATCGTAATAATAACAAGCATTTTGACGATAAAACTTTATTTTCGTTAAGTTTGTGGCATTTTTCATTACGCTATCTGTTTTCCCACGAAAAAAGTGGAGGAGCTTACATTTATTATTTCCCTAATCTTGTCAAGCCCCAAATCATTAAAGGCTGATAGCATCTAGTCCTTTTACTGTGATTCTGTTTATTTTGGCCAGATCCTTTAATGTTTTTGCTTATTACAGTTTTTTTCTTTTTTGTTGTGGGGAAGTTATTCGATGTATTCGTGTCATCTTTGAAGTATATTTCTTTATTATGATCATTCCTCTCTTTGCATAAAATGTATCTTGTCAAGAAGTATCTCTTTTGTCCTGCTTTGTTATTATTTTATGCTTGTTTGCCATATATATGATGCTAATTCTTTCTCTTTTCGCCTACTTTTCAGTCATTCTTGTCTGGTTGCATTTTCTCCTAATGTTTGTGTTTAATATTTTATATTCTGTACCATTTCTTGGTATTGCTTGCTGCTTTTCTTCAATATCTCGAAAATTTCGTTTGCCATCCACATTTCTTTTCGTGTACCTCGGATTGATCTCATTTACAGACGGGCTCTCCATGTATAGTGTTTCAGTTTTAATTTAGCACATCCTCTAAGCTCTGCTAATTCTGCTCTTAATTCCGCCAGCATATCTCTCTGCGGAAAGTGAGTTCTTCTCGAGCCTGTAGTGCCGAAATTTCAGTGTTTCTAATTTATCCAATTCTCACGTGAATCACAAAGAAGAAGTATTTGGACACTTCGACGTGGTGTAATGGATATATTACGACTGAGTAGTGAGTTCGAGCCTCAGTGTGTGGTTCTTACTTTCGGTCTTGTGCTACAATTAAGCTGCGTCAACCAAGAAAACAATCTATGTTAGATATATTGACTAAATATACACGTAAAAACATAGACGAACTGAAATAAAAAATTTTAAAAAGAAAACTGTTATACACTTTAGTGAGGAATAATAGAATACATTAACAGAATTAATAATAAAATCTATTTCCTGGATGATTTAGTAGACTTTAGTAGTCATAATTTATCTCAAACACAAGCAAGAATTATTATATCCTAACAGGGATAAGAATTATATCCTGACGAGGGTAAAATTATTAAATCATAGCATGGATAAGAGGGATATTATTTTTATAACCTGAGAGAGATAAAATTCTTAACAGGGATGAGAATTTTATAAACTAAACTGGATAAAAATCTTATATCCTGACAGGGGTAAAATTATTATGTCCTAACAGGAATGAGCATTTTCACATCTTAACAAGGATAAAATTCTTATATCCTAGCAGGGATAAATTCAATATGGTTAAATTTCTTATATTCTAACAGCGATGAGAATTCTTATACCTTAACAGGAATAAAACTCTTATATTCTAACAGGGAGAAAATTTTTAGTGATAAATTCTTATACCTTAACAGGTATAAAATTCATATATCCCAACAACGATGAGAATACTTATATCCTAAAATGGATGATAATTCTTATATCCTAACAAGCATAAAAGTTTTATATCTTAACAGGGATAACATTCTTATATCCTAACTGGGGTATAATTCTTATATCTTAAGGGTTAGAAAAATATAAAATACTGTTATTTAATCAAAATATATTTGCGAAACATTTACATTTAATTAGAAAAACATCAGTCAATATTACTTGCTTTGAAACGAGACTAAACGTGTTGGTGGTAGAGGGACAGCAATATGGAATTGCTAAACAACAAATTACTACTATCTCGATATAACACAGATTAGAATGTAAACGCATACAAATACACTGACGACCTATCCTTTTATAACAGCTAATGAATCAACCGAAAGAATTTGGAACAATAATCACTATGGGCAGTTTATACACTCCTTTATATCTCATAAAAGAAAAACTGTAAAAATAATACTAAAACTGAATACAAACTTTTAAAAAGTTTCCTCCTTCGTCACATACAGTAAAGCATGTATAATTATATATATATTTTTATGTCATTCTCACACAGTACTGTGTCGCTGTATCACAACACCTCAGTGTTATTGGACATCCGAACGCCTCAAGCCAGGACCGAAACCCGACTACAGTGACGTCCTACACATGTGACAGCTGCTGATCCAGGGTGTTGTCCTGGTAGCGGCCCACTTGAGAAGCTGACACCGAGTGGGTGGTGTGATTTTGCAATCACGACACCGTATGTGAGTCAGTCTAACCCTGGGACACCCGCTGAAGTCCTGATCGCGACGACAGATGTGACACTCTAACCCTGCTGGTTACCACGGTATCGGATGTGAGGTTCTAACTCTTGTCTTGGTCGCGGATGATGTCTGGTTAGATACGGCATTAGCCTTGTCGTCCCCAGCTCGCCTCCAACGTCTGGTTACCGAAGCAACTACTTTGATCTTGGTCCAACCTACCCACGTTGTGATTTGATCTTAGGTTGACGAGATCAATCAGGCGTCGGGCCGTAGTGCGAGCCGAATCCGGGTCAAGGGTGATGCTGTACAAATGAATATAGAAGAAAAATAAAGGAACAATTCAAGGAGTTCAAATGTTACTATGGAATAACAATTTACTTTCTATCTGTTTGTTGGATACAGTAGTATGTCTCTCTCTCCCAGCCCACGTCTATGGATTGTGACACTTCTGCGTTCTTAGCGAGTTTTAGTATCTTAAGTTGTGTTTCAGTAAACAGCTTTTTGTATCTTCAATCGATGTTGCTAAAACGGGCCTTGGTATCTTCAATCAACGTTTGTTAAAACTGGCCTTGGTATCTTCAATCGACGTTTGTCAACTGGCTTTGGTGGAAAAATCTAAGTCGGACTTCACTGAACTGTTCTTGGCTAGAAGTCTAAGTCGAAAGGCGCCGAAATCGTGCGGTCACCTGCTGCGATGCTTATTCTCAAACTCTCACACTGCAACTCAAAAAGTGGCTGGTACTGGACTGAATGAACGCCCGGAGACGTTCGTTTATATGGACCTCGACCAAAACCCGGTGTGGGGCCAGACGCGGTCTGGGTCCCTCGATAATTTCAAATCCCCAATAAGGATTTTCTCTGTTTTCTGACAGGAAAATCTATCACTTTCCATTTTTGGAAATCTATCGTGCTTTGTTCAGAGGGGTTCTCCCCCTTTCGTGAGGAGCGTTCGGAGGAGAATTACCCTCCTAGGATTCTTTCTCTTCATACCGGTACCTCATACCAAACTCTTCGAGGGGCGTCAACAACAATTCCCTTCCTTCTCATATCCTCACCTTCTGTGAGGAGAGGTCGGAGGAGAATTATCCTCCTAAGACACTTCCTTTCTCACATTGGTACCTCACACTAAACTCCTCGTGGGCATCAAAAAGTCTCTCCTTCTTTACCATATTTCTCACCTCTGCCTACCACTTCATGCTACCCTGGTGTGGGTGTGGCTAGGCTGGTGTTAGCCTACATTGACACTCCAAGGGAAAAAAAGAAAGAAAAAGAATTATCCTTTTCCCGTGTCATCCCAAAAATCTTTATGAACGCCACATGGCCATAACAAAAAAAATCCTTTCTGTTATCAACAGAATTCTTCTAGACCTCACAGAGTGTGCCCGCAGAATTATTTTTATCTGGACATTTGGTCATCATCCAGCGCATTTATTGCTGACTTTTCTACTATTGTAACTTAACTGGGTGGTTTTCATTTGACGAACAAAATCCCTTTTTCTTATTGTTTCAAATGTCCAGATGACCATTTCTGGCGACAGAAATCCTTCGTCGTATACACAGTTTTTAATTCCGTCTTCCTTGTTAACCGAATTTCGTTGACCTCCTTTTCTCCATACGCGGCTGACCGACATTCGGAACTTCGAGTGCAAGGTATACGTGTGGTCAAACCGTTGTTCTTATCAGGATATTAATTAATGTTGACAGAACTGAGATCCGCTTTTCTACGACTTTCTGTTTTCTGGCGAGAAAGGAAGAACAATCATATTCCGCCCCGCAAATGAAAACAAAATAAAAAAAATCTTTTACCCATTCTTTGTTTGTAAAAAGAAACAAATAATGTCGCTCAGTATGTCTTTCAATCAATCTATTGCTTTAGCAATTCCCGTTATTAATTTCTGTGATTAATTAATTAATCAATTAACCACTGTAGCTAAATAGCGTCACACTACAACTGAGCTATCATCATTCGGCAGAGAGATACAGTTAATTCAAGCGTATTGTCTTACGAATGCAAACAAACGCCAACCAGTCAAAGTGCTCCAATTCATTTTACTGAAGGGCTTTGCGTTATATTAAATCTCTCTCTCTCTCTCTCTATATATATATATATATATATATATATATAGAGAGAGAGAGAGAGAGAGAGAGATTAATATAGATAATCTATATAGATAAAGGTTAATATATAATCTCTACAGATGTAGAATAATAGATTAATATATATATATAGATATAAATTAATATAAAATCTATATAGATATACATTAATAGATTAATATATATAGATATAGATTAAATATAATCTATATAGATATAGATTAATATAGATGATCTCTCTATATATATTAATATACAATCTATATATTTATATATATTAATATATAATCTATATATTTATATATATATTAATATATAATCTATATAGATAGAGATTAATATAGATAATCTATATATATACTTAAGAACTTTGCGCTATATATATATATATATATATATATATATATATATATATATATATATATATATATATATATATATATGAATTGGGATCAGATACGGATAAAATATGGATCAGTATCCGACAGAATGATAGATATTTATAAATTCAGCATGTTTCGCATTTATTATAACTTCAGAGAATGGAATATTCAGAAAAAGAAAGAAAAAATTTTCTGGTATTTTTAATTTTTGTATTGTTTGTTTTTCATTGGTTAATCAGACTTCACTACATATGTCTAGTCAATCAGAGTTCATGTCTAAATTTATCTATGTAAGTGTATTATGTTTCTAGTTTGTCTATGCGGGTATCGTGTGTGTGTGTGTGTGTGTGTGTGTGTGTGTGTGTGTGTGTGTGTGTGTGTGTGTGTGTGTGTGGTATTAGACATATTACACCACTACAAATGTAAAAACGTCCCCAAATCAACATGCGAACAACCACCATATATGAGTTAAATGTCTACTCCCCCCCCCACACACACCCACACGCACACGCACACTCACACATACACATGCAGGAGCACAATTCTCAATGAATATGTATGGAATCTGTTTTATGCTCTTTTTGCTGAAAATGAAACTTTAAACTCATTTAATATAAACAGAACACTCAACTGACCCCAAATATATATTATCTTTCACAGATGAATCAGTGTAGATAAAAATAAAATTAACCAATATAGCAAATCTAATGGCTGAAAGTTGCGATGTTTAAGGATCTAGCACCAAATATTCAATTTCTTATCAGCTTCTAGAAATAGATTCACATTTCACAGTACTAATGAAAAAAAAACTAACCAAATGCAACGATTCTATTCATACTTATAAAACTAATGTTTATATAATGTATAAAACCAAATGGAGACATTCTTTTGAAGAATATTTATTTTCTGGGTTCATATAGACGTTGTTCGTATTCATAATGTCATATTTTGTATTGATCCAGTTGAACAAGAGGAAACGGGCTACAAACATGTTTCATTATGAACCTGAACCTCGCAAACAACAAAATATTCGTTGCATCATACCAGATATAACAACAGTATTCAATGGACGGGCGAATGGTGGGTTTATAAATTTGCAAGATGGATTCTGACAAGAAAAAACCAGGAACTACACAGGAGTACTTACAACAATATGGAAATCAGAAAGCAGCGAAACATTTGTTGTACAGTTTAGAGAGAACTGGAGTCATCTCAAGAGCACATTTCATTAGGTCGAATACAAAAATCCCGTTACATCTGCATGCCTTGTGAAAATCTAATTTAGAAATGATATCAGAAACCAATGACCGGGTTATATGCGCATGTCACTCAGTAGAGGCTGCGTTCTAAGAGGGAAATCTGACAGAGGAACTTCAGATGACTCAAGAATGGAATTGGAAGAAAACCTCCCAGCAATGCTTTATCTGCAGCAGAAGTCAATATATCAAATTGATTGAAGAAAGGCAGGACTAAGGATTTACTATTTTCAGCACACTCTTAGCTACCATTAATATCTAAAACTAAACTTGTGAGAGGCTATACGGTGTCTCATTCTATCAGCAAATAGTAACTTTGCATCTTTGAGGGGACGCTTGCGCTCATTATAACCAATGACAAAAAGAAGTCTGTTACAATCGCACCCGTCTCTCTGGTATAGCCGGAAGATGTGATTCCTGTTGGCTATAGCGACTGAGTAGGCAGGTGAGAACCAAGGAGATGATCGTGGTTTCACTTGGTATTCCCGTGATGGTTTTCACCCAGGAAGAGACTTCAGTGGCACATTTCTGAACAGGATGATTAAAATATCCTTCCAAGGGATATCTCGAAGGAAATCACGAAACAAGTCCTAATCAGTACGTTGATAACAGAAAGATTTTCTGTTAATAGGAGGTTTGTGACTGATGGAAGAGCGGAAAAAGATATCTATAGACACTACCATATGATCGGAGTTGCCACGAGGACAGAGTTGCAGAGCACTACATGAGTCCGTGGTAGAGGTAAGGAAATCAAGTAGAGAAACGTATCCATCAGAATTACCGAAAAAATATATGATGAAGTTACTATTTGAGTGAAAGTTTGAGTAATAGTTCAAGGCCTGGATGCTAACGAGGTCTGTGGCATTAAAGTGATTAAGCCATGTGACATGATGAAGTCACCGAACACAAAGATATTTGCAGACGGACATAAGAGGGCCTTATCTATACTATCAGAAATTCTATCTATCAAGCAACAGTCATAAGAAGAAGGGAACTATAAAGGAAGAAGATATAGCTAACTGAGTCGAATGAAAGTTTATTTAGCATTTTGAATTCACTTGCTCTCTGTTGTTAAGCAAAGTGACAAAACTTTTTTGGTGAAAAATCGTCAACTAGGCTACACAGAAAGATTAAGAAGTCCTTACACACTGCATACTTCTAAGTTCTATTTTTTCATTAAATTTATAGTTATTTATCAAAATAGTTTCTTGGTTTGTTCTGTGAAATTGGTTTTCAGCAAAGACAAAGAAGTTACCACTGCTCGCTGAGTTTCACACCTGAATTCTCAGCGGGAATCACAATTACGACTCGGAAAAATTCCTATAAAATTTTATTACCTCCTAGCATGTTGATGTGTATATGCGATGGCCGCCAAAAATATTACTATTGCTGGTGCGCTTGGGCAAGGAACGACACATCGACGATAAGAGCGTTATATCTGTAACTTTCGGATTATGACTACTCACCCACTTTACCACGAGCTTATTACTTACTCATTTAGTTTCTGTCATTTTCTTAGGGATAAATTTACAATGTAGCATCGAATTTTGCTATTTTTGTTTGGTACTTAGTCAATATAAAATACATTAAAAGCAAGATTAAGATGATTGCCAGTGATTGGAAATAATTACCGAGAAGTAAGAACATTTTAGTTCCACTTAAAATTGTTTTCCTTTATTCCTTGTGATTTGTTATCTTCTGAAGTAGGACTACAGCATTGCTTTATCTTCAATTCATGAAATGGCTTTTGTTCGTTATTTTTCTTCCTCGGTGGGAAATTCTATACTAACATGATATACTGTTTCTTTCTTATGAGCGTGCAGTCATTTTAAGCAAATCATCTTCTGATAATCACTTCAGCTTAAGAACAACAAGAAAATAATAAAAAATATCAAGACCTTTTCACAAGAAATGTGAAAGTTGTGGGACATGAAATTTAAAGTCGAGCATTTATTAAAACATAAGCATAAATAAAACTCTATAATCGAGATTAGATTAATTAAAAATCAGAGGAAGAAAGGATACTGTCCAGACAACAGTGTTGTTAGGATAATGAGAATTTTGTTTTGAGTACACTTACTGTAATTTAATCTCTAGTAACTGGATATCATATATCTAGTAGGAACATGAAAAGGCATGAAATAATAATGATATAATAATAATAATTTTAAAAAATCAGATTAACTTAAAAGTATTTTTAATATGCCAAGAAATATTTTAAAATCATATTCACTTGAAAATGTTTTAAAATATAGAAATATTTTTTCTTGTTTTAATGTTTGTTTAATGAAAGCTGAAATTAGATAGATAGATAGATAGGAAGCAGAAATAGAAACAAAGAGAGGTGCAATAGTAGTAGTAGTAATAGTGGTGGAAATGGTGATGGTGGTGGTGGTGGTGATGATAGTGGTGATGGTGACTTCTCGGTTATTTTTTTAATGTTCTTTTGTTATTTATTTATTAGTAAATTATATACAATCTTTCATATAATAGGCTATACAATACAAAGTTTATTATTAGTGTTTATAATAAACTTTTCTTTAAATATTATTAGTAATTATATATTACTTGTATTTATGGGTAAAACATATTTGTGTAATAACAGGATTAGGGAGATTTAGTTCCATATTATTGAACATAAAGGAGAAAAATTTGTAGAAAATTGAATCTATGTCGTGTCTCCTTGGGATCTAAACGCTTATGAACGAAGATTTTACCAATAGTAAAAAAAATAATATGGTATGAATATGCTCTGGCGCCCATGAACTAGCCCCCACGTATGGGTAAATACGAACTAACTATAATGCTGGCACAACGAAAAATATTGATAAACTGTATCGGTTTTCACGCGGGTCAACGAAGACCGCGATCCCTAGTGAAGAACCAGACGGATGGAAAAGTCTGCAACTAAAACAAACTCTAACCAGCAAGAACTAGAGGAAAACCACACCGAATACAGTTCTCATGGAGGCCCTCTGTATTCATTAAAAGAAAATCCCACACAAAGAACAATAAATAAATGGTATAGGGAAGAGTATATTGAAGTAACCATAGCATTTTACACCGCTACGATAAACCCAACAAACACAACGACCAAAGCCGCCTATAATATAAGTCGAGAAAACCTTCCCCCAAACAGATTAAACATTGATGCCAACAAACTCGCCAATGTCAGGCGTGACATCATCAGGAAACAAAGAATACTTGACATAGAACTCGAAAGCATCCGAGAAAACATCAACAATAGATTAAACGTTAACATCGAGGTTGCTAAATGCCAACAGCCCAGAGAAACCAGTCGTAATAATCCCTCTGGGGTACGCAAGCAAATAGAGGAAGATAATGACGAATATGAAAGAGAAAAAGAGATGACAAAAAACATCCAATATAAATGGGAGAATGTAAAGGAAATGATTTTCGAGGAAGGGCCAACAATTCCAAAAGTAAGAAAGAACCGTCCAATGAAGGAAACCATCAACCTTGCTAACCAAGCAATTAGAAAACTAAGGGACGAAATGGAAAGACCGATGGGCCTGACAGATATGAATCATCTTATGTAATCAGCCTCGGCAACGATCGCAGAAACAATAGGTGAAAAAGTAAAAACACAATGTAAACGAAAAAGAAAAATGCCACTCTGGAAAGAAATAATAGAAACCGAAATAAATAAACTAAAAGGGCAATTTTCACTTGTAAGTGAAGTAGACAAGGGCTCCAAAATAAAAGAAATAAAAAGGAGAAGAACTATAAGCCCATCACCTGCATATCAACAATGTACTCGTTCCTCACTTCTATCATAACCGAGAGGATATACAACTTCCTTGAGAAAAACAATTTACTCTCAGCAGAACAGTAATGGAAGTTACGGGTGCAAGGACCAACTAATTATCAATGAATCAATATTGGAAGAAGTGAAATCAAAGAAAAGAAACTTATCCGGAGCTTGGCTCGACTACAGAAAGGCGTTCGACAGTGTTCCACGCTCATGGATAAAGAGGAGCCAAAAATATATGCACCACAACGGAGAGCATGAAAAACAGGTCATTAACAATCAACATCAAATACGGGATCTTCCAAGGAGACCCATTGTCACCACTACCTTTCTGCCATGCATTAGCGCCACTCAGATGCCTAATGAACAACATTAGCTACGGATACAAGTCACAGAATGGCAAACTGAATCACCTACTCTATATTGATGATCTTAAGACGTTTGCCAAGGATGACAACTAGCAGAAAAAACCTACTGACCATTGTCAAAACCTTCAGCGAAGACATCAGAATCATGTTCGGAATCAACAAATATGCCAAGGCCACCTTCTTGATATCAACAACAAGATTAAGGGAATAGACCAAGATGGTACATACAAACACTTAGGAATTAATGAAGGAGTCGGAATACAGCATTCAATTATGAATAAAAACATCCGAAATTATTGTAGGAAAGTGCGTTTGTTACTAGAAAGCGAATTAAATGGGACCAGTAAAATGAAGGCTGTCAACGCTTAAGCTATACCCGTAGTAAGATACAGGTTCAACATTATTAAATGGAAGTTAAGTGACATTAGAAGATTAGACGCCAAGAACAGAAAAATGCTTACCCAAATGTGGATGCAGACCAGACGTTGATAGGCTGTAGGTACCAAGAGCTTTAGGAGGCCGGGGTCTAATCTAAATTGAACTAACTCTAAAAACTACAACAATTGGATTGGAAGCATACCTCACAAAAACCAATGACCGTTTCCTATAAATAGTAAAACACCAAATCCACTCCATTTACAAAGAAGCTGCACTATATTATAAACCGTAAGGTACATAATATTCAGTATATATATATATATATATATATATATATATATATATATATATATATATATATATATATATATATATACCCAAGTTTGGGATTGGTATATACGGAGTAAATTCCAATAACCAACAATTATTATTCTTTAAAGAGTGCTCAATACAGATATAATCATTTATTTGAATATGACAACATAAATATGTTATAAAATCCCTACAATAATAGCCACCAGAAGTGTTGAAACAAAATGGCTATTTTTGTAGTGATTTTATAACATATTTATGTTGTAATATTCAAATAAATCATTATATATATATATATATATATATATATATATATATATATATATATATATATATATATATATATATATAGTCAGAGTTTCAAGCGCATTCAATGCAGCCAGAGAATTTGGCACTGGTTTGTCACTTTCAGAAACTTCAGAATTTACGCTTTCAGCATCATCATCTTCATCAAAATCTTGATCATCCGATTTTATACCACGTGTGATGTCCGTGTAAGTCAGTTCTCCATAACATTGTGTACGGTCGACGAAGCTGATAAATTCGTCAAAATCTGTTTGCACCATGCCCGATGGTGGAGAAACTTGATCATTTTCGTCGAGTATTTCTTCCACTTCAGCCTGTGATTCAATGACAAAGCCGGCCTTTTTAAAACAATTTTGAATTGTTGACGGTTTGACCATGAAAAGTGCTCGTTTCATCATGTGCATGGCCTTCAAAACAGTTATCTGCTTGGCCACTTCGGACAGCGGCACTGGCGATGTAGCATCGATCGCTGCGATTTGCATTCGAACAAGTTCCCGACGATAATACGCTTTGAATAAACGAATGATGCCTTGATCCAAAGGTTGAATGAGACTGGTGGTGTTTGGTGGCATGAACGACAATTTGATGTTTGACAGATTTGTACCCGGCAGTAAGTTATGACAAGTTGCATTGTCCAAAAACAGAATAATCTTTCGATTTTGAGCAATCATTTTTCGATCAAGCGTTTTCATAACGTCAGTAAACAGCTGACTAGTCATCCAGGCTTTACGATTAGCGAAGTAAGAAAGCGGCAGAGTTTTGACATTTTTAAAGCAGCGTGGTTTTGCCGACTCACCAACAACTACAGCTTGCTTTTCACTGCCGTCCATGTTTGTGAACTGAAGCATCGTGAGTCTGTCTTTGGGAACTTTTGTCCCATTTGACTGTTCGTCGCCGGCAAATCGCAAAGATCCAGACGGCATGACTTTGTAGAAAATTCCCGTTTCATCACAGTTCCAAACATCTTTTGGATCATATCCACGAAAAACGTTTGTCACCCATTCGTTGGCAGAACCGTGATCTGCTGACGTTGATTCGCCGTGAAATTTTTTGAACGAAACGTTATTGGCCTGCTTCCAGCGCATGAGCCAACCATTGCTCGGTTCAAAATCAATTTCAAGATTTACGGCCAGCTGTGATGCTTTCTGCCTGATGACGTGATCGGTGACGGTAGCTCCATGAGCACATGCTTGCGTAAACCATTGTGTAAGCGCTTCGTTAACGTCCTTGTGCACGGATTGGCGCTTTCGTTTGCGATTAGTGTTTCCGTTCATTTGCATGCAAGATCTGAGATCGTCTTCTTTCTTGAGAATTTTTGCTGCTGTTGAATAACCGATTCCGTATTTTTTGGCTGCAACGGCCAGTTTGAGTTTCTTCAATTTGACATCGTCGATGAGCTCCAACTGTTCAGAAATGCTCAGAGTTTTTCGTTGAGACACCGACGCCGACATCACTAATCACAATGATCGCAAGCAAACGGTTTTCAGTGGCAAAATTAACAAACAGACAAACTTCTGACTCAACAGAACAGTGGGTAAAGTGAAAGTGCTGTCTAGTAAATGCAACGACAAGCAAAGTCGGCAAAAAAGCGGGCGGCGCTACCCTTAGACACACAAAGCAAAATCATAAGGTAGAGGGTATCTCTTACAGACACAGATTGGACACACCGTGTCTCTAGACTAGTCAAGATTAAGTCATTGAACTTCACTCTCTCTCTCTAACTGACCTCTGTTTGACCGATTTACGACATCACACTGTCACTCAAAACGAACTCTCATATATCGGGGAGGACGGGACCAGAGAAAATCTCTCTTATATCCGAGTTTCTCTTATATCAGGGTCTAATTTATATACAGTGTAACCCGGATATAAGAGAGTTGCCGAACCGGAGAAGAAGTATCTTATATCCGGGTTTCTCTTATATCCGGGTTTCTCTTATATCCGGATTTGGTTTATTATATATACATTAACACAGGCTCTAATTTGGGACCAGAGAGAATCTCTCTTATATCCGGGTTTCTCTTATATCCGGGTTACACTGTACATTAACACAGGCTCTAATTTGGGACCATATAAAATCTCTCTTATATCCTCGGTTTCTCTTATATCCGGGTCTCCTATATCCGGGTTACACTGTATATATTTGTATTTATGTACTAAAAAGAGAAAAGCATAGTTGAAGAGTGTGAATATCTGTAAACAAAATGCAAGATTAATTTGCTCAGTAAGTTACATCACTGTATAAAAGGACGCTACCAAGTTTATAAGTTGAAAATCCTAATTTAAGACATACGACATTAAATATTGCAAAGAAAAGGCTCTTTGGTGATATGGTAACATGCTTTGGAATCCAGAAAGGAATTAAGTCACTATCAGTTTGGTAGTATGACATGTATATTAAGAATCATTAAGCCGAGTTCCTTCCTTTAGATATTTATAAAGTTCAATTTAGCGACATTATATCGCTAACAATCACTAACCTTGCGCGAATCACAGACGTTAAAACATAATATAATAGGTTAAAAAATAAAATAAGTTCAGTAGTAAGAAAGAACATTATTACTCAGAATTTTAATTTGACATTAAATCTTACAGATTTTATTATTGAAAAATGTTGGTAGAAAATGTCAGTTGATATTTTTACCATTTCAAACTGAATCCATTGATTTCAAAACTGCTTTTATCTTTTTTATTCTGATGCTAAACATATAGAATCAAGTACATTTCTAACACTCAAGAAAATTATGTTACGAAAATTGCTGTGTGAGCGATGTAGTCATATCTGTTTCTCAGTTTAAATATCAATCGAAGTTCATGTCATACAGAAAGGGGAAGTTAGCAGTATCACTGAATATATTAGACATTGCAAATATTCGGACGCGATTAGAAAATTAAAAGCAATATAAAACGAACACGAACTTTTGGTATGATCCAATACATAGGTAAATAAGTACGGACCTTAATAATGAATGAAAAGAATTGAGTTTACAGAAATATATATGTAAACAGAAGAGAATATAGAAAAATGCCGGTCAGCGTTTAAGATCATGTCTACTTGGCTCTCCAAAGAAGTGAGAATTTATAAGTGTTCGTGGAGATGTATATGACCCAGGATTCATAAAATAGGGCTATCAACACCAACAGTTGTAGAATTTTGTGTCTTTCTTTAAAGTATTTCATTGTTTGTTACATTTTTCCGGTCTATACCAGATAGATACCCTGTGAATACGTCGTTTCGCCGATCTCTCGTATATATCTTTGAATTTACGTCACCACACACACACACACACACACACACACACACACACACACACACACACACACACACACACACACACACAGATATATATATATATATATATATATATATATATAGGGGTTGGACAAAATAATTGGAACAGTTGCAAAATCCACTCCTATATTTCAAAGACCTATTATATTAAGAACTTTAACTAAAACTTCGCAATTGTAGGTTATATCTATTGTAAATACGTTTATTTATCTAATTTACTGTCTTTGGCTTATTTATTTTTAGAATTTAGTAAAATTTAAGCTAAATGCGTGACCTCTCTGAGTTCGAAAAAGAGCAAATTGTTGGAGCTCGCATGGCAGGAGCCTCGATCACTAAGGTTGCTGAACTGTTTGTTTTTTCAAGAGCTACCATATCAAGAACACTGATGCAATTCGAGAAACGGGCCAAGACCTCTAACAACCGTAGCAATTCGGGCCGGACTTGCAAACTTACTGACAGGGACTGACGTGCACTGAAACGCAATGTGGCAAAAAATCATCGGACATCGGAAATGCGGCCAAAGTGACTGCTGAGTTGAATAACCATCTGAATAGTTCGGTTTCTACTAAAACTGTTCACCGTGAACTCTATAAGGCTGCATGTCATGGAAGAGCCGCTGTGAGGAAACCTCTTCTCTCCACTCGCAACATTCAAAAGAGGTTGAAGTGGTGCAGAGATCACGGTGCCTGGTCTGCAGACCAATGGAAGCAAGTCATATTCTCAGACGAGTCCAGTTTTTCTCTTTTCCCAACTTCAGGGCGAGTTTATGTGTGGAGGCAGCCCAAAGAAGCTTACAACCCTGACTGCCTTCTTCTAACAGTGAAGCATGGAGGTGGATCAGTGATAGTTTGGGCCACCATATCATGAAAATGTCTCAGTCCAATAGTTGACCTGCATGGTAGAATCAACAGCAAAGATTACCTGAACATTTTGGGAGATCATGTTCATCCAATGGGCAAGACTTTATTCCCTGATGGTGACTGCATCTTCCAAGACGATAATGCTCCAATACATACCGCTCGAATGGTTAAGAATTGGTATGAAGAGCATGAAAGTGAGCTAGAACACATCGAGTGGCCTCCCAAATCTCAAGATATCAATATTATTGAACATTTGTGGTGCATTTTGGAGCAACAAGTTAGGAGCCGTTATCCTCCACCGTCGTGTTGTAAAGAGCTGGAGAAGGTTTTAATTGAAGAATGACAGAAAATTCCTCTGGATGAAGTCAGGAAGCTATATGATTCCAATCCTAGACGTATTAAAGCTGTATGTGAGGCTAAAGGAGGACCATCTCCATATTAAATAATTTTTTTTTGAATTTAACAAGTGTTCCAATTATTTTGTCCAGCCCCTCTCTCTCTCTCTCTCTCTCTCTCTCTCTATATATATATATATATATATATATATATATATATATATATATATATGTATATATATATATGTATATATATATATATATATATATATATTAAAGAAGAACAAAAACCGTTGATGGAACCAACGGACAACTTGCCAAAACCTATATCTCTTATCCAGCTAAAGTCTCGAACAAAAAACGACAATACTGGAAAAAGAAAAAAGGCATAGAGGCAATTCTACATACTTAGTAAAGTGCTCAACGCTTAGATTGTCTATACAGAACAAAAAACGATTAACCACGTTAAATCCTATGAAAGGATGGCCCTAGACGTAACCTGAGATTCACTCTCACGCGATCTTCAGACGACTTGAACATTACATATATATAGACGACTTGAACACTACATATATATAGACGACTTGAACGCTATCTATCTATCTATCTATCTATCTATCTATCTATATATATATATATATATATATATATATATATATATATATATGAGCGAGAAGGAGCAGAAAGAAAGTGAATTATAGCAGATTGGAGTCAATTTGACTTTTCGTTCGGTAATTGCCTGCTGGAAAATTATTTCGGTCATGATCACAGGAAGGAATGACGAAGTAGTACAAAATAAGCCCAAGATATCTTCATTGCATTTCCTATCAGAATAATCGCAAGCCAAATAATTGTATTTACTTTGGAAATGGGGGGCATATATATATACAATATATATATATATATATATATATATATATATGTGTGTGTGTGTGTGTGTGTGTGTGTGTGTGTGTGTGTGTGTGTAATATTTTCCAGAGAGAAACCATAATTCATATATTTTATTCTACCAGCCAATATATTTTTCTTATCGTTTACCGGATGCTTGGTAAATTACTCAGCATCTCTTCATTTATACTGACTTCTTTCCTATCACCCTACCTGCCAGTCTACCTCCTGTTTTCATTTTCGTACTCTGTTGACCTCTTTCTAGATGTAAATGCTCCAAATCCCTCAACTATGTCTTTGACTTTTATGTACCCGTGACCACTGGTCAAGCAAAATTTCAGATAAAGCAACGAAGTACAGAAGAGTTTCATGAATTAAATGATTCAATACTTATTTTTTAATAAACAGATTTCTTCCTAAATACTCTTAAAATTTAAATAAACAACAAAGTAATTCTTATTCTCAGTTTGGTCTAGAAGTGTCTATCTTCTAAAACTATCAGGCGTTAAATGCTTAAAATTTGAATAATTTTAGCAATAGAAACAAAAACAAACGTATCCAATTTTTATCGACATAAATGGGATAATTAATTAATTAATTACATAATCAAGCTACCCAAAGAAAGTTCGAAATATTTTGGTTGCGTAAGATGAAGTTATTTCAAACTGTAAATACAAGCTGTTTTTGAAAGATTCAAGAGTGAATGTTGCCTACGCCCAATCTGATTGGCAGTTATATTAGGCATCGTTCAGTGATTTTTATAAAAAAAGAGAATAAGTGTAATTCCGTTTTATTAGCCATCAATGAACTTACTTTGATTCAAATGACTAAAATGTTATAATTATACTTCTAATGTTTTAGAAAGGCAAAAATGCAACTGATGAGTTATCTAAATGCAGCAGAGATTATTTCGTCATGTTTGAATAATAAACTTTCTTTAAGTTTGATAATTTTTGTCATACTTGAAGGTAAGATCTTTTGAATAAATGTGTTTGAGAAGGTTTATTGAGGCAAGATGTTTAACTTGAACATGCATATTTGAGCTTTTGGCATGTGTTTTTGTGCATGTGTATGTGCGTTCACCATAAATATCCAAAATCATTACTGGAGTCACTGTGTATGCACGTTCCAGGGTTGTCTGTTGGGCATAGCTGCATGAAAATTATTGAAATCTGTAAAATTTGGTGGAAGTGTATGTATGAGCACATGGAATATTTGGTAGTAGCCATTCGTGTGATTAATTTCATATCAACCACGCATAATGTAGAACACCATCGGAAAACTTTAAGAGTATAAACATGTACAAATGGTCTGCAATAAAACCTGTGTATTTCATACCCTATCAAGAAATACCCTAACCAAATACATCTTACGCGATTACAGAATTACCACCAGATTGCACAATACCCTGCTGACAGTCTTGGATATATAAATTTACGATATCTTCTCCACAGAGGACGGTCTGCCCGAAATAATGAGAAACATGACTTGCTTGACCAGGTAAATACGGCGTCACCCTTCCTCAATGCAATGACATTATGTGACGCAGTATCGGCATTCAGTGGTATCAACGATGGTACTGACTACGAAACGCTATCACATAGAATGCGCAGTGTACACTGTACAGTGCATTGATTCATAGGTTAAGTTGTTATGTGTTCAGGCGCAATGTTCCCTTTCATTGGCTAGTTATGTGTCGCTGATACCTGATTGGACTTCACATATTACTGCTATACCTTTGTTAAATCCTGCCCGTATCCTATGACTGATATAGTTACACCGTTTCTTTATTGATGTCACGCCTTCGTCATCTGGCTTAGTCCATTTCTATAAGTAATGAAGGCAAAAATGTCCAGTGTACTGTTGTTTCTAATTTTTGTTATTTCAATTTATGTTGAAACCTTTTAAATTTGTTTTCGTAAAAAGCTATTTTTCAAAAGGTAAATATAAATTTAAACCAATAACGAGAGTCGTAGATAGTAAATAAAGTTCCGTAAGTGAATTTTGGAATTTGTAAAAATATTAACTTTATTTTATTAGAAACTATACTCATGATAATTATTAATATACAAATGTACTTGAAAACCAGCAATAGTTTGCACGACAAGAACACTAAACATCTTTGTTTGGCTGAGGTTCTATGAGATATTCTAAGTATGGTGAAAAAACAACTCGCAAAGGTTATCATTAAGCTACCTTATGTCAGACAGTACAAAATTATCATCTATTGCTATTATCATCTTTTGATGTATTGCAACATCCTTTACTTTTTTCTTATTACAACAATTTCAGCATAGAGAGCAATACTTTACTATCGTTATTAAAAATAAATCGGTGTGCTTCTACGTCACTTAATATATTTATAATTTAAATTCCAGAGACAGTATTTCTATATCAAGAATATTAGAGCAGTGACCGGCAGATTGAAGAATCAATCTCATTTCGCATTGTATAGTAGATGGTGGAGTGTAATTAATTGTAAATCATTTAAAAGACCATCTGCTGAAGACGTTCTAACTTCGAAAATAGACTCGCTTTCTGTTTAGTAATATCTGCAGATTTATTTTAGTCTTGTATCTAATTATAATAATGCTATTTACATGCTTTCGTGTATAGCAAGAACGTAATCACTGTTTTTAAAGATAAACATACCTTTTATAACAGATTTGATGCTACACAATCTTCCATCTCTATATCCTATAAAGTGTGGTCATATAAGGTAAATCATTTTTCATTCATAATTTAGGGATTCACCTATCTAAGCCATTTCCTAATTCTATCTCAATTTGTTCCATGTCAATCTACATTACGCATTTCTTCACAAAACATTATTTTTTTCTATTTTATTTCCTTAGGCACTCGCTATATCTATCCTCTCTTCCCCGTTTCCTTTGTTATATTTTAACCTGATCTTTCTCTTTTTCTTTGTATCTTTGTTTTCATTTTAGGTCTTGCACACAATTTCATTCCTCATTACAACATTACAATTGATCATTGTTACTCTCATTACTTTATCTTATATATACATATATATATATATATACACACACACACACACACACACACACACACACACACACACACACACACACATATATATATATATATATATATATATATATATATATATATATATATATATATATAGTCGAGATAAACACATCAAAGGGAAACTTTTAAAATCCCACACTAATTCTTAACCTGCGGCAGTTTAGATGCATTCCTCCGCATACTTCAGTTTGGTTGTCTCTGTTTTTTTTTCTTTCTTAGTTGCAATTGATTTTTTTTACATATTTATAAAATTATTTATTACCTATATATCAATTTTAGTCATCTATTCCTTATGTCGGTATTCTGTTAATTCTTGGTTTAATTATTATTCTGTTTTTTTCTCCTTTTTTATTACTGAATTTTTTTCCCCAACATTAAGCTACTATATTTTCCTTGCCTCAACGACAAAACCTACAGGCCCTATAAACATCTACAGCCATTTTCTCCACATCTCAAACAAACGAACGCTACTACATCATTCGCTGGTGCTCGTACTACTACTACTATTACTATTACAAACCATCACTACTACTACTGCAATGATGGTAACGAAAGATATTTCGACTCTACTCCTACTATTCAAAAGTCCTGCTGCTGCAACTAAAAATGATGCACATGCAACGAAGATTGCAGTAGAGCAGAGCAGATAGAAAGAGAGAGAGAGAGAGAGAGGGAGAGAGAGGGAGGGAGAGAGAAATACTAACACATTCGCAATGACGCATATAGCCAAAGATAAATATGTTCGTAAACACTCACAAAAGCCAGTGAAATAAACCAGAAGGCCAGTGTAATTGATGATATTCACGTAACGTGACAAGTTAGCTAGAAACATGTACTACAACTGTAATGACAAGAAAGACTAAGCATCTTCTTCTCAGCCCCTCTACTACTACAAAACAATACTTACACTGTACGTGCACAGTGAGGCATAAACAACTCGAAATAGGTAGATACGCTCTCTCACTCTGCATACAAATAGAAAGACACATTTAAACGTATATATACATCAATACAAACTATGTCGGATTTACAAATGTACACTCATTGCATTTGTACATTCGGAAGTGCTTATAAACGCGCACATGTTCACGAAGGTTGCGAAGATAAATGCAGGTTTCAAAGACGGGTTGCGATTTAAAAATATCACAAGGAAATAAAAAGAGAATGCATAAAATCAAAACTGAAATTTGTACAAATCGTCATTACACTTTCTGTGTTAGCGTTAAGAAGGAAAAAACTTAAACAATGATAGATCCAAGCGTCTGTATTTATGGTCAGCCAACAAAGGGGTTCATAAAATAAATGTAGACATTTGGTTTGCACCGACAGAATATCGTATCACTCTATAATAACAATAAGAATAAGATAGGATGGTAGATTGAGGCAGAAAAGTCGAAAGGAATCTCGAACCATTTTTATTGGATTTTGTACGCATAAAAAGAGGACTTAACATGAAGGATACCGGGAAGATGCTGTTTGGCAAAGAGATAAGGTAAGTGGAAAAAACATTTTAGAAAATTTTGCTAAAAGGAAATTACGACAGTAGACATATCAGGAGTGGGGATTGAATCAACTACTGCGGTTGTGATCTAGGAAAAAAACAAAACAAAAAACAACCCCCCTAACAACAACAAAAAACAAAACCAAAACCAAAATCAATTATGAATACAACTGATAATGATGATGGTAGCAATAATTAAAACAACAGCAGCAACATAAATATTGTAAGATAAGTGCTTTAAATAGACAACAAAAACGATAACGAAATAACTGTAACAAGAATATGGGTAAATTATTTCGAGCAACAACAAAGTAATTTTTAATGCTGTGTTGTTGTTGATGATGGTGGTGATGATGATATCAGCAAAATAATATTTTTGTTGTAGTTAAATGTGGTAGTGCGTTTGTATTTATTTTTTGAATTGAATGTTTCGCTGAAGAACCTTTTCATAATAGAAATTATTTTTATAAAGTTGTCGATGGAATAAGAAACAAACAGGTCCAATCAGTTAAAATTTTTAATAAAGCTATAATGCTCCAATCGGAAAATTAAAAATCATTACCAAACGAAAGTCATTATTATTGTTGTCTCATGATACTGGTGTGAAAAAAAATGTCTATCCTTTTCTAAATGATAGTTTTCTTTATCATATAAATACAGCCATGTGCAGTTTTTGCATGTATTAGAGGGTGTTTTGTCGTAAATAGTCAGTTGATACTTTTCTGGCAATAAACAAATAGTACAACTGAAAAGAAAATCTGAAAAGTCCTTACAGTAGTCACAAAAGTGTAGAGATAGGCCCATAAATATCGTGGTTTATAAAATTGTAAGTAAAATGAAATTAGTACGCCAATTAATCAGTTGATAAACATTGTAAGACTAAAGTGTGAAAAGTATAAAAAGGAACGGGTATAAAATATTCTCTTTAAAATGCACGTAGAAAAATTGTGTTAGTTATAGGATAATATTTTGTACAAAAACATTTGTTTTTAATTAGATTAACAAACAAAATATGTTAAGAAAGAAATCAGGGGATGTTGTGCAATCAATCGATTAATAATAATAATAATGTCTTGCATGTAGACACAAACATAAATACATTCATGCAAACACGCATAAACATACGCATTCATATATACACATGTATGTGTGATTTGTCCCATAACACGTATGTCTTGCGGGTATCATTCTATACTTCTGTCCTTTGTAGTATAAAGGGCAATAGAAAATACTAAGCAGTATCCATCTCCATTCAAGTAGTTCTGGGTTGCCTGATACGAACAGCATGGAAAGATGTCTGACTTCTCTTTTCTGTTATGTAGTGTAATGACCTTTATCAGGAGAAACATAGTGATGATAGAGTAGAGGAAGAAATGGATTCATGCCTTTCCTAAAAGGTTTAATGAGAAATGAACACAAAAAATTTAGGCAGAATTCGAATTGAGTTCACCTTTCAGTATTCCGTTTTGATAACTTTAAGGAAACTTCGCTCCTGTGTGTATAGGGTGCCCAAAGTTGCCCAAAAGAAATAACTACTTTTATATTTATGTTAGCAATTATTATTTGAAACAACTTATTAATTTTGAAATATCTTAAAGGGCAAGAAGAATAAGTTTTCTTACTTATTAAGTGTTCTGATTTGGATTCAAAACACAATAATTATAAATTACATTTAATTTTAAAGACTGAGAAAAGAAAAGAAATAGTTACAAAAAGAGATTCTTTGTAAGATTTATACCAAAATGGTTCATATTTCCTCACTCTCCTTAAAAGTAATTCGAAAATATTACAAGCATGTCTTTATTTTTAAAATCATGACAGTTATCCAGAATGCTACATTTTTTCTCTGGACAATATTTGAAAATATGGTTTGGATATGTGTGTATGTTAATGGTGATGTAGGATATTAATATAGATGTGATGTACAGGATTTCTGGAGAGACTTTGAATCTCTTGCTTTCAGCAACGTTGCTCCGTCAGACTATATTTGAAAGAAAGTGGACAGCAAAATAAAAGAAAAGAAAAGAAAAGTATCTCAACCTTGTCAGAAAGCGAAGAAAATGTACAGGATGAAAGTGACAACCGTGATTGGAACACTGTAACGACGGTATTACTGAAAACAGCTATAATACCGAGGAGAGTGCTGGGTCATTGATTAAACTTGCTGTCATTTAATCTTGTGTATACTAACAGTTACTGTTGATATAAACACTCATTGGGGGAAATATGAGAGTAGTAGTAGTAGTAGTAGTGGTAGTAGTGGTACTAGTAGTAGTAGTAGCCAGAAGGCATGATTTGGTAGTCGTAAACAATGACAAAATAATTCCAGATCGTGTGTTTCGCTGATCGGTCAGAGTAGATTTGAAAGTGAAAAGATAAATAAGTATAACTCGATTTGCCAGAGAGTTGTAATATTCGGACTTTTGGGAACTGTCCCGAAGAGCCGAGACAAAACACCGGAGGAACTGGAAATCAGGAAGAGTCGACAGAATCCAAGCGAAAGCTTTATTGAAAACAAAATATTAAGTGTGCTGGTGTCTAAAGACTTGCTGTCACTTAACCTTCACTTCTCTGCATTTCTAACTCTCTGATCGGTTCAGTGCCTTCGTTTTGGGACATTTTAAAGTACTTAAATGATTCTGGATGATTGCAATTGTTATTTATAGGCAATACCCTAAAATATGTTTGTTCCATTCATGAATAGTTCCAATCATTATTTAACATATTATTATTATTATTATTATTATTATTATTATTATTATTATTATTATTATTATTATTATTATTCACTTTCATATCTGTTGTATCTGATGAATTTCACTAGAGATCAAGTGACAACAAGTTTCCTAATTACTCAATTGATAAGTACAATTGTAACTGTGCCCACACTTTTTTCATTTATCTGACAAATTCTAATTATTTATCAAGTTTTCACTTTTTCATATTTTACTTTCAACAGCGATGTCCACTATATAAAAATTACTTTCCCCTTGTTCGCAAAGACTAAGAGCTGGTCTTGTTGGACGGGGTGATACGTTTGAATTTTTAAGTTCCATAGAATTTTATTTTTTTATTCCCTAAAATAGCTTCTAGTTTGTGTTCATACCATTAGCCTGCATCGTAAATACCATTCATTCGCCCAATTCCCAACGTATTAGGTTTCATCCCAAGTCGCGTCTATTTTTGTACTCTTCAGCGAACATGCTGCATTTGCTTATTTCATGTCGAACAGATTTCATCTCTATCTTTAAGTGATTCGGATTTGACCTGTTTTATTTCGGAGTCTGTTGATATAGAATTGCTTTAAGCTCCTGTTAATTTCTCGTTTCGAGTGTCCTCTGCGTAGCGAAGTTGCGATAGAATTGACAAAATAACTGTGGAATAAAAAATCCCAACCAAATATCAAGCCAGAAGTGAAAAGAAAAACAATTCCACAATACTTAAACAAAAGTAATTACAGGGCAGATGATATAGTCTTGAAGATAATTGAAAAAAGAAACAGTGTTCCTGTTAATGTGGATTAAAATCTATTCCATAACAATCAATGTAGACGATTCAGAGATAGACGATCAGTGTATTAATAAAGCAATGACTGGAAGAACACAATACAGGCACGATTGAGTATAGAATAATCCTAATGGTAATATTAGCCGTTCCCCAACAAGGAACCATTTGGCATTCATTGACCGCGCAGCCAGGACTTCTATCGGTTGAAATTTATAAAATCTTTTAAAACAATTTTCAGATTTTTCAAGTACTGTAGCTGTTATCGCACTTTTGATGGGGATTTCCTTCCTAAACTTTTATTTGAAGTATTATGGAATGTCCACATCATATGTCATTATTTTCTCTCCGAGTTACATGTGCTATCCATTTTGCTGTTACTACTATTGGTAGTAATGTGGTTTATGTTATTTGGTACATTTCTTTGTTTGTGATTCTGTATCGCCAGTTCGCAATGTTCAAAGAAGGGTGATCTTTTCCAAGACTTTCACTTGCTCAAAGCCGTCTAACAATTCATCTTAGCAAGCACTTTTATATACTGAGAGTTTAGATATTTCTGAATATGTTGTGCGCCATGCATAACATCCATATTCACTGAATGATTAGGATTTGGCCAGATAAACAAATGCTAAATACTAAAACAACATATTTTCTTCGAAAATATATAGATCAAATTTTCTGGGGGCTTTGAATGGATGGATTACTCAAAGGAAGACCAGAAAACTTTTTGTTCTAATGGACATTAGAACAAAAAAGAAAATTTCCAAGAGAGTGCATGTTGTAGTTTCAGCAGAATACAAAAGAAAATTGAAAGAAAAATTAGTAATTTAACAAATATCTTAAGTTTGCTATAGAATAATAAGTGAAATAGAAGATAACAGTTATATCCATCACTGGCGTGTTTAGAACAGTCCAAAAAGGCCTGGTTTAAGTGGAAATCTATGGGGAAAATCGGAGCCATCTCGAAAGCGGCATCATTTAAATCCATCAGAATACCGAGGAGAGTATCAAGGAGACTTGCTGTCACTTAGTCTCCAATGAAAATCACCAATTACTAGTGGTATAGAAGTCATTGAGTAAATAATAATAGACCTATGGGAAATAATAATAGATTATGGTATAATTAATGCATGAATAATAATAATAATAATAATAATAATAATAATAATAATAAAAATAAAAATAAAGCACTTTGCCTTGGAACTGATAACACTGTGGAACATACAGATTAAAATTGTGCCTCTCGGAACTGGTAGACGTTACAAAAATATTAAACTAGAAACTGAAATAAAAATTCGAGAAAAAACTATTACTACTCAGGTTATAGGTTGCTGGAATCAGCAAGGATACTGAAAAATATACTGGATTTCACTTATCTCTAGTGATAACTTCAGACGTCTCGTGTCATGCTTGAAAATGCATGAAATAATAATAAGGATAATAATAATAACAACAACAATAATAAATAATTTTAACCAGTGAAAATTTCACGGTTTTCCTATTTTAATATTCTGATGAATCTTCTTAATTCTTAAGTTAATGATTTAATAATCTGAAAGTGAGTTCTTTGACAATAAAATATCCGTAGACATTCCCCTATTGAATGGTTAAATATTTGAGCTTAACAACTTATATTGCAATAGCAATCATAAATATGAATGCTGGTCGTTATTTTAAAAAGTGGATACAAATGAAAAGATTTCATATTGACAACTTTTTTTCATTTCTTTCTTTCAATCATCTTCTCACTGAAATCAAATAGTGTTTTTCCCCTCTTTCCACGCGATCAAAACGGAATAGTCCATTATTTATGAGGTACTGGCAGGAGACGTTAAACACTTCTATCTTCCCTTCTTTCTTTCTCTTATTTTCTCAATGAAACCAATGAAACCCTCTTTCTACGTGACCAAAACAGAATAATCTATTATACTTGAGATATTCACAAAGAGGAACAGTGGAGCAGACTAATGAAGGGAGGGATAAATACAATTATAATAGGATAAAGATATCATGTTGTAAACAACTTACTAAAACTGGGGCTCGAATAACGAAGAAACGGCTGCAATACTAACGAAACTTGCTGTAATTTGAATTTTAAAAGAAAGCTAATAATTGATGAGAGAAAAATTTGGGGTGCAAATATAAAACAATAACAATAATAATAAAAAACTTTCTAAGTGGATGGTACTGATATTGATACAGGTTGTTGTTCTTTTTAATAATAATGACAATAATAGAATTAAAATATTGATGATAATTTGTTAAGATGTGAAGCACCGTGAAAGATTTTAAAGTTCTTTCAATTCTCTGAAGTATCGCTTGCTCCTAATATATTTGGCCTGGTTGAATAGCAACGATACTTATTTTCGTATTTACTTCTGAAATAATTATTACACCCTATCGTCACATTTCGTATAGTTATTCCATCCTGGTTATGACGATAAACTACATCCGCATCTTGGATAAGACGATATAAACTACGTCCAACAGCAAGACCTCTGATCAGGAGGTTTTGAGAAGCTTGGAACCACCTCTTAATTTGATGGTGTTCCGAGGTCTGCTCTGACCCGGGGTGGTAGCACCTATCAGGGTCCCAACTATGGGCAAATAGTTAACCCCTAAACAGGGGTCAAAACACTATGAAAGGGTAAAAATACGTTTTAATACCAGAAATACTTTTTTTTTTAAATTATCAAAAATACATTTTTGAAAAATAATATTACCAGCAATAAATTTTTGAAGAGAAAAAATATTACCAGCAATACATTCTTAGAAAAAAAATTACAAGCAATAAAAAAGTTTGTCGGCATTAATTAACCCATTTATGTTGACATGCCGTAAAACAAAACAAACGTATTGTTATTATTTAAATAAAGTGAAAAAAACAAAAAAAAATAAACAGAAAAAAGTAATGTATTAGCAGTTTTTTTTCTATATTTACTTGAAATTGACAATATTGTTTATTTTACATTTCGGTGCTGGTTTTTACAAAGTCACCAAATCTTACCAAGACAGTAAAGTGTTACTTGAGGCAGTTTTTAAACGAGAAATATTGTGTAGTTCTATTGGAAATGCTTTATCTTGGAATTGCTGAAAACTTTAATTAAGTCTAGTCTTGATAATATCAAGATTGCTTAAATGGAAATATTCTCATCCTTATTGCACAGATGCAAGAATAGAGAATAAATGTCTGATATCCACGGAAAGAGAAATGCACACAAATACACACATATGAGTGTGTGTTTGCGTGTGAGTAGAAGCAATTCTGGAAACACCTAAATATACACAAACATACGAAAACAATGGACAAACTGGAATATTAATAAAATGTGCAGATTCTAGTGATATAAAATGACGATTGAAGTATCATTATTTCTAGACATTAATTCGCGATGGTGATCGATGTGCTAAAGGCGAACATTTCGATACACTAATTTATTTAACTACAAAATTAATACGTATTTTATATTATACGCAATATTTATTATATAAAAAATAACTGATAAATAACTAAAGGTGAAAACATAAACCTTTGTTTTTTATTGACAAGTTTTTCAATTTTACTCTTGCTTGTAAAACGAAATCATAACAGATTAGTAAACGAGGGATGAGATGTCTATGCTGAAAACCTGGTCTCATTTTTTTCTTTTACCATGGTAATTTTCGAAAATTCCAAGAACATATTTTCATTTATATTTAAGTAAATGCGGATGAACACTAAACCAAAGTTTTCTTAAAATTAATTTTCTTTTCAAACTTGACTTTACTGCATGAATTCACTTCGGAAAGAAGAAAAAAGACTTACTCCAATGTATATATTTTCATCGCACCCCATCATCAATAAACGTTTTTATTTTTCCTTAAAGTCATTATTATCAGGGATGGTTCAGTTTTACTGTTTTGGACAAATTAGATTTGAGATGAGATGTGTACACTACTCGTGACTAATGATCCCTTGAATTCATTAGCATTTATTTACAAATAAAACAGCAACATCGAACAACATCTGGTAGCGGTGTAGACAAACTCACTAGTGTTTCAGCCACTATGTATGGTCATAAACGCAGGGTAACGATTCTGAGCAGTTTCATATAAAGAGTCAGATATTAAGAATAAGGATTGATCACTAACTTTCTGGTCACCGCTGTTAGTCAGATGAGACAAACCGTAAAGACTATTCTTTATTAATTATCTTGACTAGCAAGAGTAATTCTCTTATATTACATACTTACCAACGCAAGTATCAAGGTTGCTTTCCAAATCTTCATACAGCGACTATATTTGTCATATATACAATTTTCAAGTGAGGTGCAGAAAAATAATCGAGCCAAGAGAAGTTTTCGAATTTTTTTGCTGATCGAAAGGTTTGTCTTCGGAATGTGGGAAACGTTAGATTCCATTGAAAAATATCCGATTCTCCTTTTTATATTTAAAATAACTGACATCTAATTTTTCTGCCAATAATGAGATGACAAAAATAAGTATAGGAACAAAATATAAAATATTAATGACACTAAACTAAGTAGTGAGAGACTAATAAAGATAGTGAGAAACCGATAAATAGCTATTAAAATAGATCTTCAGCCAAAAACAGAATACACAAATTAGTAGCAAACACATACAAAGAAAAAATAACAAGTGGAAAGTTTTGAGTAGAAAACCTCTTAAAGATAAAACGGAATTTCTGGTAAGAGTAGCCTGTAATATGATGAAACAAGCTAAGAAAACAATAAATGTAAAAACTAAAGAGTCAAAACGGTAACATACATAATTAGAAGCGGCAATAAATTCGCCAAGAGAAACAAGTTGTATTTAGCCATGCACACAGATCTTATGAGTATAAACCTGAGGTTAATTTGCTTTAGAGAAGTGGCAATGAAAATACTTTGGGAGTTTGAAATACAAACTAGCTATAGTATCCAGACTACGAAATCAGGCTTTGATGCAGATCAGAAATGTGTCTCATTAACAGTGAAAACGTAATTGTTCCCGGAAGCTATAAATGTTTGCAGAAATTTTAAAATATGAAAGTGACAGACATTGGGAAGATACTAAAGATATTTCCAAAACGGATGGAAGAATTAAAGATCAGAGTTCTGATTGTAGAAGCCACAGGGACAGAAAGGAGAAAGAACAAATTTAAGTAGATAGATATAGAAATAATATTTTTTAAAAAATACCCTATTTGTATGGGCATTTAAGAAAGTGGTCAAAGTGAATATAGATAACAGAATAATTTGAAAGACACTTTCTTCACGTACACTGGCAAAATATTTTTTCCAAATAAACTGGATTTTTATTTATGAATGAATTACTTTCATTTATTCTGTCCTGGCAGGCTTAAAATATGTCTTTTTGGCTGCTGAGTAGACTCAGCCGTTCTTTTCCTATAATTAACTATGAGTAATTAATGAAGTTTCGGCGTTGGAATTTCATTCTCGTAAGCGAACCATTCTATCGGATAAAAAAATAATAAACATGTAACCCAGCAGATAAACACATTTTGAACTTCATGACCATCTGGAGCTCCCGTCATTCTCTTTTTTTTGTTTTTTGCTGAGAGATATTCTTTTAGTGCTCTGTAGGTGAGTTCTTGATCTAGTACAACTGTTTGTGGGTGGTGGAAGCGGAATAACAACAACGCTATGCTATTTCGAATGTAACTTCTTACAGGAAAGATGGATCATTTTTTTTGGCAATAAACCAGAAACTTATTGAAGAGAAAATAGTTTTGGGACCTAGTACTTGAGGAGATTTAGCATAGAATTTATCAAAGAAAGTCATACACAAATTGAAAAAAATATTTAAAAACATAGAAAATAAATAGTGAAAGCAAAGAAATTCATGTAAGAACAATTGACACAATTATCTTCAAATAGCCAACACCGAGAATTAATAAACTATTGGAATATATAAAAGCTGACATCATCGAAGCTTAACATATGTGGGAACGAAATCAGTTACAAAATTCGCATAGATATACAGTGAACAAAGATGCAAAATTTGATTGGGACATGAGACTAAAGCAACAAATTTAAATTGTATGTAGAAAGGCAATTCTTTCTCTATGTAAAAAAGAAAAAAAAGAGTCAGAAAGAATGAGAAAATACAACCACATGGTGTATCAACAGAATATAAAAAAAATGAAAAAGACTAGTAGTTGCAATAGAGAAAATAAAAATGATGTCACCTAAGGAGAGTAGGCTTGAATGTAGGCTTGAAATTCAGCAATTTAGATTAATATAGAATGTGCTAGAATAATGAAGAAAGGGTAAAAGGAAAAGTAAACGTGTCAGCATTGAAACTACACAAGGTAAAGTATATAAGCCTGCCAGAAACTGCAGTTAATAACCGTTGCAAGCAATAAAAGGAAGTGTGGTGAATTTCATGGTGCAAATCGTAATCGTTTTCATTCCTAGTTTTTGTTATCTTTCTAGTAGTAGCAATAATAATAATAATAATAATAATAATAATAATAATAATAATAATAATAATAATACACAAATAGAACAATCAAAGCTAATCTCCCAGACATCGCTATTAGAGACCGGAAACAAAAGACTGCCTCTTTATTGATATGGCAGACTACAATATATCTTTGAAGATTTTCAAAAAACTATCAAAATACAAGGATCTTGAAATTTAAATCTTAAAAATGTGGCACATGAGAACGTCAGCAATTCCAGTTATAACTGGATCCCTCGGATTGATTGGAAAAGATTCCAATAGACTCATTGAAGGGATTCCTGGAAGCTCAGGCCTTGAAGAAATACAAAAAAATTGTTCTTACAAGTACAGCCCACACCTTACAATGGACTTTATCTATGTAAAATATGTGTGATTGTTTTTTTAAATTGCTCAGTGGAAAATGTCATTTCTGACCCGGAAAGAAATGCGTACACATCAGAAATCAAAGGAAATAAAATAATAATAATTGGATTGCAAATCCTTGTTTTAACAAATATCCACATACAAATAGGGATTCGAATGTATAATGTATGAACCAATTAAATCGAAAATTAATTCAATAGAAAATCTATGTAGCAAATAACAGCAGAGTAATAAATGAATCATGGTCAGTAAGGTTGAAGTTTAGCCAGGAAAAAGTTGTTAAAATAAAAAATTGTAGTCTTAAGTGTTGTAATAGTAATTCTGTTGCTGGACCTCATTTCAATCATTAAAAACCGTTGTAGCTCCATGTTTCCTTCTGTGTATTTACTGTCAATAATAATCTCAGGTCAAAACAACTTGACTGATTGAGCCACACTCAGTAAACACATCCGTTCTTTTGCCTCTTTTTAAACCAACGAACACAATTGCTCAATTGTAAACTTATGGTTGATAAAAGAAAAATGAGAGGGTCTCAACGATTGAATATGGAAAGTGAATAGTAGGCAGTATCAATGAAAACTGTCAGACCTTGTAAATATGAGAAATATCTTGACAGGTGATGAATGACAAATTCATCACGTATTGACAGCTTACGTAAGGATAAGTTATTCTACGGAAGGAGAGAAGTGAAATTATTTAGATTTAAGTGAACAAATTATTTACCTCGTTATTTTTAAGGAAAACTTTCAGCGCTCTATTTTTTGTACTTAGCTTTCACCTTTACGTTTACGATGCTTTATGGAAAATATATTATAAAGAAATTAAAATAAGACTGTTGAGAGTGAGATTAAATTTCATAATAAAGGTATCTAATTAATTTATAGGTACCATTCTTATGAAATTTTACCAGAAGTGTACATAAAATACTATAATTTTATGTACATTTATTACATTTTACTGTGTTATTTGTATTTCCATTCATTTTATTATTAATTTTGATATTTCATTTATGGAAAAATGTCATAACTGAGATTAATATAAAAATAAGATCATATGAATTTCATAACATGATACTGATACTTGTAGGTACCCTTCTCAGTTGAAATTGAAAAATCAAATTAACTTCTCCACACGTGTTTCGCAAAAGTAAAGGCCTTAACAGCGGAGAACAATGCTTAAACCAAATAACCCAACTTAATTGTATTCTTGCTGGTCTTCTATACTGTATAATTACAGCCCGATTATAAACACAAAATTATATTTCTTAATTATTGCGGGTTTTCCGATTGGTCGAAATTATACAATTTACAATGCGCTAAAAAGATCTCTCATAAGGACATTTACGAAACTGAATGCGGCCTTTAACTAATTTTATAATATTTTAACAACTTAAATGTAAAAATCTAATATAATTAAAGAAATAACAAATGTATTAAAAATTCATTTTTCATCGAAAAAATGTTTTACTTTCAGAAAATATTGTCCATATTCATAAAAACAACTAAAAGCAAATAAAAGCATTTGAAATTAAATAATAACTTTGTTTTATTGAGTTATGTATGTTACAATTCAGAGCTGATTTTCAAGTAGGAGTGGGGCCCAATTAAAAAAAATACATGATTGTGCTTTTAACTAATATAATCACTAAACTGAATGCGATTGAATTTCTATAAAATTAGGTATTAATAAATATATAAAAAATTTTTTTTCTATGACTTTAAAAAAACAAAACATATTTATAATAGTTTCCATGATTTGTGAATAGTTTCTGAAAGTTTCATTAACATCCGAAAATTATTTTTATTTTTGCATGATTTTCCAAATTAATGTCTGTCATAGAAAAAAAAGAATAAAAAAACGTGCTAAAAATTTATGTTATTTTACTAGTTCCGGTGATACAAAGAGAAACAAGGTTTTTTTAATGAAAAATTTAGAATTTCCTAAAAAGAAGGAAATTTTTTAAAAAATAATTAAAAAATACTTCGGTCTTTTCTCTTCATAATAACATAAAAGACGATAAAATTTTGTTTTCGTCAAGTTTGGCGTCTTTTTCAGCAGACTATGCTCTTTTTTTAGCAATCTCATGAAGGTACCTAACTTAATGTAAATTTATTATTAAATGTTGTAATAGTAATCACAAAGCTTGGGATGATCAAAGTTATATTATTCGTAAGTTTGCGAATGAAATATTACAAGTGACGTCTGTTGCAATGGTATTCCTACCAGCATCACTAGTCATTGCCTGTATGGATACCTAAGATAAAAAGTGAAGATTTGCGAGTGCGAGAAAAGAAATAAGATAAATGCATATTCACAATCTCGCGCACGCGCGCGAGCACACACACACACACACACACACACACACACACACACACACACACACCCTCCCCCCACACAGAGGTATACACATATATATGGAGCAAACCAAAAGATCTCACAATGTTCGAAAGTGAATTTATTACATATGTTTGCTACCATTTTGAGGAAAACCTGTTGTGGGATCGCTGCATACTCAAGTAAATTACTTTGAAATAGATGGAAGTTGCTAAAGAAGCGTATCTATCTATCTGTCTATCTATCTATCTATTGAAATGATACTGATGAGCAAATTTAATCAATGAATTGACAGTTAATCCTTTTTATGATTTTCATAGCCTTTGAACATAATCTTCTTAATTTTCATTCATTCTTACATAAATTTAAACGCTATAATACAGGTAATATGCAAAATTGTACCTTTACGCTGTCGTAACTATTTTTTCGTATTTTTTTCGTACTATCATAAATGGAATCGGATAGACGTGTGACTAGTTACAGATGCACATACAAACGCGCATACACTTTCTCGCTCATATTTGATAGAAATTATTGAACAATGAGAGCGAGAAAAAACAGAAATAATGTTAAAATACTGAAAGTATACCCAATGACATGTTGGCACAAAATATGAATTTGATTATAACAGTAATAGCAGAAAAATGCCTGTAAATATATTTGTATAAGTATTTGCATTTTATTAGATTTTAAACTTTTTCGCACGTATATTTCTTTAAGTATTTTGAAGGTTGTTGAGAACACATTTATTAATATTTAATAATTTGATTATTTCAGTTTAAAATTCACACTCTTCAAAAACGATTTTTGTTTAAAAACGTACATGCTTGCCTTTAGGACGACCTAATCATCTTGCAATAACTGCAATCATTTCTAATTTACATCTTGGCTAGCCATATTTGACGCCTCTTCTAAAAGTAGACGTCAGTTTGTGATATATGCAGTGGTAGTATGTAAATATAATCACGAAGGTGGCGGATACGGTGGCCGAGATGCAAGCATTACAAATATACCGCCGAACAGAGTCTATAGCTATAGTTCTATAGTAATGTGCGTACTGCTGTTTAATTTAGACAGACAGAATCACTGCCGCTATTAAGGCCACAGAATGTATCATATCTCACTTTGTACTCATCTAGTTCTATTGGTTTCTTTCTTTCTTTCTTTCTTTCTTTCTTTCTTTCTTTCTTTCCTTGTATATGTGAGGCGTACGTGTTAGTACATCAGTTGGTTATCACTTGCGTAAAAAAAAACTCTCTTGTTCTCTTCCTGTCAGATTTTATAATACATTTAAGTTTTTCGCATTAAAATTGGTAATAATCAACCGATGATGTTAAAATTTTCAGCATATATTCATAATAATTTATTTGGTCATGTAACATTTGTTTTTTTTTATCATATTGTAAATAAAGAGGATCATTACTGATATTTTTTTAATTTCAGAAAAATAAAGATTGCCATGGTCATAAGAAATATATAACCATAAAACAAAATATTGCAAAATTGTTGGAAACTCACTTTAAGATTATCAGGAGAGATTTGAGGAAAAAGCAAGGAAAGTGAATTGACCAAAAAGAAAATATTTGAAAAAACTGATAAGAATTTGATGCAGAATATTAAAAAATATTGATTAAAGGACGTCAAATAACTATCACTAAAGCGTTTGAGTTGGACGAAAAATACAGAAAAAAAACTGATTTTAGTGATTAATGTAGAGCAATATTGGACAGTCCTTCACGGAAATAGTCAACCAACATAATCTACAAAGCAGCAGGAGGTGTTTAAGTAAATTTTGGGGCTAGTAATAAATTTAAATTAGAGAGCTTTCCAAAATTGATCATATTGCCAAAATAAATGCAGATAATTATTCCCCGGAGATGACATTTTTCAGCAGTACACGTCACAATCAAGAAGTTTTCAGCTAACTAAATTTGTCAGGACAGGGGATATTCCTTCATATTCTGCAAACTGACACACGTAGTTAAAAGGTTTTCAAAGGCAACAAATTAATGGAAATAAATCCAGCCTCACCAGATATTAACCCATCGTTGTGGACAATCTTTAAAGAGCTATATACGAAAATGGAAAACAGTATTCAAGTAAAGAATCTCCGAGAAACAATAACGCAAAGTTTGTAATGATTTTAGATGATAAAAGCTCATGGATATGAATGTAATGTATAATACACAATTCAGAAATTATCATATACTTCTGAAATATCTTTTACCCTGGTGTGCGAAAGTTTTAGACAAAACACAGAAAATGATTATACATTTTTTACTTTATTTTACTGAAATGATAATGTTATGATAATTTGCAAATTTCTAAGTAAGAATTATCTAATTTTATTAAGTGTAATGTTTCGTAAATTTTCTTTTCTTTCAGAAAATAAAACCGGCTGCAACAGTATTTCCTCTATTGCCCGAATTAATAACGAAAAATAAAGAAAAAAAATGTAAATCAGATTTAATTACAAAGTAAAATATTTATTTCCAACCAGATAAATAAGGGTTCCTGCAAAAATTCGTCCCTTTTTGACGAGAATAAGATAACCTATTCTCTGAGTAAGACAATGTAAAAAAGCATAGCAGAAAACAAACTTAAAAATTACAATGCACAAAAACCACAAAAAAAAAATTACTCCCACCTGCTGTGTCATTGATAACAATAAAAAAGGGGGAAGAGTCTTAGCTCTACAATACACTTTCAGTCCTTTCAAGGTTCAAAAGTTTTATCTTTTTTCTTTTCTCTCTTGTGTAGATAAAGTTCTCTTCTTGGTGACCAAACTCCTTTCTTTCTTCACTTGTTTTCCTCCTGTCCGCCTGGAAATGACACTTTTCTTTTACGGCCGCTAGAAGGTGGAAATTTACATAAACACGTGGCAAAATACTTTTTTGAAAACGTACGTGTTTGCTCCTTCGTCTTCTTCTCAAACGGCTTTGGCTCCAAACTCCACTTACGGACTTCTTTTCAACTTTCTTTTCTGGGGCATCTTCAAGAGGACTTCTCAAAACTTTCTCTGAAGAGGAAACTTGCCCTCAGCAACTTGTTACCCATACATCCTTACTTATTGGCAAACGCTGCCTGCCTTTTGAGCAGGGAGAGAGAAAACGAACCTCTTCTCTAAAAGCGGTCCCGTTTCCAACTCCTGCTAAGGTCCAGTCACAGTTCTCTCTTTCCTTTCAAAGGCGGCGGTTCCTTTGAACCGTCCAATCACAGTCCATTAAAAAAATATCAGCAGGTTCTTAGGGCCACTAACACAGTGAGTGTCTTTTGTTCTCCCTTGACCTAAAAATTTTCCAAAATGTGCTTTGGTAATTCATTGTAGTTGAACATTAGCTTGTTTTTTACACTAAGATCATGGTTAAATTTTCTGCTGAAACAAAGATGAAAGTTATGACTTTGAAGAGGAAGATGACTAAACAAGAAATAGCCAGGCGACTGAAAAATTCCCAAAACAGTTTTCAACCAACCCAAAAGACGTTTGATACTAATGGAAGTGTTTTAAATGCAAAGAAAACCGGAAGACAAGATTAAAGAAGAAAGATGAAAGAAAGGTTGTGAAAGACTTGGTAGGAAATTCAAAATTAACAGCCATCCAAGTAAGGAATAAATACAGTCTTAACAATGAGATTTTAGTTGATGCGGTACGCAGAGCATTATAAAAAAGCCAACTTGAACGAGCACATAGCAGCAAAAGGAAACGACAACAACAAAAATAATCATTAACCAAAAATCATCAGAATAGAAGATTGAAGTGGATAAAAGATAATCTAAATGCGATGCGGGGAAGTGGCGAAAAGTATTTTTATTGATGAATACAAAATAGTTATATTTTAATGCAAGTGAATATGCAATAAAATCAATAGTAGAGAGAAACATTGCAAGATACACCCAACCAAAAATGAAAAAATTGGTGGTAGACAAAAAATGGTGTGGGGTTGCATCAACTGTAATTTTAGAAGAAAATTTGTAAAAGTTGATGGAAGCCCTTGAAAGCTATATTAATCTACTACAGTCTGAACTTCTGCCACCATACGAAAATGGAGAAAATGTTCAGTATGATGGGGGTATCCTTGCCACACATCATGTGCAACAAAAAGGTTTCTTGTGGATGAAGATGTTCAAGCTTTGGAAGACTGGCCAACACAACGTCCTGATCTCAATATAACTGAAACATTGGGGTGGGAGTGAAGAAACAAGTGCTCCAAAGAAAGCTACACACTTTCTAAGAACTTTGGGATTACTGCCAAGAAGAATGAGAAAGATTCCCATTGAGAAAATCTGGACCTTATTTCATTTAATGACATCGAACTGAAACAATTATTCGACCCAAATGTAGTAACACTAATTACTAACTTCATACTTTGACGTTTTGTACTTTCGGTAAGAATAAAAACTACTTTTACAAAATCTTTTTAACTTAAGAAAAGAGCTGAAAGGTAGAATTTCCACTGGTGACCCATAGTTTTGCATTGTTTTCTTTTTTGCATTACTATGCTTAAGATGATCTATCATCTACTATACAGCATTAACGAAAATGCAGTAACTTGTTTTCTTGCTCTCAAAGATCATAAAATATCCCGAGAAAAGTATGTTGCTAATTACTCTCGATTTGGGAGGAAAATTAACAAAAGTTACTAATTTACCAATGTGGCCCAAAAGTTTTGCATGCCAGTGTATTGAATACAACATTTGCATAACAAAAGTCTCTAAAATATAAACTAGTATCCAAATTAATTTTTAGCTTATGTCAGTTTTTTAAATGCAACAATTTTTTATTACAATAATTTTTTCTTACCAAAAATGATAAGTTGTGAAATTTATACAGAAGAATGTTATCGTTGATACAATATAATCATAAATTTATATTTAATAGGTGAAAGGTCCACACTTTTATTTCCAGATAATATATCACAAAATATTACTTGAAGAACATTTCGTTGAATTAAAAAGGAATGTACATAAAAACGCTTAGATACAGTACAGAGTGATAGTTATACCACAATTAATCATATTAGGTTAGTCGCTGAAGGAAGATGTCAGGATGCTTTCCAATATCGTAGGAAAGGAAGCAGGTAAAACATTTGAAAACAAGTTCGAAGGAAATCCCAGCATAGAATTTTCTCTCTCTGAATCAAATTGTGTTGGTAGACATGATAGTGAGATTTGAGCAATATGAAAGCTTTCCTCTTTGCAGTACATGTAAAATTCATAATATTCTAAATATTAATATTTTATCTGATTTCAGTGTGTGCAGATTTCTCTTTCTCTCTCTGTCTTTGTCTCTCTCTCTCTCTATCTCTCTATCTATCTATCTATCTATATATATATATATATATATATATATATATATATATATAATTCCTGTCTTTATTCTGCTAAATAACTATCATAATGAGGACTCTAGTCATATGGCATGCAAGACATGATTTGTTTTCGGGAAAGTGATCTGTGTCTGTTGATATAAAAATCTATCAAGTTCTTGTCTCACTCTCGCTTTATGTTCATATCATTAACTGTATATGTGCATGCATGCGTCGACTAATTTCACTATGTATTTGTAAAAGATAGATAGGTAGATACATAGATAGAATACATTCAATAGCACTAGTAAAGGGAATTACGCAGTAAGAAAAATATTGCAATCAGGAAGAATAAAGGAATGCAGATTTGCTAATATCTGAATAATTATTTACAGAAGAATGACGTGGAATTAATCTTATAACTCTTTTTGCAATCATTATAGAAAAGACAAGCATATTATCATCATCACTGATTCACTAGAACTAATATGCTAATTTTTGTTGTTTTAGTCAAAAGAAATGATACAAGATATACTTTATTATGGACAGCGGAATGTGAATAATATAGCTTACTGAATTGAATAATAATTTCGGTTCAAAATTACCAGAATGCAAAAGATGTTTAAAGAAGGCTGGATGGTACAATACCTGTAACAAGGAGAGATAAATATATATATATATATATATATATATATATATATATATATATATATATATATATATATATAATCAAATGGATAAATATAGGTAAGCGTTCGTATACAAATATACATATATATATATATAACCAACAGTATAAGAAAAACAGTGCTGAATGTTAAATAACAGAGTTATTTAATATCTGTCTATATTTCTGAGATGAGGTATTATGTACACTATTTACATTGTTCGGACCAGCGTCCTCATCTTTGTTGCCATATTTATCACAACGTTTCGGCCGTTGTACGCTCCGGCTTTCTTCAGCGAAAAAAAGGGTTCAGTTCAACATTCCAACCACCTGAAGAAGGCCGGAGCGTACAACAGCCGAAACGTTGTGACAAATATGGCAACAAAGATGAGGACGATAGTCCGAACAATGTAAATAGTATACATAATACTCATCTCAGAAATATAAACAGATACTAGAGGATTACACCGAAAATATGGAGACAAATTGAAAAGTCCTTCCAGAAACTAGCACGTAAATCGAACCATCTGACATTCCTACACCGATGCAGACCTAAAACTCATCCCTTCAGGCTTGGCACTAAGACTTCCCGTCAAATTCAAGGAGAGCCCGTCTGATTCATCCTTAGTAGAACGGACCAGTATTCCAATAGATAATCTGATGGTGATGTTGGCTTTCTGTACACAAACAACACACTTCGGGATGTGATCACACATATATCGACAGGAATGGCCTCGCCATTATCACCAGCAATGGCGAATATATACATGGAATACTTTGAGGAAATGACATTAGAATCTATATCTCTAATGTCAACACTATAGTTAAGGTACGTAGACGACACCTTCATATTCATGTTCAGGTTCTACTGGACCATGTGAAGTCAATAAGACCTTCGATACAGTTCACGATGGAGAAAGAGAGTAACAGCACACTCCCATTCCTGGATGTTCTAATATCTCGAACAGAGCATGGATTCAAGACAACCATATACCGCAAACCGACATTCACCAGACAGAACCTCAATTTCAACTCCCGCCATCCATAAAGCGTAAAGAAAGGGATCGTCCGCTGCTTACAACATCGAGCAAAAGTCATAAGTGGCGACTCAGAGACATTAGATAAAGAATTGGTCAATGTAACAACTACCCTGGGTACATGGCAGCAGCCCCAATAAACTGGGATAGGCGGGTACAAGAGGAGGACAACAACACTCAGAAAATACAAAGGATCTGCGGTCCATATGACATCAGGACAACCTTCAAAAGCTAGACGACACTTTTCAGATATCTCTCCATAGACCCCCTCCATAGAGGAGAATATGACTAAAGACTGTGTGTACGCTATCTCGTGCAGCTGCGAAAAGAAATATAAAGGGGAGACAGGCCGCCCCCTTAAGGTAAGACTTCAAGAACACCAGAAAGCTGTAACACGAGGGGAAGTCGAAAAATCAGGCGTGGCTGACCACATATGGAGAGAAAAGGGAGATCACCGCCCTCTGTGGGATCAGGTTGAAATCATAGACAAAGAACATAATTGAAAAAATTGTAAACTTAAGAAATCAGCATATATGCTAGGCCACAAAATCTCTTGAGCCGACCAAGCATAGAAACGAATACAATATGGGATATAAGGAGTGCCAGAAAAAAAAGCAATAGTAACAACAAAAATTGCAATATGAGCACTGGTAAAAATGGTTGCTGAAGACATTAGGATTATAAGTCCCAGAAATTAATACAAGGATGTCCTCAAGGACACATGGCTCAGTGGATAAATGCGTTAGTTAGATCCAGTGACAGGACCCAAACTGTGAGTTCAATACCTGGTAAAGGCAGTGGAGAAGTTGGAGAGAGGAATTAACAGGAGATAACTGATAATGGACATCCATTAGACAAGGCACGTGGAACTAGAACAGTCTAACCCAGCGATGGAAATAAAGGGTTCAGTTCGACATTCCAACCACGGCCGAAACGTTATAATAAATATGGCAACAAAGATGAGGACGATAGTCCGAACAATGTAAATAGAGGTATTTAATATATTAAACATATGCATAATACGTTACGTTGATTGTCATGAAACTCTGTGTTGTGCAATCAACAAAGGGTATTATGTATATTTTGTTATCTATCTATCTATCTATCTATCTATCTATCTATCTATCTATCTATATATATATATATATATATATATATATATATATATATAGGTTGAGCACTTTGGAAGAAACGGCTGCTACTAATTAACGGTAAAAGCTTTTCGCTATGAATTGAGCAGTCTGTAGCCGGTAATAATTATATATCGTATATAATGCGTTAAAATTCCATTTTTCTTATGACTCTCTCTCTCTCTCTCTCTCTCTCTCTCTCTCTCTATATATATATATATATATATATATATATATATATATATATATATATATATAAACTGGTTTTCATTATCACACCAGGGTAAAATAATTTTAAGGACAAGGATCATAGTTTTATTAATAAAATATATACAAAAGTATTGCCTACTCCAGCTTGGTAATTTATATCTTAGTATCAGTTGTTGGTAAAAAATTTTCTTATCAACAACTTCGCTTTATATTGCCGATGATTTTGTTTCTGAAGAAGTGTTGGCTGAAAGTCACCTTAAATCATAAATCTTAAAAGTGATACTTTTGTATCTATTTTATTAATGAAACTATGATCCTTTTCCTTAAAATTATATATATATATATATATATATATAATAATGATTCCACCATCTCCTCATTGTTCACTGCGCGATAATATGCATATGTATATAACTCTTCTGCTCAGCCTCTATAATATGTGCGTGCTATTATTATTACTATTATTATTATTATTATTATTATTATTATTATTATTATTATTATTATTATTATACTTTTTCGTTCCGCACGATCTTTCATTTTTAACCAGAGATCTTGCACTCTGGATGTTTCTCCATCAAGCTATAAGATCTCAGCCAGCTAGCGACTTTCGTAGAATATTTTCAGCACCGAGCAATGGAGACTTCCGAATCGATGGCATACTAGGTTTTATTCTTATTTTCTCAATATAAAACTTTGTTCAGTGGTATAGACCACAACATCCCAATGATAACTGGGACAACAGTGGCCTAAACGTTCCATATATTGGCAACTTCCGATCGGAGATCGGTATATTTCTTATATTTGTCAATTGCTTTAACCTTGATATTATGATCACTAGGAACAGCCACATCGATGAGAAGGAATTTTCATGATCTTTTTTGTGTGTCAACGACGGTGGTATGGTGGTTTCAATGATGCGATCTTTTTGAATGTTGAAATCTCAGAAAATCTTGACTTTGTCGTTTTTGATCTTCTTCACTGGCAGTGGCAGTTCCATTTCTCGTCAACTTCAAGTTCATATTCTCTACATAGACACAAATGCCAATGAAGTAATAATAATAATAATAATAATAATAATAATAATAATAATAATAATAATAATAATAATTTCTTCTGTGCCTATGGAGGGATTATGTACTTGAAGTCGACTATATTGAACCGACACAATATTATTATTTAATAATGATACCTCTAATTTTTTGAATTTTATTTAGTCATCTTTTGATGGTTATAAATAATTAATCTTGTATGCCTACGTTTTTCCTTACTTCAAGGCCAACCATTATGACTTAAAGATATGATTTCAGGAATCGTCGTAGTAGCACAGTATGGAGCTCTGAGAAAATCTTTTCAGTGATATAAGAATTTACTAAGTTTTACCTTAGAGGTATTATCCGTAGTGTATTAGTTGAATATTTCTTACTGGTGCCGGTTAAATACCAAAACTTTAATATAGGAAAACAATCTTCCATTCATGGTATGTGTGTGTGTGTGTGTGTGTGTGTGTGTGTGTGTGTGTGTGTGTGTGTGTGTGTGTGTGTGTGTGTGAGCGTGCGTGCGTGCGTGCGTAAAAACTACTTTGTGAAGTCGCTAAAATGAATCTAGCATACCGGGAACTATTTTGACATAATGTTAATAGGAATGAATGATTGAATGATGGAAGTATTTGAAAAAAGATTGCCGGGTCAGCATAACTTCAAGAAAAATACCGACATTCGCACGTTGTCGAGCAATGGTGCACGGAACACTTGATCACGATTAACATTGGAGCCACGCATTAGTAGATTTTTTCCAGGGAGTCGGAAATTACAATCGGTGCATTTGAAAGAGAAAGGATTAGAATAAATTTGAAAAACCTCGCACCTCACATGATTTAAAATATTTGCAAAATTAAACACACTTTCTTGTTTATTAATCAACTATTGATTGCCTGGATGCATCTTTTTCGAAAATAAGTTTTAATGCCTTAAATTTTATTGATGAATAGGTATAAATAAAAGTATAATTAAATAGTCTTGGTTATGTCAGTGCTTCTGTAAATTATTTTATATAGGTAAATAGAAAGATAATAAAAATTGATAGAGAATACATCGGAAAGCACTTCGATGTCAACGGAGGAGAGAAACCTACATAAAACACGTGGACAGACATGTCATATTACAATCTGAGGTAAGATCGACATTAGCCTAGATGAACAGAAAAAAAGATACAGAACCAGATGGGATTGTAATAAAGATGCTTAGATGATTTTAGGATCAATAAGATTACTGAAATAATAAATAAAATATATGACAACGGCGAAACACTGGAAGACCTCAGTAGATTTATCTTCATAGAGATGCTAAAGAAGACATATGCAAATGAATGTGGACTCCATCAGACAGTCAGCTTAATAAGCCACATTATTAAACGTATCATTAGGATTATAGTGAACAGAACTTGTAACAAAATTAGACCGGAAAAATGACAGAAAATATGTGGGTTTTTCCAAGGCACTGTAACAAGAAATACTATCTTTATGATATCACAGCGAGCAACACAAACGCAGAAAACATATACTTATGTTTCATAGATTACACAGAGGAATTTAATAATGTACGATATAAATAACAACTTGAAATACGAGTAAAGATATGGGGTTCCACTGTTGAATGTTAAAAATACCATGGATAGAATATGGGAGGAAAATAGGAATTACAAGGTAATTGATACAACCAGAAAGAGGCTGTTGCGATTTCCGTGATGTATAATGAGGAAAAAGTAACTGGAGAATTTAACACTCACAGGACATGCTGAAGGCGGGAGAAGCTGGCGGGGTGGGGTGGGAAAACGGCGTATTGCCGACATCATGAGCTCAAAGATGCAGAGGCACGATAAAGCATCAACATGTACTTAGAGCAACAAAACGTAGGAAATTGTGTAGAGCCAATATCGCCCACGTCCAGAACGGACATAGCACATAAAAAAGAGATAACCTTCTATATTATTACTTGCAATACAAATAAATCAGATAACAATAAAAGATGAAAGTAAATCCCAAATTATACATCTTTTTTAATTTAATAATAAATATTTGATTAAAGATGTTGTTCATATTATTCATCAGGCCATTATTATTTGACTTTATCCATAAGTATGCATATTAAAAACACAAATAAATTAGAGATACTGTTTAGAAATATGAAATAAACTGAAAAACAAAATGACAAACAAGTTGAAGATGGGACTGAGTTTTCAGCAGCAGGCAGTTTCTCGCATATCAAATTTGAAATTAAATTATTTTATACTTATTACCAGCTTCTACTCAGTGTTCGAACTCGCATGCGTCCTTGTTCTGCCATGATCTCATTATGTCGGTAATACGCCGTTTTCCCACCCCATATCATTTAGATCATAAGTTAATAAGAATAAAAGTTTCTGATCCACAGAAGCCGAATCGTTATAATAAAAACAACCAAAAATCAAAGCTGAAAGTTCGAAGGATTCATTGATTGAAAATGGCAACAGAAAAAGGATATATGTACACACATATACACTCATATACAAACAAAGTACATATGCATATATATATATGAAATTAGATGGATATTATGCACGGAATACAGTACTTTTTATAAAAGGTACTCTAACAATACTTAAATAATATTTAATAAAAAAGCTGTAATAAAATCTAATTATATTTGACCGTTTAAATAGTTATAGAAATAGTTATAGAAATAGTTATAGAAATAGTTATATACAAAGTAAATAGATACGTCTATTTTCAAATAGGTGTTTTTATTTAAGAATAATTAAAATTTGTTGAACTTGCCATCACACATACACACGTGGCTGCCTATGTGTCTATTGTGGTGAAACTAATTTTGTTAATCTACAGCCAATTAACAAAGTTGTTAACCTATAGCTTATCAAGGTTATCTTCTATGATGAATAATTTACAATCAATATCAGATTAAAGATTTTCGTTAAATATTTTTGTGAAAATAAACGCTCGTAACAATAAATTCGAATAGAATTTTTATTAAAATCAGATCTGAGAGATTGTAAATCTTGGTGGAACATCTTATTAAATTATTCATTTGAGAAAACTAGGCAACATTTTAGGGCTTTAATATGAAATTTCATACACCTACACATAGCTGAAATTGGATTCAAGCATTCTATTCATTAGTTTTAAGTACAAATTAAACCTACTTGAGTTTTATCGTAAGTCGATTAGAATGTGATGGAAATGAAAAAGTCATACCACAATTTTTTCCTCAATTCATACCTGCCACAGAGAAAGCGCACGAGAGTTTTGGGTTCATGTCAGTCGTAACAGTTCTGGAATCAGTTTGACACATTTCATTGTGAAAGCTTATCTATCAATTATAAGTGACAGCTTTGCATTTTCCAAAAAATTCTATCATAAATTGTAGACTTTATTGACACTTTCATGGCTTAAATGTAAAATGTTCTGATCACTCGGGTTAAATGTAAGAATTTCTGGAAAGTTGTTAGTGATTTCAGGCCGGAAATGACAAAAAAAAAAAAAAATTTTTATCTTTTAAACCGGCACCACATTAGTGGCTGGTTACTACACCCGTATAGCTTGCTTGCCAATTCTTTCGTTATTTACTTGATATTTAAGTACTCCATAATCAGCCGCTTGCGTCACTCGACAACTTATACTACATTCGAAAACATTACTTAGCCGCAGTCTTTAAAAAGAATTTGATCTTACAAAGGGGAATAAAAGGGTTGTGTTTTACCAGGACTATTCCTATCAGTCATTTTGCATTGCTTGATTCTTCGTTTTCTATTTTCTCCATTTTCCCTCTCATTTTTGTTTTTCTCTTACTCCTACATTTTAAAAAATTATATTAGTATGCTTGCATGTAATATATTTGAAGTCCATAAAAAATAACTGTAAAACTTCATAGGATGAACCTAATGGCTCTGCTGTCTTTATGAAAATCGACAAACCACACTACTTAGAAGACAACAGAGAGAGAGAGAGAGAGAGAGAGAGAGAGAGAGAGAGAGAGAGAGAGAGAGAGAGAGAGAGAGAGAGATGGAATAACGTTTCTGTCTAGTATTGCAGGCAATAGAATTATAGGTTCTCTTTCACATTCTAAGGTTGACTATTAGTTTATAGGGTTTCAAAGACAGCAAATTAATTCTCCAGATATTAATCCAGTCGGAAACATATGTTTCATCATTAAAAGAAATGTATTTGAGAAGGGAAAACTATATTCAAGCAAAGATCAAAGAAAATATTTTGGAAACATTAAAAATACTTCTAGTAATTTTAACTTTGAAAGAATAAGGAAGTGAACAAAATCAAGAGGCGAAAGAATTATGATGATTATACAATTTCAAAACGACCATATTGACATGTAAAATAATAAATCGTTTTATTCTGTTATATTGGATACTGTTATATATATATATATATATATATATATATATATATATATATATATATATATATATATATATTATAAATTAACTGATTTAAATTATGGTTTCTTCGCTACACAGTAATAACCATGTTTGAAAAACCGAAGTTAAAAACTTCAAATTTAATTATTAGGTCATCCCATAAGTTCTGTCCGAATTTTAACTTTTTGTTAAAAGGAATGAAATTTAAAGAGTATTAATGTCTAATGGAGCTGAACATTATTTTTATGTTTAGACGCATTTAAACTGATCAAATTTTATTTAAGAGAACAATAAAATTAAATTTTGTTTGATTAAAACCCTGCTAACATGGAAGTACCCAAGAATCATTTGAGGCACATAATGCTTTATGAGTTCAAGAAAGGAAACTCAGCAGCCGAAGCGGCTAGAAACATTCACTCAGTTTATGGAGAGGAATGTGTGAATGAAAGAACTTGCAGAAGATGGTTTGCAAAATTCAGAGGTGGAGATTTTACCCTTGAAGATGAAGATCGAACCGGACGTCCAGTTGAGTTTGATGAAAAGCTTCTTGAAGCAACCCTTGAAGAAAATCCTGCTTTATCAGTTGAGGAATTGGCAGTGGTTCTCAGTTCAAACTATACAACTGTTCATCGTTATCTTCAACAACTTGGAAAAGTTCCTAAACTTGGAAAATGGGTGCCTCATGAATTGTCTGAAAACAACCTCAAATCCCGAGTTGACATCTGCTCTTCTCTCCATTCTCGCCAACTTGTTTCACCTTTTTTTGATAGACTTGTGACTGGCGACGAAAAATGGATCTTATATCGAAATGTTAAGCGTCGTAGACAGTGGCTTGGTAAAGGGGAAGGACCCCAGCCACAGCCGAGAAGGGAACTTCATGGGCAAAAGGTTCTTCTTTCAATCTGGTGAAATTGCCAAGGAATAATCCACTTTGAATTCTTACCACCTAATGCAACAATTAATGCTCAAATATACTGTCAGCAATTAGAACGTTTGAACCAAGCTTTGAGGAAAAAAAGACCTGATCTAGTGAATCGAAACGGGTGATGTTTCATCAGGACAATGCGCGGCCACACACAGCAAGAATCACGTCACAAAATATCGAAGAACTTGGTTGGGAGAAAATTCCTCATCCACTTTATTCTCCCGACCTTGCTCCTTCAGACTACCATTTGTTTCGTAGCTCACAGAATCATTTGGAAGAAACAGCTTTTGTAACACAGGAAGAGGTTAAAACTGACATTTGTGAGTTCTTCGAATCAAAGCCAAAAGAATTTTACAGTAATGGAATTAGTAAGCTTGTTAAGGAAGTCATAGATAACCAGGGAAAATACATTGTTGATTGAATCTGTAATTAAATGTAACATTTAGTCACTTGTTTCAAAATTCAAAATTCGGACAGAACTTATGGGATGATCTGATATGTCATTAAATTAAAAGCATTAGTTCTGTTTCATCTTCAAGCGAATTGTGGAATAACTTATTTTAAAATTTACTGAGTTTTAAACGCACATATAAATTCATAATTTCCTGTTTCCAAGGATACAGAGAAATCCAATCATTCAGACAGGGGCGGTAGCGTGTTCATTTTTATTAACTATTGTTGTATCAATTATGAGTTATGTTCGAAAAAGAGGTTAAATTTAGGGAGGTAGGGGTGTATTTTTCAACGAATTCTGACATCCGTTAAACGCATGTCGTTTGTTTTTTTTTTTATTATTAACGACAAAAGGTTTTTCGGCATTTTTTCGTACTTGTATACTTACAGATTCTTTCTAAATGGGGTGTTTGGGCTAGAATACATTAAAAAAGAAACCAATAAAACACCTACAGTAAAATGGAAATTAATAAGAAAAGCTAGAATATGCTGGTCATTAAATGATCCATGTCCTTTGTGCATACATGAGAAACTATATATTACTAAGTTTATAAAAAATAAAAATTTACTGAATCAAAGAAATGAAATAGCTATTCTTTGCCGTCCTTGTCAAAAATTTTCCTTAAATAATATTTAAAAAAATGGGATCTGGTAATATACATACATATATTTGATATGAAAAAATAATTTTAAATAATTTAAGTAATTTACTCGATTTAAAAAGAAATAGTCTATTAATAATTAAGAGTAAAAATATTTTAAAATTGTAGTTAAATATAACGTCTTCTAAATTCCATTTACTCTATGAAGACAGACTACGAAATGGGGGACATAATTATCAAAGCGCACTCAGATTGTCATCTAAGGTTTCTTGAGAGCATTTATATTAAATCTAAGCAGCCTTTGTATCAGAAGGAATCGCTGCGTTGTAATTGTTCCGTAACTTATACTGTTGATTCCCTCGTAGTATTTATGTACGTTTCACAAAGAAAAATAAGTTCCTTTATTTGACTGAAAAAGCTATTTTAATCCAACATCAGGGTTTGGTGACCTTCACTGACCTTGGAGGTCAGTATCACATGTTTTGTCAACTTTTTCTGCCTAAGCCACTGATACGCACCAATGTATTTTTTGGCTAAAATGCAGATTATAAAGATCACAAACTAATTCTACCTCCAATCACCCACGTTGACATCGGAAGTCAAATCTGACCTTATCAGCCCAAAGCATTATAGAGACCAAAATAATGTTTGTATTATTTAATGTTTACAAAAAATCAATATCTCGGTTCATTTTGATAGAACTTGTTTGATTTGGCTAGAAATGGCTTTGATGATCTCTAACTTTGAATGACCTCCAAGGTCAACTTAAATCTCTACTGTGTTTAACAAGAAATAAAAATGCCAAAGATAAGTCAGTGGTTCTTGTCATTTGTGCGTGACTATATATGTGAATCAAAAGACACACACACACACACACACACAGACATGGTACTAGATTGGCGGCAGGTTGTCATCATTTTACAGTTGAAACGGCTAGATATAACCGTAAGTTACATGCTAACAGTTTCTTCTCTCGTACTTCTCACTTGTGAAACTCTCTTCTAGTTCCGTGATTTCCAGCCAACTTTGATCTTCAAAAATTTAAATACAATGTCAAAATTTATCTTCTTAATCCCTGTTCTTTTATTGTTCTCTCTCTTTAATAATATTTTCTTTATCACAGTCAGTAACTCCTTGCTGACTTTAATATTTTGTCTGGTGTGAATATATATATATATATGAATTTAAAATGCAATTTAGAAGAAACCTCAACAGAATGCACTGGACGGCCGTTTCGTCCTATATTTGGGACACATCAGTAGTACGCATCCACTACCGAGAATTGAAACCCGTACAGTTACGTTATCAAGCCGACGTCATATCAACTGTTCCAGCGGGCCGCGAATCAGACTAGATATAGCGGCGCTCGATCACATATTCCTCCTAATTTCTATCACTTGTATATCCTTGCTTGAACCGGCTTCTAATGCTCTGGATGGAGCGGCTTGGGACAGTAGTCGTGGCACGTGGGGTAAAAGAGAAACTCGGATGAGTTCCACCACGGAATATGTAATCGAGCTTTCTCGAATGATTTCTTTTAATTTTATCTCAGTTCCTTCTTTTTGCTAAAATTTCTATTTGCTTCCCGCCAATAATTTGATCAACATTTTTCCAGTGTTCCATATTTTATTTCCGTTCTTCGTTTTGTGTCAATCTTTTTTAAAGTTATTTTCTAATTTCATGTTTGCTTCTTCAGCAACCACCTACTACCACCTCCTTCTTTCTATCAACTAATTCGTTTCCAAAACGGTTATCGTATTTTCTTCTTATTTCGATTTTTCCTCCTTCTTAGTAGCATTAGGCTCCCGTGTGGATTATAAGGCGACACCGTTACTACGTTATATGTTACTGCTGTCGTTTCCGTAGTAAGTAGGTTTTAACGGGTGGAATTGACAGCCACACGCCCAATTTCCTTTCCATCTCGCCTTTAATTAAATTTACACTTTCCTTGTTTATTCCTTGAAACCATCATTTCATTTTTCCCCTTATTCTACTTCTTTTTCTGATTTTTGATTACGCATCTTTTTCAATTTTATCCCACGCTACTTTTTTTCTTTTAGCCTGACTTTGTTTTTCTAAAGAACTCTTCTAATTTCTTTTCTTCGTTGATATAATTTTGCTTGTTGTCGACTTCCTTTACGCTTCTTACTCTTCACTTATTATTATTGCTTGCCATTCCAGAACTGAACCACTCCTTTAACGAGTTAATGTGAAAAAAACTCAACATTAAAGACACGCCCATTTGTTATTTGTTAGCTAAAAGAGTGAACAAATAATACTGATTATCTTTAGGGGTCTTAAAAAGTTCTTAGCTCAATTCACTACATATATATGACATATATTCATGTTATTATATATATATATATATATATATATATATATATATATATATATATATATGTAGTTGGATTGACATTATAGTTGGAGTTTATAATTGTCTGACGATCGCAAATAGCGTGAAATCCAGGCTCATAAACTGATATCAATCCAACTAAATATGTTAACTCTATCACTGATATTGAGAACTTCCCAATAAGTACCGCGCATATATAATATATGAATAATATATGTAAAAATTGCATCTATCTATCTATCTATATATATATATATATATATATATATATATATATATATATATATATATATATATATATACATTTTACACACACACGCATATATATATATATATATATATATATGCATGCCATATATATCATATTCAAATATAACTATTCATATATATATATATATATATATATATATATATATATACATATATATATATGACATATATTCAAGTTACTATAGCCCAGACTTTCCCCAAAGTCATATGAATTCAAATATACTTTGCTCTTAGACTGGCATCCCCAAGACTAACGATTACAATATACCCTGCTATTTAACATATATCTGGGGTTGTGGAAAAATGGTCTTATCATGAAGGAAACACAACGGAAGTTTGCACTCGCACTAAGTATTCCACTGTCTTCGACGATATTTCTCTCTCTCACTCTCTCTCTCGCTCTCTCTCTCTATATATATATATACATATATATATATATATATATATATATATATGTATGTATGCATATATATGTATATATATATATGTGTGTGTGTGTGTGTGCGCGTGTCTGTGTCTGTGTCTGTATGTGTGTGTGTGTTTATTGAATAGGGTAGACATGGAATGTTCTGTTAATTTGTTTAGGTAGTATCTCTTGTTTTCATACATAGGAACAAATGGTTGATTCCAGACAATGCAGTAACTGTCCGCAGTTCTATCGTTGTTCTCATCGGTTCCAGTGCTTTTGGGAACAAAACTTATGTGTTATCTGTCAGAAGATGAAATGATATCGTATTAGCACTTATGTTAGAGAATGTTATTTTTTAAGAGTTTTACATAAGAGGTCATTGGGGAAAGCAAGGAAAGCCATTGATTACAAGGCTAGTATGTTTACCTCTGTAACTTGCAAATGTTCCCAGAAATTTGAAAATTTTTCCTTTTTTTGTTTTATAATTAACAGATGAAGAAAAGTTCAAAAGACTTATCTTTGTAAAAGACTTTACGTTTCGCGTATAAACCACTCCAGGGTTCACGTTTTAAAATTTATTAGCTGTAGAACTGATATAGAAATATTTTATCACAACAAAAACAATTTTATAACATCGCAATAGTAAAAGACATCGGAATTCCAAAAAGCGGCATTTCAGAAATTCTCTTGAATAAAAAGTGGAATCATCCACGGTGCACGACAAAAACAGTGACGCTTGAATAATGGTAAATACACCCATTTGCTGAACGACCATTTGAGTTTTGGGTGAAGGTGGGATTTTGCAGCATGATGCAGCAACATAATATAGACTGCGTGCAACACAGCAGAGTCTGACTGATGGAGGTGTCACCACGTTGAAAGATTGGCCAACCCAGAGTCCTTGCTTAAATATGGAGTAAAAATGAATAGGGCTAAAGAGAAGATTTCGTTAGAAGAATCTACAATAAATCTTGAAAAATTGTGGGGGTTCATTTATAGACAATGAAATGTCATACTTGTGAAGATGGCGAAGAAATTGTAAGTAGCTTGTCACAGAGGCATTGAAATAATTATTCAAGCTAAGGGATACCACACGAAATATTAACAACATAATTGCTTGAAATAAGTACTTGGAATGAACATTATATAATATATTTTCAATAGAAACATTTCTGGTTTAAAATATTGTATTTGACTTAGTTTATGTAAGGTGACCAGAAAATATTTGTAGTTTCTTTCTTCATTTAGTCCTTTAATAATATGGTTATGTGCTAAAGATGGCATATATCTGCTCTCTCCCTTTGTCTTCATATATGTTTATATTGGGATAGAAGATGTTATTTCCTAACATACTAATTTCGCCAGGTGCTTGCCTGTATTATTCAAGTGTTACTTCCGGTATGCAATCAAAGGATGGCCTTATTCTGAGGAAAATATGTCTAGAATATGTCACCATTAATCTCACCTTTAATCTCTTCAAAAATGCACTCTTCCCTTAAAAAAAACAACAATAATCTGAAACTTTTCGATTGCCCCTTCTTTTTCTTAATGCCGAACTGTAAATTACGAAAGTGGTTTTGGTCAAAAGTAGGTAGTTACTGTTATGCCAAACAAGACAAGGTCTACCCAAAATCTTAATCCTTGTCTGTTTGCTTCATCTATAAAAAATGTATTTGCTTACGGATCTATAATAAGTGTTCTAGCCCAAGATAAAAAAATGTGCTGATTTTCTAAACAATTCATATTTCTAACCCTTAGCAATCATTCAATTTGGGTGCTTCTTAAATCTCTAATATTTGATTTTATAAAAATACGACCTAATTATAATGAATAAACTAATAAATCTTCGGCTAAATGACCGACTTCCAACGATCTGGCCATATTGATTTGTTTTATAATCAACATGTTAGGTTTTTAAAAAAATCAGCCTCAATAGCTTTACTCAACTCCACATTTTTGCCGGCGCTGGATTTTATAAGTAAACATGTAAACTGATAATCATCAATGATTCAGGTAGTCAACATTAAACGTAAGTAAATACTACAACGCTGTGACTGCTAAAACATGATTACTCTCTGAGCGACGCCCACCATTTTCAAAAGGCAGACGATTGTAGAAGGCTATTGAATCCATTATCCGCCCTCTACAATCGAACGAGAACGTGAATTTATTATCGTGATCACGTTGCCTAGGCAACAAGTGCTGTTGCAATGGAAAAACATTGTGAAAACCATTGAACAAAATAAGAATGGAAGAAGAGGAGAATTATGACGTTTGTGTCAAATGACATCTCTGATGCTGTTCTAGCTAAATACGTAACGCCGGTCGGTTGGTTTTTCACTCATTCATGTCTTTCATTATCATTTTATTTTTTTATTTTTTATTTTTGCAATTTTTCTGTCTTCCGGCGATGATATAAATACCAGCTATTGGTATCGGACAGTAAAAGCAAAATGCACGAGGGACACGTAAGAAACGTGTAGTAGAAAGGGAATTAGTTATATAGAATGTTACAGATGTCAGAGGAAAGAGAGAAAAGGATACAAAGAGAGAAGAAAATACATTCAAAGGAGAGTAGAGAAATGGGTAAATTAAAAAGAAAAAAGGGCAAATAAAGCAATAGAAAGAAACAAAATGAAGTGCAGAATTAGTCAAACTGGGAGGACGGCGCAAAAAGTGTTGGAGAAAGAGAGAGAGAAATAATGGAAAAAAAAGAGAAAAGTCAGACACAAGACTAGACGAAAAAGGAGAAACAGAATCCCAGAGAAAAAAAAGAGAGAGCATGATATTAATAAGAGTGCGTTTGTAAAAGCAAATGAAATTCATAAAAAGAGCCAATGAGAGCGAATGTGTTGAATGAAAGAAAAACAAAAAGAAATGAACAGAATAAATATTTCCGAGGGTTCAAGAAAGACAAGTGTGACAGAAAGAGGAAGACTGATATGATCTTTCATGAGTATTAAAAATATTAAATTTACCTGAGAGAAAGAGAAAGAGAGAGAGAGAGAGGAGATAGAGAGAGATATATAGAGAGAGACAGAGAGAGATAGATAGATAGATAGATAGATAGAGGGGCTGAATACAAGTCGACGTGTCTCAAAGACCAATATTAAAATCTATAATGCATAGTTTGTATACTCTTCTACTCAGTGAAGAAAATAGATTCTGTGTGGCCCAAATCTTGCTCTTGGGTTGGTGAGGTTTCTTATCGGTAAATTCTTCTTAGGAAAGAAGAAGCTCTGATATTTAAATACATCTTTGTACTTGCTAGATGCCCCACACTTATAAATATTAACAACATGCACACATACATATGCATTAATGTGTAATCATCTAAGCATGAGCTCTTATATGTATGTATACGAGTGGAATTTAACCATATCTGTACATTAATTGTTATATATGTAATAATGAAATATTTATGGATACATATCATATATATGTGTCATTGTTAATAAATATGAATAAATGTTTATACATAGGTATGTTTATTTAGAAACAAAAAAATTAATAAAAATTTATATAATTTTCATTTACTTGTTTCAGTTAGCAATTACGCATACATACACACATACGCGCACGGGCAGACACACGTAGTGGTGTATTTAGACAGCGATCTCTCAATAATACATATTTCATTAAAAAGACTGTTAATATTTTGTTGTATTTTTCTTTTGTACTAAAAGAGATTTCTTCTTTGAATTTAGTGTGCATGGCGAATTTGCTGTAAGGATTATTATGAAAATAATAAGACCAATATTATTTATGAATTGAAATAACCCATAGGGAAGTGCGTTTTCGACGAAAACAAATTCATATCGGACTTACCATCGACTGACCCTACGTCAATGACCACAGCTCGATAAGGACCTACTAAATCGTTATGAATACATACTAACTTCGATATGCAACATACTCATCAAGAAAACAGACGTGATATGCACCTCTAACTGCATAAAGCGTCTAAAAATCATTGAAGCCCTTATCATAAAAAATTAAAAAAAAATGAAAAAAGGCATAACAATATCAACTACGAACAAGGCTACAATGTACTGTATTCGGTAATTAAAAAATTGTCTACATTTCAACAACTTACCCATCATTTACACTAACATTTACACATCATTTATATTATCACAAGTAAAATCCTTCAGATGGCTAATAGATTAGCGGAAAGCGAACGAACAATCATTTGGACAATTTCTACAGTCACTTAATCCACAAAAAGAATTGTCTTGTTTGCATAGAAGAAAAATACATGATTGTTACAAAATAAAATAGTTGCACTTTGTGTTATTGTTGTAGAGTTACTTTCCGCGGTGGAAACTGTATTTGGACTAAATTCGGTCTTAAATAGGTCAACGTACAAAAACGTTAGGAACTTGTTATAAGTATTACGCAGAGTAATCTAGTTGTGGTAGCTGACTACTTTCGTATTCGACTCCCAGTCGACCCTCACGGACTCCTACTTATATTAGGTGGGAGAGTCTATTATCTATAGACTAGGTGTGTTTCACCATAAGTTATTTTAAACACTGATGCTCAATTTGTAATAATCTGGTATATAACTATGTTCAGTTAATAAACGCATTAAAAATGTCGAATTTCGTTCTATATTTATGTTAATGGGTTTTGTTTATTTTTGTCCGTCAAAGATGGGGAAAAAAGCACATTCAGGTAAAAAGAAGAAATTCGAGCGTTTTTATTACCTGAATATAAAATGGAACGTGATCAATGGAAAGGGACAATCAAGGAACATAGAGAAGAACATTAGATTAATAAAATGACATTTTCATCAAAGTGGAGATTAAAAAAGAAATGCTCTATAAATTTGTTCCGCACGGACTTAAGGCAAGTCATAATACTTACCGTTAAGAATGATGTTCTGCGCTTCTTTTGAGACACAACTTATTAATTTCTTGATTGCATTGTGACTTTTGATGAAAAATGGATTCTATACGACTACCATTGGTGTTGCCCTGACCTGACTGGATAAGCTACTATAGCAGTTTTCCAAACCAAAGCTGCATTAAAACGTTATGGTTTTTGCTTAGTGGTCGGAATATGGAATTGTCCACAACTTACCGAATCTTTGCAAAATGAACACAGTAAAAAGATATGAAGAAGAAATTGAGAAAATGCACCACGTAAAGTAGCATTTATCTCCGACATCAATGGAAAATAGAGCACTCTCATGACAATGTCCGATAGCATGTTTTGAAAATGATCCTACAGAACGCATGATTCTCCACCTAAAAACATTAGGGAGCCATGGAAAGCTATCGAGGCAACTTCCAGTTTTTCAGGCCACCTGTGAAATCGATATCGTGTTAAATTCACCGGGCTTACCTAATACTTGGCACTCATCTAATGACTTTGTTGCTTGGTTGATTCGTTTTCGATGGCTTATCAACAAATTACAGATTATTTAAAGCCAGAAGATATTTTTAGATTGTAAGAATGTTTTTTTTAAGATAATAATGGCTTAGTGGTACAAGTTTTACAAATTAACCCATAGCTGGGGGAAAAGAGGTGGATTTATACCTTTCCCAGAGTTATTTGCACGTAAATGAATATAACGGACACATCGGGAATTGGAACTCAGCTCTCCGATTAACAATTCTGAGATACTATCCACCACACTAGTCACACATCCAAGTTTACAGCATCTGGTACTCCCAAGTGGTCACCCATCTAGGTACTGACCAGGCTCAACGTTGTTTAACTTCGGTGATCGTAGGTACGTCATTGTAAATCACTTGCTTGAGTTGTTTACTGACTTTACTTCGCCAGTATATCCATTCAACTCGTATTGATCTCTACACTTCCAAATCTGTCATGGTTTTTCACATTTATTTAATAAACAATTTTTATTAATATAATTGATATTAATCTTTTTCCTTTTGAAACCGTGAATAAAGATCTTCATTTTCGCATAAAAAATTGTAGATTTACATATTAAACAACTTTTGATCTATGCAGGGTTTTGTGAAAAGACTCACGTTTCATAACTAAATAAAATGAAAATTGTTTCACATCGTGAACGGTGAAGTATTGTCAAGGCGAAAAGTGCGTACTTTGGACAAAGTGTCATATATATTTTTAATCAAGTGCCTTGGGCGAAGTTTTAGATATCATATGTTTAGAAATCTCGTTTAATGGGAAATCTTTCATCAACACTTGCAGAGAGTAATCTGATTGGTGGCATCTATACTTGCTTAGGATTCACATTCGCAAATGAAATCACTGAAATATATAAAACTGTATACTATTCATTTGATATACAAAGGGATGTTGAAAAGTTATCGACCCAACTAAAATCCCTTCACAATAAAAATCCAATGTTTGGTTATTTGGTCAGATATTGAAAATAAGGATGACCGAGTACTTTTCAGCATTCGCTAGTAATGCGTGCACACATCTATACCTGCTTACGTAAACATTCAATATCTCACAAAACAACATTAATATATATAACGAAAATGTGGCATATAAATACAGTATCATTCAATACTGGAGAACAAAATTTAAAAAATAAAAACAAATTGATATTTTACACATTCGATTTGGAATAAAAATGAAAATAAATATTCTTTAAATTTTTTCCTAAGATTTTGAGAATACCTATAACAAAATTTATATATAAAGAAGCATAGCTAAAGAAAGTTACAGAAATAAAACCTGTTTATTACAAAAAGGTTCAACGCCCAAAAATATAGCGCGCGAGCACACACACACACACACACACACACACACACACACATATATATATATATATATATATATATATATATATATATATATATATATATATATATATATATATATATATAAAACTCAGAACTTGATCTGAGTGTTACATTAAAAATGATGAAAAAGAAGTTCAGAGTGCAATTTCTAGAATATTTAAAGAATTATGGTGATATAGTTTGCTTTAATTTTCAGCAGAATCGGGAGACTCAAAGACTTTCTAGGGAGAGTGCTGCTTTGACACATCCTCATGAAGAGTGTTTGAATTACCTATTCCTGCTAAAATGTCGTTTAACGTGCCGTTATTCTCTAAGAGCATATCATATCGCTAAGCATCTTTATGTCTCATACTTCAAAAACGGTAAAATAATATTTTGACGTCATTTCTTGGACCGTCCAAAGTTCAAATTTCAATACAAATGATAATACTTAGAAGATCGTTGCCAATAATGTTATGGCAAGTAAACAGATGGCAGTGACAGATTTGTGACAGGAACTGCAAGAGGAATAAGTCAAAATCACTCTGAACAATATGAAAAAATGAAATCCTAAGATCATACACATGCAGACATGCACCTTTTATTAATATTGTCTTAATAGTTTTTGTTCTATAACATTATTTCCTTCGGGGTTCTTTTTATGCGAATTTACTTTAGTCTAGAACAAGTTTTTTATGTCTATTTATTTCAATTTTTATCATTATCGAAGTTTTAGGATTGGGAGATTTTAGTTTTAAACTTTCGTTATATTAGACGCGATTGCTTTATATCCAAGTAAAAATCAAAGAAAGCTGTATATTATATTAATCAGATATTAGGAATAAAAATAATTTCAGTAAATTTTTAACATTACTCTGCAAGCTACACCTTCTTCCTTATATTGTATCATTGGAAAAATTTCACCATGAGAGATACGCATTTACCATAGCAGAATAGATTAGAAAACGATTGATACAGGTATGTTTTCTATGCTATTTTTAATAAGAATGTTATATATGAAGGGAGGCTGAAAAGATCTCGGTAGGTTGTTGGATTATTTTGTCAGATTAAAGTAAATGTTGTGTGTGTGTGTGTGTGTGTGTGTGTGTGTGTGTGGAGAGAGAGAGAGATAGAGAACAACTATCGTAGGAAAAAGCTACAAAAATGGTCTATGGAAGAAATAGGAAAATTGAGTTTGGGAATGGAATACAAACATTAACAACTGCAGATTTTTCAAACTTATAAAAAAGCAGAGCAAAAATCAAGGCGTAATTAGTTTAGAGTTATCAATTTGCATTTGTAAAATAATTTGGGACTTGTAGAGACAGTTAAGCAAAGTTGTTAATGTAAACTCATTTGATGTGAACCCAGGGTTCACCGGAAGGAAGAAAGTTCTTAAGATTTTTGTAAATAATGAGTCAACGGAGTATTATTTCTATATTTCTAGATTCTAGTAAAAACATAAAGCCTTTTGTACGATTTTTTTTAAGTGCAGGTAGCTGTATTAAAGTATATTTGCGTATAGATACGATTTTCATAACTGCTAGAATAAAATGGAAAATGTTTTTCTCTTCTTGTAGATATTATTTTTTTTAGATGGCATGCTTGTTGTTCAGTGAATATCATGCAAAATAACGAGAATATGTTGAAAATTATGCAACATTGATTTTAAGTGCAATGAAGAAATAGTTATTATAGTAAAGAAAATAAATGGCGCTTGATGAAGAATGAAGTTTAGCAAATCTTTAAAAACTCAAGCATGAATCTCTCCTAGAAAATATATATATATATATATATATATATATATATATATATATATATATATATATATATATATTCAGTTGTATGGATATTAGTTTGCAATCCTGGGTTTCACGCTTTTGCGGTCATCAGACATGTTAGCTCTCTCACAGATAATCACCACATAAGTACAGCATATATATATATATATATATATATATATATATATATATATATATATATATATATATATATGTGTGCATATGCAAAAATCGCTACACAACCGCAGTCGTGTTTCAACGCATACCAATGCGTCTCCTCAGGCGATTGTAAATTACTGGCGAGTGAATGATTAATTTGGTTTCAAAAGTAACATACATCCTCTTTTTTCGAAAAAAAACACACGATATAAGGCTTGAGATGTGTGTGTCTTAAAAATCGTATAAATTTATCCAAGTCTACAATTTTATGTGTCTTATTATGTCGATCTCACACACCATCTATATTTTGTTTTATTCACTTCTCTTTATCTCTCATATAGCCTGTTGGCCATGTGCACATATTTCTATAATTCCTGTCTGTTTCTTTTCATGATTCTATTTTCTCTTTCACTTCATCCATTTCATAACTCTGCTTATCAAATTCAGCAAGATATAAAGACAGGTGGGGTAACCGTAACCTTTGACATCTAGGAAATGCTCAAACTGATATCAGTGTTCGAACACAGCTTATCATCTTGTCATTTTTATTTTAAGTGTCTTTCCTTTTATTCCCTCTTTTATGTATCAGATAAATATAAATTACATCTTATTTTAGCCACGTTTCACCGTTCTGTTTTGGAACTTTTCTCTATTACCGTGACGCTAACTACTGCACCCGACGCCCTAATATTCAATGAGGTCAGGACGACCGCTCTTACTCATTACTGAGTCAGTTCTCTTTCCCACAAAACTAGTTAACCTTTAGAAATCATTTTAATGGGAAGGGAAAGAGAAAAAACAGGAAGTGTTGAAAAATAATGAAAGAAATATGGAGAGAGAGAATGAGGAGTAAAATGATATGGAATCATGGTAGAGGTTTAATAAACACAAAAGAAGGAAACATATGATGAGACATAGAAAACAGAAACAGACAATGAAAAGAAAGAAAGAAAGGATTCACTGAAAAAAGAACCAAAATTGAAGAAAAAAACTTGACTAGAAAACAAAATGGAAAAACTAATTACACAAAGGATAAACTATGCTGAAATATCAAAGATGGAAATAAGTGGAAAGAGTTCAGAATTGAAGAATGAAAAAGTTTGATGAGAATTTGCAAGACAGAAAGGAGAGAGGGAGAGATTTTATAAAATGTGTGTGAGCAAAGGAAGGAACAATGTTGGATGTAAAAAATACAAAAATGAACAAATAAATCTTGTATATTAAATTTCACAGTCTATGAAGCAAGAATTATTATTCATGTGATTTCACTACAGCATAAATGTGATTTCGTCTAATAATTAATTGGCAATTAATTATGAGACATCTGACTGGATGTTACACGAGGTGGTTTTATGCAAGATTAAACTTAATAAAATTGTCTCAACGAGTTTCCGTGGATGTTATGATTGCGACAAGTCCGGGACAGTATATAGCACGAATTATCCAATGCATTTTTTCGTTTAAAATCAAACTTAAAAACTTACTTGTACATAGCATAATAGTCAAACACGATATGTTGTCAAATACCAAGCAAGCTTATAGGTAAATATTTATAACATAGGTATTGCAAGTATTACGAGTGCACGAATGACATGCTTGAAACGGTAAATCGAGTTATCTTTTTTTTTAAATTCTTGTTTTACTTGAACTATTCAGGCCTAGAAGCAAATGCACAAGAAAATACGCGCTTCTAATAAGTAAGACAATAGCGCTTAGAAATATATTAACACTGAAACATAATGCTCAACTAAAATTGGATATAGGTGCATTTGAAAAAATAGAATCCATTTTTCACGTGCATACACACAGATTTGTATATTTATAGGTGTTTATAATTTTAGGAACCCCGTTTGTATTATATATATATATATATATATATATATATATATATATATATATATATATATATATGTCGTACCACCTACCTACGTGAGTAAGTCGTGTGTCACACACAAAAGAAAAAATAACCTATTTGAAAATATATTTTCCTTCATATTTTCTACTTTATTTTCATTCGTTTTTCGTTTTTCTCTATAATTCAGAATTCATACCTTCTTTTTTTCTTCTGTCCTTACTTCTCTCAGTTCTGAAAAGCATTTGAATACATAATGGACTCTCCCGTCGGTTTCGACGTATGAGGATCTGACAGCTGAGTTGAATTCGTTATGAAATTTTGTGCGATAATATTAAGTGGCATTTAAGACCCGCTAGTGATTTACAAAGGAGACCACATATGTAGCAATTGTGAGGATTATGAGATGAGATCACTGTTGGATTGGCTGACCTTTTAGATCTTGCTCTCGCTTCTTGAAGATGATTCTGACAAGCAGATTGAAAATTGCTGAGTCCACTAAAACACGTTGATCTCCATTCTACCCGCTCCAAGGTGTTATGTGGTATATTGACTGGTGACAAGTTGCTTTTCAGCTTGTCTTTGTATCTTAGCCATGGACGTCTTACATTCCTGTAGCCCTGATATAACTGGCTGTACATTAGAAGGATCTTGGGTATCCTGTCATCAGACATTCTCAAGACATGACCAGTCCACCGTAACTGAGACTGTATGAGAAAAGTCTCGATTCCTCCAATATTACACCTGTTAAACAGGCCTTGAAGGTTAACTCAACAGATTGCACGTATACAGCTTTTATGGAAAACATCTAGCTGGCGTATATGGTACCTGTATGGAGTCCACGACTCTGAGCCATACAAAAGGATGGCAAGTACAACATCTTTGTAAACCCGAATTTTCGTATCCAGTCGAATACCCCGCTCATTCCACAAGGGATGGCGAAGTTTGCCGAAAGCACAGGTAGCCTTAGCAATCCGATGCATGATTTCATCATCTAAAGTTTCGCTGTAATTGACTTTGCTACCAAGATAGGTGAAAGACTTTACATAGTTCAGGGTTTTGTCTTCTACTTTCAATGGTCTCTCTGGAAATTTGTAGACTGGTGGTTTTTGTTTCTCACCACGCAATTGCTTCGGAGTAGGACAAGGTTGGTGCAGAACTTCAGTTTTCTTTATGCTAAATGTAAGACCAAATGCTTTACATGCAGCAGAGAAACGCTTTATTAGATGTTGGGCCCCCTCAAAGGATGTCGCTACAAGAGCCGCATCATCAGCAAACAACAAATCACGAATAATTTGCGTACGAAGGTGGGTCTTGCCTTTGAAGTGCTGATGATTGAAGAGACCAACAGTTATTCGAAACTGAAACTTGACGACACTCTCTGTGTCTGCAAATGCATATTTCAGCATCACCGAGAAGAAAAGGGCAAAAAGGACAGGGGCCATGACACAACCTTGCTTGGTTCCATTTGTGGCATGAAAGGATTCCGACATCATACCATCAGACACGATATTTGCTTTCATTCCTTCACGAAAGGAGATGGTGACCTTTAGCATGTTTTCAGGGATGCCGAGTTTCTTCAAGACTTGCCAAAGACCCTCTCGATTCACAATGTCAAAGGCCTTCGTCAAGTCCACAAACACCATGTACAACTCCTGGTTTTTCTCGCAAACCTTCTCTGCAACTTGACGAAGAGAAAATATCATGTCAATGGTGCCACGACCCGACCGAAAACCACACTGCGATTCAGGATAGATGTCGTCAACAAGGTCTATATTGAAAGTAGTGATATCTACCTATCTGCAATTGAAAGTAGTGATATCTACCTATAATTATCACAGACACACCTGGAACTCATATTTTTGTAGAGGTGTTTGATAGAGGCGTCTTTATAATCCTGTGGGACACAGCCTGCCTTCCATATCTACACGAAAAGGAGATATAACTTTTTTACCAACTTTTGGCCAGCATGCTTATACACTTCGGTGCAATAGGATCCTTAGGAGAAGGAGATTTTCCAGATGAGATTTGCTTGATGGAGTCAATTACCTCTTAATAAGTAGGTTCAAAAAACAACTCCAGAATTTCAGGATTTTGCTCAGTTGATGTGATGTCTTCCTCATCAGTAACCGGAGTAGTGTTTAACACAGTTTCGAAATGCTCTTTCCAGCGATTTAAAATGTTTGACTTATCCGTCAAGAGAGTTTCACCATCTGTGGAGATAGGAGCAACACCACTTTTCTGAGGACCGAAATTGCTCTTGAGGCCAGCGTAGAAAGCCTTTAGATCCTTTCTATCTGAAGATTCTCAGAGTTCAGTGGCCTTTTCAGACCGCCAACGCTCTTTCATGGCTCTGAGAGCTCGTTGAACCTGACTTTTGCACTTCTTGTAAGCGATCTTCTTATCGGACGAGTTCTTGTCCTCAATCCATGCTTTATGAGAAGAATGCACTTGATCTATAAGCTGCTGAACTTCTGTATTATTGTCATCAAACCAGTCTTGATGTTTACGATATGGTAGGCCGAGAACCTCCAAGGATGTAGAATATGTTGCAACACGCAGAGCCTTCCAAGATGATTCGATATCATTGGTAATATTTACAGAATCAAGTGCAGCATCAAGTTTGTCAGAGAGCTCAATTTTCGTTTCAGTCGATTTAAGAGGCAGTACGTTAATGCGCTTGGGCACTGTAGATTTTATAATCCTTCGCTTTTGCAGATGCAGTGTAGCTTTAATTCGAAGTAGAGCGTGATCTGACAGATAGCATGTTGTGTGGAATGAACACGTTATCTTTTATGTTTTATAAATCTTTTATGTCCCATCTTTTGGTGATGACGTAGTCGATCAGATGCCAGTCTTTCGAACGAGGATGCATCCACGTGGTCTTACGACAGTTGGGTTGCTGGTAGAAGGTATTAGTGATACTACGGTCAAATTCCTTGCAGATAGTGAGAAGGCGTAATCCATTAGAATTCATATGACCAATACCATGGCGACCTAAAACACCCTTCCAAGAATGAGAATTATTGCCAACACGAGCATTGAAATCACCTGTAAGGACTAATTTATCCTTATGTTGGACTTTGGAGATGACGTCCCGAAGAAGATTGTAAAAATCATCTTTTTCTTCATCTGAACAACCTAAGGTTGGCGCGTAGCAGCTAACTATCGTCACACGGGTGTTGCACTCCAGATTGAGGGTTAATTCCATTATGCGATCAGATACACCTTTAGGTAAGGAAGGCAGTCAGCTCGCAAGGTCTTACTTGATGGCAAAGCCACCACCAGACTGGCGTGGCTATTTCTCAGTCTTACCAGCCCATAAAAATACGTATCCGCCTTTTTCTTCCCTAAGCTGAGAATTACCAGCCAGACTTGTTTCACTAATGGCCGCTATGTCGATGTTATATTTCATTAACGCGAGTGAAACAAGAGCTGTTTTACGCTCTGGTGCAGAATCATTGTCCTGAAGATTGCGAACATTCCAAGATCCAAAATGGAAATTCTTCTTATATTTATTCTGATATTCCTTGCTGTTTCGACTGCTTTATTGGATAACTAGACAGCTGCAGCGGGCTGCCAAGTCACTGTGTGAGCAAGCAATGTTTAGGGCTCCCTTTATCGCCCCCGCCTCACAATAGGGAAAGCAGTGCAATCTTAAATATGGCTGCTTTGTCACCGATGGAGGACACGGACATCACAATTGCTCATGGGTTTGTGAAAGAACGGCCATCACCCATCGGTCTGCCACTGTGTAGAGCTCCAGGTAGAGCCTTCCAGTAATATCCTTTACCTGACCCCGTCGCCTTCACTCTCTTGACAGTGGACCTTGTAAGTGAATCTGTGTGGATAAGAACGAATCAAGGTAAACCGCCAGAAAACCCACACAACTGATTTGATTAAAGTGGTGAAGGCTTGTGCAGAACCATCCACACTTTTCGGAACTATTGATACACTCAGTCGGTGCAAATAAATGCCACAGACGAAGCAGACAATATACCTCAGGCTTTTCGTGTAAGAGTTTTCCATCTTCTAGACCAATCGTGTTCTATAATACTAAAGAGCTTGGCCAGCCCTAGTAGACACTATTTGCCCATAGCTAGGACCCTAACAGGTGCTACCACCCCGGGTCAGGCTGAACCTGAGAACAACAGCAATTAAAATGTGGGTCCACGCTCCTCAAATCCTCCAATCTCCCGATGAGAAGACTTGCTTCAGGATGTAGTTTACCGTCATACCCAGGACATTACACACACACACTCGAACCTAAGAAAAAACGTTATAAATGCATAGATAAATGCATATAGGGAAACATCTACAAAGATGATTCCTAAATATATTATCAGTAAACCAAATGTTATTAAAGATTATTAAAAAATAAATATAATCCTGCATAGAGTAGCTGTTTTGCAAAACAAATTGGGGCTGCCAATAAGTTATGAGAATACAAAAGATCTGGCTATATAGTAAATGAAAAGAAAATAATAAAATCTATAAATAAAAATTCTAATAGATCTTCAACGAAATCTTTCTTGAATTTCCAAATCATTTACGTTTTTACATATTGCTTTCATTGAGAGAAGTGTTTTTCAAAGCTCTGCTGATTTCAACGGATTTTTAAGAATGTCGGATTAAGCATTAAGTAAGACATTTACTGTACTATTGGATTTACTTTGGCAATTATTGGATAGCATACAAATTTACGCTAAGTGTCAGATTTTTATTTTTACTTTTGAAACTTTTCTTTCTGTTTAACCTTTTATTTTATTTTCTTTCATTCAAGTTTTTATTTTTTTTAAAGTTTCCACATGTTACTAGTAAGCAAGCTTTAAATTTTGCCTCATCCCACTTTTTACGTAAAGTATTTTATTTGCTTTTTTATTTTCGTTTGTAAAATTTTGGTTTAATTTCTAGCGTTTGACTTGGTTGTTTTTCTTTTCATATTTTATTTCTGACTTGCCCTTTGGCAAGCCAAGTTTTATTTTTTTTTCTTTTGTTGACACGCTTTTGTTTGTTTTCTGGTTTTTAAATAATAATAATAATAATAATAATAATAATAATAATAATAATAATAATAATAATAATATATATATATATATATATATATATATATATATATATATATAACGAAAAGAAAAAATTAAAAGGAAAAAGTTAGTAATATGAGTGACGCTGACGAATCACGGCCGGAATCCGGTGAAATACGCGGATCACCATGGAAAGCAGAAAAAAGGATTATAAAGGACGCGGCGTATTACGCCAGTTTAAAAAGTAAATATGAAGAATTCGTTAAAGGAAACAATCCCAGAGGCGCTGAACGCCGTTACGACACGGACAATCTCCCTACTGACCTTGGACGTGAAAAGTCGGAAATTGATTGGGATCAAGTATGGAAAACATGGAGGAAGCGCTAATGACATTGAATGTTGCCCCACGGGTCTTGGCTAGAAGGTTCAATACTTTGTGGGACATCCTTCTGGCGAATGAGGAGGAGGCCAAAAAGTTGGCCGGAAGCATTCTCACAACAAAAACAGTGAGAATGCAAACAGAATACATGGAAACCCGTAAGACTCGGGTGACGGTACACGGTGTGCCGTTGGACATAAGTGAGGATCGCATGGGGGCCTTTTTCGCCAAGTATGGTGAAGTGAACGAGGTCTCCGCGGTCATAAGTAAATCTGGAATTGGCACTGGGGATATTGTTCTTCAAATTACTCTCAACCGACAGAGCTTCGGCGAGATTCCCAACATTCTGATGTGCCGCGAAAAGTGGATGCTCGTCGTGGTAGAAGGAAGAAGACCATATTGTTGGACGTGCGGCGCCTCGGGGCACATGTCAGAGGCTTACCCAGGTCACTCTCCCTACCTGCTTCGCCAAGAGAAACTATAGATTTAAAAGCAAAAACAAGGAGCCTCTCTGTTTCCCCTTCCCGTGCTTACTCCCCCTCTCCCTCGAACTCTTCCCTCAGCTCAATATCCACCCCCACTCACACATCCACTTCTTCCCCTCCCCACCCCTCAAGAAGAAGAAAAAGAAACTTTTTCCATAGTTGGCCTTCTGACCGGGTGGTTAGCTACCTGGACAGAATATTAGTTAGAGGAGCCGACGTAGACTTGTTAGATTGTCCCACGTTCCACTGGGTCGGCTATTCGGACCACAAACTCGTTTGTATCCGGATGGCGTTAGATTGTAGGCCTAGAATGGCTGGTTACTGGAAGGTCAGTCTGTCTTTACTGGACAGGCGGGACTTCCGGGAGCAGCAAACTAGTTTAGTGCAGCGGGAACTAGTGGGGGCGGTTATCGGGAATAAATGGTGGAATAGACTTAAATGTAGGATTAGGCCCTTCACCACGGATTTCAGTAAACGGCTCGGCCCTAGATAGAGCTGAGAAGGTGAAGACGCTTAAGGCTAGTCTTTCCCGGGCGGTGGGCCAGGTAATTAGACATAGGTTAAGCAAGATGTCTTCCGAAGCAGTGAACATGGGTGGAGACTTGCGCAAGGAAGAGGTCCGTTAAGGGTCCGATCGGTACATTTGTGAAGTTAAAACCCCGGAGGGGCATACTCTTCGGGCCACTGACGACATGTGCGAGGCGTTTCGGTGGCATTTCGAGAGCCGGTTTACCAAGGAGCCTGGTCTTCCCGAGGACGAGTTTCGCAGCTATTTGGCTGACTTTCCTCGGCTTTCGCCGGCTGAAGCGGCTAGGTGCGAGGGAGGGATCACGGAGGGCGAAGTCTACGCGGCATTGAAGAAGGTTGGCAGAGGCAAGTCGCCTGGTCTGGATGGTTTGCCCTATGAATTGTACTTGAGGCTGTTGCACATCTTTGTCCCGATTTTGAGTTTTCGTGTTCAACAACTCGTTCCGACAGGGGTCCCTCCCCGATCGGTTCTCCAGGGGTGTGATCACACTGTTGAAAAAGGGCAAGGGTGTTGAGGGGAAATTAGATGATTATAGGCCCATAACTCTGCTAAACACAGAGTTAAAGATTTTGACCAAGATCCTGCAGGAGCGTTTACAGTCAGTTGCTGTGTCTCTGTCGGGTCCTGGGCAGACTTGTGCTGTGAGGGGCCGAACAATTCAGAGCAATCTGCATCTGATCCGCACGATCATAGAGGGTGCAAAAGACGATGAGGCCACGCTGATCAATTTAGATCGGTCCAAGGCATTTGATAGGGTTGACCATCGCTACCTTGCTGCTGTCCTGCAGGCCGCCGGATTCGAACCCGAGTTCTGCCGGTGGATTAGCCTCCTGTATCGCTCCACCATTGCCGTGGTACAGGTGAACGGGAAGCTGTCAGGCGCTTTTGCGCTGTCTAGGTCGGTCCGTGAGGGTTGTCCACTGTCGCCCCTACTTTATGCTTTGGAGCCTCTCCTTCGCCGGCTGAGGGACAGGGCGTGCAGTCCGGCATTACGTGGAATCCTCGTTCATGGAGGGGCTTGAGCCAGGGTTTCCGCGTACGCCGATGACGTATCTGCTTTCGTGTCGTCCCGCAGCGACATTGAGGCGGTACTGAAGGCGTTTGATCGGTACGAAAAGGTGACAGGGGCCAAGATTAACCGCGACAATCTTCCGGCTTGCGGTTAGGTGCCTGGAAGGTGGTCGATCTTCCGGGGCGCTCCGGTTGGACTGACGGTCCTGTCCGCATTCTTGGAGTGTGGTTTGGACCCGACCTCCAACTGGAGAAAAATTGGTCTGAAGTACGAGCAAAGGTCGACGCGGCCGGACAGATTTGGCGTCGACGGAGGTTGTCCGTGAAGGGCAAGGCGGAGGCACCACTTACGTTTCCCTCTTGTCCTTTATCGATTGTCCGTACGTCCCCTCTGTAAAGGCCATAGGAAGCCGCTCGAGCGCTCACTATCCTCCATTTTATGGAGAGGACGCAAGCATCAGGTCGTCAGGTCGACAGAGGAGTCTGTGCACAACGTCCGTGTCATGGGCGGGGCTGGGAATGCCACATTTGGTGAGCCACAAACTTGCTTCTAGGTTGGCTTTCCTACGCCGCGCATTGACAGGAGATTCGATTATGGTGGGGATTGTTAGGGACGCTTTCTCTTTCCTTACTATCGGTCCCCCCCCCCCCAGCTCGCGGGTTGAGCGCCATCGTAAACCTCGGGTTCAATCGGATTTCTTTCGCGAGCGTCGGTTTGCCTTGTTGGCTGTTCCTTGGTCCAGTGACCTTTCACGGCCTAGGAAGGTCTTCTATCGTTATTTAGTGGAGGGGGTCCCGAAGGATCCTCTACGTGAACGGCTCGACTTGTCGGAGGAGGAGTTTCGCTCTTTCTGGTCTTGGGCGCCAGCGGCGGATTATTTCAGTAACCCTGAGTTTTCGCTTACCTGGTGATTGGGTTGGAATCGGCTGCCTCTCAATGACATGGTCTTCATATAGGGCTTTGCGGATTTGCCTGACTGTGAACGGTGTGACCTTGGTTTAGAGGAAACGTCTTCGCACGCCTTCTACCATTGTCCCCGGGTCCGCCCCTTATGGGACCCTGTCGGCGAGTTGACGGCTCGTCTCGCCCCCGAACAGCTCGTGCTCATTGATCGCGCATACGCGTGTGAAAATGTGTTGCCCCCGTTTTCCGGGGTGAAATGGATGGTGTTTTTCACGCTGCTGGCCACGGCCCGAATGGTGATTTGGACGACGCGAATGGAGGAAGTCTTGCAAGGCATCCGTCTTTCTCATTAGGATCTAATCCGATTCTTTGAGCATCAGCTCAAGATGAAGATTAGAACTGATAGAAAACGCTTGCATTCGACAGTCTTCAGCGAAAGGTGGTTGACTGAGGCGAGCTTGGTTCGTTCGAACGGGGCTAGCCTTGATTTTCTCTTTAAGGTCAACCTACGTCACATCGAGGTGGTTTCCCGTGGAGCCCTCCCTCTGATTAGGTTAGACAAGCCTTTGTGTACCTAGTTAATTTAAGTGTTGTTCCTGGCCCGTTCCAGGCTGCCTCTTTGGTTATGATCCAAGTCGAGATTCCCAACCACCCCAGTTTGTTTTTGGACCTCTTTTTATATCGACTGGAACAGCTTTTTATTCCCCATGTCCGTATATATTTTCTCCATTTCCCACTCCTTTAGTAAGAGTGCTTCTTGATTTTGTCCAATGGCCAGAATACAGCGGCCTCTCTCCTTCTTGAGGGTTGGACGGGCCCTACTAACATCAGTTATGTTAAGTTCACCTTGTGTTCATGTTTAGTTTGTTATTGGTTTCATCTCCCTTCCCTCTCATTTTTCATCTTTAGAATTGTATATATAGTTTATTATCATTAAATTTTTATGGCATGGGGCGCGTTTCGTAGGTTCCCCTTGAGAGGATGTGGTATTATGGTGTATGGAGGATTGATTGGTGACTGATGAGTTTTTTTATGGTGAATGGGTAAATTGTAATGAGTGAATGGGTCGTGAATCGGATTAACTAGGTATAAGATAGTCAGTTGAGACCAGCCTCAACCCTTCCCCCTTTTCGGCCTTGTGCCATAATTGTATTTTTATGCAATAAATATCCATTTACGTTTTTAAAAATGGCCAACAGTGTTTGAGAGCGTTTGGACATAGATGCATATTCAATTTTTATAACTGAAAAACTGCTAAAATATACAATGTTCCTTGTTAAATGACTATCGACAATAAAATAGAAACCATTGTAAAAGGATTATATCAGAATGGTGTGCGTTTTTAGTTTTGAAGAAAAAGCATTCAGTTAGTAAATCTAATTAACTAAAAAACAATTTCTCATTGAGTAGGTGGCAAATTTAGTCTCAGTTTTTATGAATGATAAAATTGTGACAAGTAAACCTGAAAATATAATATTCAAAATAATTTTATGAACTCTCTCCGGATGTAAAAATATACAAATCCTATGAACATCTTTTTCAACTTTTTGACACCATTATTTTGTGGAGTAATGGATAGCGGCTTAGATTGAGGAATCGGAGAGCCGCGTTCGAATTACAATCGAGTTCGTTACATTCACTTACATTCATTTCAAAGGTGTGAATCGACCTTTTCTCCCCCCCCCCCACCGCCAGCTGGTTAAGTAGTAGGAAATACTGGGTCCTGTAGACTTGGTTGGCAACCGATTTAGGAGAAGGATAACTCTTATTCAAAACCTGAGTGGTCGACGACTAAACCGGCACCCCACCCAGAGCTTGGTCTTGTGGGGAGGGCAATTGGAATCCCAGCAGCTCAAATAACAAGAGCAGTTAAAGGATGGATGGACTCCTCAGCGTCAATGGCCATCCACCTCAGTTATGGGTTAAATAGCTTCAGCAACCTGCAATTGGCCAAGCGTGGTGAGTATGGATATACCCCTGAAGACATTCCTCCAACAATAGTGAAATGGATTTGGATATTTTTACAATCGGAGCGAGTCGAGTTCATAAAATTATTTTAAATAGCATTAAGTTAACTTGTTGCAATTTACCCATTCACGGTGAAATTCATCAATAAACCTTTAATTTACGCGTGAATACGATGCATTAATATATGTGGGAGTGTATTTTTCACACGTTTTTAATTTGTTTCAATTCAGATATTTAACACAGAACCTCGCAGCAGAGTCAGAATTCGTCTCGCGATTTTGATGAAAAAAAAACACACTTCTTATATTTCGCCCTATATTGTAATCAGCTCATTTATTTTCGTGTGCATTTTTTGATAACTGCTGTCGACACAGAAACAAAATAAAAGTTTTAATCCAACAGCACACTTTCTGCTGTTGACACGAATGGTGGTTTTCATATTTCTAATCCATAACCATTCCATTTTTGTACTTCTCAACAAATTTTGAGGAATCAACAAGTTACATCATGACATAAATTTACAGAACAATATATGCTTGTTCTGATCAAGTGCTTGTGGATATGTGAAAGAAAGCAGGTCAGAAATAAAATAAATACTTGGTTCGAATCTGGAAAATATTTTTTATTTATGACATGTTTTCATATTAGGATTTATAGCGCCCAAATTAATAACCATATTTATATTTAATACTGTATACACAAATATGCAAGTTTAAATAATTTTTTTTTAATCCAATATTTAAAAAACTTGAGATAATGCATCGTTTAAGCGCAAGCCATGTAAAACGGTTGTCCCAAAAGTAATGCTTTCTATTTGATTATGTCGTTCCATGATGTCAGAAGCGGTAGGATGCCAGTAGAGGTTGAATCCTCCTGTCAATAATCGATACTTTATACATTACTTTGTTACAGATAACAGTTGTGTAGCAGTTTGGCAAAATGGCGTCCGACATGAATTCCTCCACGGGAAAAATGATATCTATTGTCATTAATTAATAGCGACTGGAGTTTACGAAAATCAGACTGTGGATTAATAATAAATAATTAAAATAAAAATATTTTGTTATATAATTGCTAAGCAATGGTGCTGAGCGAAAACTACTCCAAGAATACAGAGCTGTGTCGTATGTAAATTAGAAGAACTAGCTACCTTTCCTTTTTTATAGCTACAATACTCTTCGTGGCTGAACAAAGAATTAGGTAGGCAAATGGCTACGTAGATAGCTATCTTCCTGTCTGATTATATATTTTTTAGTATTTTCAGATGTGTTTTTTAAACGCCCCACCAGGCTGGCATCCCGCTCCCACCCCTACACCGTGGAAACTGTTAGATGTAGACGTCTCTTCTGCTCTAATAGCTTCATGTCTCGCACATCTCACCTATGGAACTCCCTTCCCTATTACTGTTTCCCTGACAAATACAATCTCCAACGGTTTAAGTGTAGCGTCAATCGACATCTCCAGTTGCCTTGATCTATACACTTCCCTTCTCCACATCCTTTCATTTTTCATTCCTATCTGCTCTCGCTCCGGATCTTTTGTGGCCCCCTTGCCTTGATCGACCCACTGTCTTTCTCTTTCTCCACGTCCCCTCCCTTGCCACTCCTATCTGCTCTTCCTCCAACCCTTCTTTAACCCCTTGCGTGATAGTGGCCTCCGGCCTTGCTTGGGGTGATTTGATTAAAAAAAAAAAATGTCTATAAAAAATTTTCCATGCCTCTAAAACTGATTAAGTTCACGCTGTCACACAATAAAGTTACACAAGTATAACGAAATTTTGATGGTAAAATCACAACTACAGGACAGACGGAGTAACAAATTTTGTATATTTATATACATAATACCTGCTTTTGTGATGGTTCCTTTTGTATACTTTATTATTTTCGAAATGGAACTTAATTGTGTCATGTCACATCCCTGGTTTCTTGGTTTTCGATCTTCATGACATACCTCTTACTTACTTTCCAACTTCATGATACCGAGATAGAAAACTAGCTTTTGTAACTATTTCTAAGATTTTGTGCATCAGTATAAAAATACCTGCCAGTAGAAACCTTCTCAGTGGCCTCGTTTATCGGGCATCACAACAGATATCCACGATAAATGTATTTCTCTGCCGTACATAACAAATTACAAGAGAACGAATGAAAAATGAATTGCCGGTGAGTTATATGGACAAGTAGTTGATTTCTATACAGGTTTACACTTTAAAAATACATTAGTTGGAAACATCCAAATTTATATTTTAAATGATTATTCATATATATGGAACTCCTGAAGTAAACGAAAGGTCCCACTAACAGTACTCGCTGTCATGATTTCTTCGTGTGTGTGTGTGTGTGTCTTCCGCCATTTTTTCCTCATATGTGAAAGTTTAATTTGGAAGAGAAAGATTAAATTTTTAATTTGCTCAAAATAAATCGGCGGAAATTAATTTTTTTAACTATCTATATTTAGAAATAAACGAAGTTTAATTAATGTAAATGAATAAAAGAAAAAAGAAGGTTTCAACATGAAAGTATAAACTTCACAAACATATAGGTAACAACATACGGTGATATGCATGATATATTCACACACACACACACACACACACACACACACACACACATATATATATATATATATATATATATATATATATATATACGCATCGCAATATGTTTATAAATTATTACAAGTGAATTGTGGGTTTGTACCAGACTAAGATTAGGATAGTAAATATCTATATACTTATATAGATATGAACACACACACACATATATGTATAATTATATCTGGTATTTCATAAATACAAATCGATACTCACTCGCATGAGTTTTGTATGTCAATGTATTTGGATTTTGACCTTTACTTTTATAGGTATATTAATAGGACCGTAGCATATGATGAAAGAAAACACTTATTTTACACAACTGATATTTATTATTCTATATAATTTCTTCATTATAAAAACAATACTTTTTTAACGTACGTACGTAATATATAGTAAAATAAATAAATATTGTTAGGCTACGGATTTACTGATTGAACCGTATATAAATTTTATTAGCAAAACTAGTTTCCATTAGTCTGTTTTGAAAATTAAAGACTGAATTAAGTTTCAAATTTTCAAAACAGAATATTGGAAACTAAAGTGGGAAGAGTATATTGATTGCTTCGTCTGCAGTTATGAATATTGGTTCACTGCATAGTGCTAGACAATTTTTCTCTCCAGAATCTATCTTAAATATTTATAAGTCTACCATTCGTCTTTGCTTTGAATATTGCTGCCACATTTGGTCTGGTGCTCCTGCTATATATTTAGAAATTCTTGATAAAATCCAATGAAGAATCTGCAATGATATTGGTCCTTACCAGCCCTGACCTGACATCTCGGCTTCAGACCCCCCCACCGCCGTAACGTAGCTCCCCTGTGTCTTTTCTATAAATACATTCATGGTAAATGTTCTGATGAACTTTTCCCTATGGTACATAGACTTTATAAATTTAAGCGCAGTACTAAATGCGGCAAGATCTCACCATTTTACTGTTGAAATGGCTATAGATGTAACAGCAAGTTTTATGCTAACAGTTTTCTATCGCACTTCTCGCTTATGAAACTCTCTTCCGGCTTCTTTGTCCCAATCAAGTTTGATCTTCAAAAATTTAAATGAAATGTCATCGTTATCTTCTGTTTTCTTAATTCTCGTTCTTTAATTGTCTTCTCTCCTTGATAGTAGTTTTTCTCATATACTCTAACACTTGGAAACCTCTTGCATCCTGTAGTTTAAATGAGTCTCTATTACTACGGCGTCACTTGTACAAATCAAGATACCGCTGGTTCAATTCGCCGTTCTTGCTTTCTGAACACTTCATAACGTAAATCCGAGTTTTCTTCTCTCGTTTTCACTGCTTCAGCCCTATTTTATCCAGACAACACCGCGGTCGACCAACCAATCAGCGTTCTTCGCTTTTATTCTCAGTTACCCAGGCAAATAGCCTTCTCCAGTTCGACCAATCAGCACACGACTTGCTATTGGTGGAAGCATGCCAAACTGTACCGAAAACCCCTCATTACCGCACATACTGCTAGAATTGCTAGACGGGAGAGTAATGCCATTTCCACGGAGCAAAATTGCCGATGTCACGTGCCGCAAAGTTAAGGTAAAAACTTTATTTTACTATGCACCAGATGCAAGCTACTCTGGCTCGCATGATTCTACGGGGCTGTTCACCACACTCCCCCCTGATCTCATGATCACAAAACATACAGTCGCAAGCAAGTCGCTTTTGCCGGGTACTTCGCCGAGGAAGTGGAGCAACACATGCTTCATCATCAGATGAGTTGTCATCAGGGGAGTTAGCAGGATGTACCACATTAGTATTTTGGATGCTAACAGTTGGGGAGTCGTCTTACCCGTTTGTGTCGTCTGTAACAGATTCAGTATCAAGAGAGTGATCAGTTTCTCCTAATGGGGTTGATCTCAAATTTACTAACCACTCACTCTCTTCAGAATCGCTGTCCTGTGTAGCCGTCGGGACCGATCCCATGAAGGGTCGCAAGTCTTTCACATGATGCGGAACTCCATGAGACCCATTCTAAATTTAGTCGTGCATCTCCCGTGGTTTTTTTTCACCCAAACGACGTGTCCCACTTCATATGCTCCTTGAGTATTCTGAGGTTCAATGGGGGACATAGCCTCGATGCCCCATATACGAGTATGGTACCTATAAAGTACATCAGCTGGTGCAGTAGTAGGTGAGTGATTATCTTTAGGCGTAACGTTATACCAGTAGACCGCCTCCAGTATAGAGCACTGCTTTCTAGCTGCAATGGTTTTGATGCTTCGGTGACTTCTTTCTACTATACCATTCCCGGCAGGTGCATAGGCACACCGGAACAGAAAACGTACAACCCAATTACTCAAATTTTTAAAAAAATGTTTGTACGTGAATGCTGTGTCATTGTCGGTCAATATCTCAAGTGGCGGACCCCGTTCGTAAAAAAATGCCTCTAACTGCCGAACTAGTTGATGTAGTGGGCGCCATATCGTGAACCGAGAGGGCCCACAATCAATAATTGTCAGAAAGTGCTTACCACCATGGTAGGTGATGTCCATTGCTAACCTATTCCAGTTGTCCCTCACGTTCAGCTTTCCTTTTCGCCAAGGCACTGGAGCCGGGTCAATGGTTTGGCATGCCTCACATTCCTTGACAACCGCTTTTACAACTTCTAACGATACTGAAGTGTCTATCAACCTAACAAGGTACAGAGTCCTTTTCATGCCCGGGTGTCCAGTTTTCCGATGGACATTAGCCACTTGATGTGGGTCCAACTTGGTCTTTGCAGTGGCGCATACTGACTGCACTGGCTCCATTCCCTTCTTGTGTAGGTTTAACCTCCTCCTTGGCACCCTGGTCAGCCGGTCTGCCAGATTCATGATGTATTTGACCAGTGTTATGTCCACCGTCAAGCCATATTCAGCTACAAGCTCGTGAAGTGTGTTCAAACATCTCCGCACTAGCATTTCCCCAGACGCCTTCGTATTTATTTGAGCCTTACCAGTTAAAGCGTTCGAAATCCACTGATGAACACATGCTGAATCAGTAAAAAGATGTACTGTCGACACCTGCCATTGAAGAGCCAAATTGACACCCTTTCTCGTTGCGTCTAGCTCGGCCAAATTGATGTGCTTAGCATCTCCAGCCGGGCGCAGCCACGACGCATCCTCAATGGCATTTCCATTTACTTCTAATACGACATCTACCCACACGTTCATTTCGCGGCCACTCACACACCAGTCTCCTCCTACTGGATCGGCCTCGCGTATTCTGTCTATTATGTCGGCTAGCATGCAATTAAGAGGCATTCTCAACTTCGTCATCCATCCTGTGGTTAGAGCACTTGCTTGTCGTTTCACAAACGCAGTAGCCACTCGTAGCTAGCCGCAAATGGGAAAGTGGCCCACAAGTTTTCCACATAACGAGAATACGCGCTGGCGAGTTATCCTCACTGGGATATCGGGGATCTCTCCACCTCGCCTCTATCGGAGAGTACCATTGTCACTCCAGACCTGTAAGCCCAACACCTTAGCTCCGTCTTCTAATTTCGTCGGTTCCTTGCATACTAGTCCGTACTTGGACTTGAGCTCTCTCACACGTGCGACAGGAATCAGACTTTCGTTGACATAAATGTCGTCTATATATGCCGATGTGGCATTCGCAATGGTTTCGTCTTGCGATAATACTGCGTCAATGACGGCTTTCATGATGAGAGGTGCCACATTTAAACCGAAACCCAGTCGGGTGAGGCAGTATCTTTGACCCTTCACTATGACAATTTGATAGGGCCACAGCGCCTTCTCAACATGTATCTGCAGAGACGCCCTCCGCAAGTCCAACAAAGATACATCGGCCCCCAATCGTCGCCATTCTCGCAACTTATGTGCACAAACCTCTGAGTTAGTAGTATATGGTTCAACAAAACCATTCAACTCGCGGTAATCCATTACTTCTGCTTGCTCTCTTGTATCACTGCCATTAATGGGATTAGACACTTAGGTGGACCAAGTTCATCTTCATTGGTCGCCAATTGCGACATGCGCATTTGCTCACCAACATCCGTGAGCAACCAGAATAAACCAGGGTCGTGCACTTCTTTCCGTCTACGGCCACCTCAATGATAGGTAGCGCCGTGTTCTTTAGTCTCTTGGGGAGAAGATCGGCGCTGTCGTCTGTTCCCCGGAACCGTTTCCCTGACACTCTGAGGAAATGTGCCCGACCTTGTTGCACTGAAAACACCGCACATACTGCTAGAATTGCTAGACGGGAGAGTAATGCCATTTTCACGGAGCAAACTTGCCGATGTCACGTGCCGCACGTTGATGTAAGACCCTTATTTTCCTATGCACCAGATGCAAGCCACTCTGGCTCGTTTGCTTCTACGGGGCCGTTCACCACACATTCTAGTGTCTTTCTTGCCTTGCTTGGGGCGAAATGATTAAAAAGAAATATAAATATATATAAACATAATTTTAATATAAAAAATGGCAGTGGTAGAAATGTAAGGACATTTTAATATAGATAAAAAATAAATCCAAAATAAATTAGAATTTTTTGCAAATAAAATTATATTTTACTATCAAACCAAAATATCATTAAAACTGTTCGAAATCAATTGACAATAATTTCATCGCTTTGATCAACCAATCGAGGTAGAACTTAGGTTGAATGTTATGGTAGAAAACTGCGTCTAAAATTTGTTTATCATTTCCATCTTTTATATAAAAATCTACTCTCATTGTTTCTTTGTTGTTTCGTTTTTTTTATATTGTTCAATTGAAGGTTGTTTTTTCCGTTTTTACACTAGTCAGTTCATTTCTTGCAACGTATCGTCCGAGACCAATTTTGTCATAGGTTAGAATACGTTTTGTTTACTTCTATGTTCTCTCCCATGTTTCGTCCTTGCACTAGCTGATTAAGCATTTGAGTAAATTACTTTCCCCAAATAATGTTTCAACCCAAATGTTAGTAAGTGTAATCAGTTATCATAGTCATTGAAATAGTCCAGTCACACTTTGCATTATAAAACCCTTCTCTCCTTGTTAAGAAGAAGCTCCTAAAGTTTCATCTTTCCATCTTCTTCATATAGATATTTGTCCAGTGCAGAAACAATTCCTCTCAGAATTATAATGCTGGTCCTGTCTACTTGTAGAATTTAATTGTAAAAGTTATTTTAACGCCTTATTGATCACAATTTTCCTTCTTACAAAATGAATTAAGAAAAAAAAAAGAAAGAAAAAGAAACATGAATATTAAATCTTAGACAAAATGTTTCATAAAAAAAAACAAAAGAAAATAACAGAGCGATTGGTACACACTTTCCCTGAAGCATATACAATGTATTTCCCATTATTCTTAACAAATGATACTATTATTATTATTATTATTATTTATCTCATTTTTTACTTCTATTATTATTGTTGTTGTTACTTCTTGATATATTGTTGCCACTGAACCCGTTGATTTTCTTCGTATTTTTTAAACATTGACTATTGTTCTAAAACGTTCAAGGTTGGGCACTTGAATGTTTCGTTTGGTATGAAATTATATCAAATGTCTATATTCGTTTCGATCTGTTCATATTCAGTGGATATAAAAAGCGTGTGAAGTTACAAAATAAAAGTAAGTATGTAACAGATGTTGCGAAAACCATTTAATCATCTAAATTTCTTCGATGCAGTAGAACTAGCAAGACAACTTGGTGTTGCCTGTCAGTTAATTTATATAATAAGAGTTCCTTTTAAAGAATTTAGTAAGTTATAATGGGATAAAATACGATAAAGTTTCAGTTATATAAACTTAAAATCATTCTAATTTAACGAATATGAACAGTGCAAGGTTTGCGCCAACTTATGATCGGTGTTTAAATTTCACTAGGACAAAATATTTTATCTCATTTTAGTTTCAAACAGAAGGAGAATTTCTACTTAAAATAGTACAGAAATGCCAACAATTATGTGAGCCTATTATTTGTCTCCTACGAACGATTCCATTTAAACGTACTTGCTGGTCATGTCAGAAGACAGAGTAAAGGATTTAAGTTGTAGATAAAAAATTTACTTTCCTTTGGAAATATAGTTCTGTGAATTTCAAAGTTGAAGCTAGTGCTTCTCCTAAAGGGGAACTGATGTAGTGCCTGGGCTATTTTGGCCCGCTTACGACTCCCAATTTAGCCTCTATCTTTTATCACATTCCGTACGAATGGGCATGTGGATAAATACTAAGTTGCTTTCCTAGTATTTTTGTTGTTTATTTTATATTTTCTAGTAAACAAAAACACAGGAAACTTTCTACCTAACACCAGTGAACCATCACGACCATTTTAGTTACGTCATGCGGCTCTTAATTTCTTGTAAATACCCGTTTAGGCACGTACGTACACACGCACATACACAAGTAATACTTTCCTGAGTTATCACTTTCAATACGAGCCTGCTGATTATATGCTCTACAACTGTATACTGAACATTGCTAGAGTCTTTAACAATGAAATGGTTTCAATCCAAGTACATCAATTCTCATAGAGATTTATGTATTCATTAGGAAGTGGTCTGCACAGCTTTACCCTCATTTTTATCCTTCACTCGTCAGAGACTTCACCGCTCAACTAACAGAGTTCGTGAAACCTGCTTTTAAGCGTAAGTCGAGCTGGCACGGGGGCGTCTGCAACAGATGTAGAGACCCCACATTAATTTTCGTACGCGAAGCGATGCAATGAATATATAGACCACATATTTAAACTAACTTGAGAGAGTAATGGACGAATAATGGATGTCTCTATCTGAAGTTATGGTTTCCACACATTCTATTGTTTACAAGAAAAACCAGTTTAATTCATATGCGGTTTGCCTATGCATAAATTACACGCGTCAATACATGTGTGTGTCTATACATATATAGACAAATGGGCTGAGCTGGCACAGGAAGGGTCAGTATTTTGGCACAATCAACATGAACAGGAGTAGAGGTTTATTCCTTGTTTCCTGTTTAGGATTGGGTTTCCGGTTCCTTCTAAAGTCTACTTAAACTCTATACTCCTACCGCTTGTCATTTCTTACGCTAATACAACTTCACACAGTAACTCTCTACCTTGAGCGTCTCTTTTTGTAAATATTAGTAAAAAAATAAAATGAATTAAATTTCACTCAATAGAAGACTCGAGAGCCACTCAAAGTGAAGGGCTACAGTTGAAATCGTAAAGCTGAATGAATAGAAAAGAAGAGGGTAGGAAGTGAGGATTGTGGGGAGGATAGCTAACCTTGACTCTTGAGTTGAATTTCAAAATTGTTGTGGATTCCGGGATGAAATCCGGTACCAATAATAACAAACGTCAAGAATGAAGATATGAAAATAAATGTATTAACGTAATAATACAAACTGGTAATACAGGTTAGTGTATCGGGTATCCACTAGCAGTAGTATATGTATACCCTGGGTGAGTCCATTTGTGTAAAAAGGGGAAGACCCCCTCAACAAAAATGAAGTCCAAATTGAAGTGCTCAAGGAAGTCTATTCCATAAATAGCCGTTCTCGAGAAAAATTGTGTGGAACTTTCTTCTTACATTTAGAAAGAATACGCCAAGCGTATTTATAAGTTTTTGTCTGTAATGTTTGTAATGTTTGCTATAGGTACTTTATGTCTAAAGCACTGGTGACACTAAGAGATGTTTTAAGATAATAGGGGTTTGTTACAAGATGTTTAAGGAGCTCGGAGGTAAAAATACCGACTCCTTGAAAGTACATGAGTAATGGACAGAAACTATATTTAACGACTCATATATAAAATAACAGTAATGAATTAAAATATGAAGGAATTGGTAACGGTGTCAATAAACTAGTATATACATATTTAATCCAGATAAACATATATGAATAACATACAACTGTTGCTTCAACAAAGCCTTCATCAGATGATGTCCCTAGTGTCAGGTATGTTTTCAAGATCGGAATATTACTACAATTCGCCCATGGTGCCTCAGCAGTACCTCATGATGTCACCAGCCTTTGCTGATTTTTCGTCACTGTGTAGAAATTCCAGGTCCGTATTGATGCATCACCTGTCAAATGTTTATGGCATTCTTTTTTAGTCAGGCATGCCGAGGACGAGGAGGATTTGGCAATAAAAACTGGGCATCCGAATTGGATAGAAAATATATTGGGTGTCCAGCCATCTTTTATAAATTGCATTCGTACTTTTCCAGTTTACTTTGATGTACTCAGCTGATATTTCTTCAAAAGGATCTGTTAATTCAACGATATGAAGTTTCAACTGACAAAATCGTACGATGAGGACACTGAGTGGTTAACGTGATCTCAGCTGGAAAAAGGAAACGACATTTGAAATCTATTGTGATGCTCCAGTTCATGCAACTATCAAACAACAATGATTTTTATTTTTTATATTGCATTTAGTGGTTCGTTTCTTTATGCAATTTATTTTCATTTGAGTTGATAAAGTTTTATTGACAAAATCTTTTTATTTTATTCGCAAAATCTTTTTGTAACCGTGGTAAGCCCCTGTAACTGGTTGTGTTTCTACCTGTAGATTTTCAGAGAATATTTGCAACAAGTGTACTACTGTAACAACCCTTTCCTTAGGGATAATTATTTATTTTTTACAGTATATTTGACATTCATTTTTTGTCCAGATACGACGGACACGGGTGCTTTTCACAAATATATACGTACTGATATCGATATCACAGATAATTCTTTATGAACATTGAATAGCTCAGATATTATTAGTACAATGATACACAGCTTTACTGTTTGAGCAGCAGTCATAGTGGTAAGTAAGAATTAAATTGAAAGACCTTGCGTTAGGCGTCTCGCCTTCTGTCACCACCACACAAAATCAGGACAATATCTTTATATCTGTGGTTAATATTAAAATACCACAGATATTTTTGAGGCGCCTAATACAATGTAATTTATATATAATCGTTTTTACTGCATGCAAAGGATGAGAAACATCCAACAGCTTTATGACCTAAGCTTATGTCTAGTAACATGATCATTTTCCGCATTCTCATCATTAAGAGATGTGTAATAACACTAATTACTTAAACACGTGTATGTATTGATCTTAGAGGCACAAGCATGTATGATTGGTATTTCATCCTAGCTAACGGGCAATATTTCGAATCATTTTCGGGGGTATGAGGATAGCAGACATTTACCATGAGAAAATTGCACCGCACACACAAGCTTTAAATTCTGTTTCTTAGCACACTTATAGCATGCTTGTAAAATCTGCAAAACCAAAACAGTTTAAGTATCTGTTTGAAAATACAACTTTTTAGATACTTCGAAAATAAGTAGTGAATATACACTGACAGGAAAAAAATGTAACACAATGAAGGATGTCGATTTCTACTATGTGCATGCTAGATACTCTGAGTAAATGTCCAGTCTTTGGCCATATCACGTTGAAACACCGGTTCACGCCCGATCACCAAAGTTAAGCAAAGTTGAACCGGGTCAGTATTCAGCAGTGTGACCTCTGGAGAATATGAGGTGCTTTAAGCTGGGCGTCAAGCTTAAGCAAGTCGGCGATGGATACAATCTCGCTACTTATACTAACAGGAGATCTCGATATGTAGAGATGGTTCTGAACTGACATGTCACAAGAATTACCAGCAGTTGGGTAAGTGGTGAATGGTCATATCGTGATGTAGTGACACTCACACCAGTGTCTGAATCTGAACTTTAGATCGGGACGCATATTGCATAAGATTTAATGTGATGAAAGAGTCCATTAGAGACAGGTGTCGTGCCACAAACACAATTGGAATTTGTTTACGAGGGATTCTATCGGAACTATTCGTAAAATTACTGCATACATTGGATGTAATCAGTCGATGATGTTTGGATGTTAGAAACTGTAGTCAAATGAAAATTCCTATACCTTTAAACTAGGAACACTTCTTCTTTGTTATCCTCATCACGCTTTCTACTCGGTACGCTTCTTATAATTTCGAACTGGACTCTTTAGTCAATCGACGTTGGTCGATTGCTCTTAGCGAATATTCCCCTGACCATGGAAATTGATGTTATTCTTACAGTTGTTACCCTGAAGAGTTATGCTAACGTTGATATATATTTGGGTCGTCACTTTTGAGTTTGAGTCGATGTAGGCATTGAGCGATCACTTTCTCGACACTGTATGGCTAGTGGGAATATTGGTTTACAGCATACGGATAAACCCATGCACTGTTTGAAATATTAATTTATCCAGGAAGGCCAGTTGTGAACCTTTTCCATTGTGAACTCTATGGAATATTTTGTTCAGTTCCGGCAGTATTGGTACATCTTCTTGATGTGGCCAGTGTATGAAGGTGCCATCTATATTTATATATCAATTTCCTTGAAGAAATTCCATGTATATGTCATTTCTGAAGATAATAACAATCTCATAGCTAATCCTTCTTCCTGTCGGTATGTGATCGAAATCCAAAGAAAGTTACCGAGTAAGAAGAATGACACCTGACGAAGGTCAGTGGGTACAACGACCGAAACATCAACAACACCGAGCATACTGATCCGAATAGCACAGCATATAATATCTGCCTAGTTAAAAAATTCTTTAAAAATAGTCGCTTTTACTTAAACTATACTAAACGCTACTCTGAGTGGCATTTTGCTTTTACTTTTTTATTTGTGGGCAAAAGTAAATCTCAGTGATGCAGTTCCAGAAATAAAACGTCATATTGGTTATACCATTTATATACACTTTACGACCTAGCTATACCAGTAGGTATAAAAATAGCTTTTGGTATATCAATAACGTATGTTGAATATTATCTCGCTGGTTTCTTGCTCGTTGGCTTCGATCGACTCAGCTGGGAGATGAGAAAGATAAAAGAAAATGCAATTAAAACAGACTGCAGATACCACGATGAAATTAATGATGTCAGTAAATACTTTGATTATTTCAAAAAGAGGATGAGTAAGACAGTATGATTTAATGGAGTTGGATTACATTGAACGAAAAAAAACGAGATGGAATATAACCGGCAAAACAAAGAAGACGAAGATTGACAAGAAAAGGACACAGAAAAACATAAGCATAGAACAAAAGCGTTGGTCTTCAAAACAAGGAAATAACTCTAAAAGAGCAAGTGAAACATTACAGTGGACAATAAACATGAAATTGTACAAGATATTCCATTTCGATTATGATTAGAAAATACTGAAAAAAAAAGAGGTTTTAAAAATAAATAGGTTTTAAGGTCACTAAAGAGGGAGACGCTTTTTGGGAACAGAAGTTCATTAAATAATCATCGTGACTATCAAATAGCTGAAAAAATTCGGTTAACACAACTCGTTTAAATAATTACTTATGCAATAAAACTGCTGAAATAACTGCATTTCTGTTTCGTCTGTCTTCATCTTTCCATTTTTATCATGAAACTGACTTGATCTCTTTTTCATGTGAGATTGTTGTAAGTCGTGTTAGCAATTCCTAATATATGCAGCTATTACAAAGAAGACATAGGCATTTTGAAGAATAAAATGTAAAGCTTTGTAATACACATTTAATTTCTCTTAGATAAAAGATTTCGTATTTCTTTTCTTCTACTAATATGTCTTACTCGAAATTAAGTAATTTCACTGAGACAATCGTGATTGCACAACAGATAGTATTTCTCCATTGTATTTAAAAGGAAGTATCAGTGTGTATCTTACTATGTGTCGTGAATACTGAATTGTTTTGTTCAGTTTTATTTTAGAAGAATGGTCCTTTTAAAATCAATATTAATATCATGTGAGGATAAGGATTAATACTCACCAGTTACTCTTAGTAATGTCCAGCCATCATGACTTCATAATTACTTCAATAAAAGACAAACCAAGTACCAGATTCATGTTAAAAATATGGTTAGATGTAACCCTAAATTCTATGCTAACAGTTTCTTCTCTTGTGGAACTCTCTTCAAGCCTCTTGCCTTCCATTCAAATTTGATCTTCAACAATTTAAATGCAATGTCAATCGTTATCCTATTTCCTTATTGATTTCTCTCTTTAATAATGTTTTTCTTTTTCTCATATACTTTCGCTTCTCATTTACTCCTTGCGTTTTGATGGTGTCATTGCCTTACTTTAGGCGAAATGATTAAAAAACGAAGGTTGTTTCACAGTTGAATTGTACACGTTTTATTGAATTTCAACGATACTGTCTTATCAATTTTTTTTTATTATAGCTTTACCATTTCTCACTGAGTAGATCACTTATTGTACATCGGGATTAAAGTTATGAATTAATTGTCCAAAGTTTGTCTTTTTTCTGATATACTCAAGTAAGTTTGACTATCACAGTCACTGTCACACACATGAGTAAATTGTCGCCATTTTATATTTTAATGATTTGATTTTGTCGACTGCACAGTATAAGAGGGTCAGTTAGGCACCATCTGTGAGAAAATGAACACCGCCAGAAATTTGGAAACAGCAGGCCAGACTGTTTGGCGTCCGTGCCGGAAGCTCCAATACGAACATTTCAGAGTGTTTGGGTGTTAATCTGAGGACAGTACAGAGGATTCAGAAAGAGCTGGATGAGTCCAATAGTGATTACGAAGGAAAATTCACTCTGATCATTCTGATAAGAAAAGAACACCTGAAATTTTTGGTGAGGGCCTCAGACTCAACACGGAGGCCTACATCAAGAGCCTTGAGGAGGAAGTGCGGCCCTGGGTCAAGACGGCGGCTGCTGGCAACAGGACTCCACACCATGCCACACGACACAAGCAGGAGAACCTACTCATGACTGTCAGACAATTTCTGAGACCACATCACCCCTAACTCCCCAGACTGAAGCCCCTTGATTATTATGTGTAGAGCGCAGTTAAGCGAGAGACCAACAAAATTCCTTGTAACACCAAAGATGAACTGAAGGTAAGAATTATTGCAGAAATTCACCAACTTAAACAAGGCGACCGTCCAGAAGAGATGCAGTAGATTTCGATGTCGTCTGGAGGCTGTGGTTGAAGCCAATCGTGATTCTATTGAATAAATTTACTCTTTAGTATTTCAAGATATTTTTGTGTAATTTTGGTAAATATATTTGTTAAAATGAGATCTCAGTGTTATTTTCATTTTTGTGTAATTTAGACGACATTTTATCCATCGCACCCCGTATAAATGTGAAAATTCGTTGATATTGACGTATCTGTTTATGTCAAGGGACTTGACCAAAGTCGGTGTTTAAATATATATACTGCCTTTAGGATCAGACATTATTCCGGATAGGTTGAACTCCGTAGTAATAAAACCTGAGAAGGGATTTTAGGAGATTTTGAGGTACACTATACATAATTTCTGTGCTCTCAGTTCACTCAAAAAATTCATGTTGTATATATATCCTCTGTATTGCTATGAAAAGAAATTGTGTAATTCTCAAAAGAATCAGCAACCATCTCATTGACATTATCTACTTGGAGTCTAAGTGTGGGCGCGGGCCCATTGACTTGATCTTTACTCCTTGTCATATAGTTAGAGAAATTAAAAAAAAGAAAACAAAAAATTCTTTATGATCTTTATAGACCTTAGGTCTTCGGTACCGTGAATAGTTTTATTCCATGGAAGACTGTTAAAAATATTTCATTCTTCAGATTCAGTTGCCGTAACCACTGGCATGAAGCAGGCTTATGCCATGGCGTTTGTCCTTTCTAAAATTTTACATTCCCATCATACTTCTGTTCTTTTTAACCATCGCCATTTCAGTGCAAAACCTCTTATCAGAACGAGGGTGAATGGTGACTTCCTCTTCGTTGATGCTGCTGCACCTTTCGTTTTTTTCTTTTTTTTTTTTTCAATATCTAGTTAAGCTTTCGATTTAACCATCAGCATAAAAACACTCAAAGTCTACACCAGGACAAATCAAAAGGGCGAATCAGTGATTCCCCGAGTAAAATTTTTTCTGTCATACCTCTCACCTTTGTCGATAGAAAACTGAACTGAACTTTGGAAGCAGAGTCTAATAAATTGTATCTGGTGATGATGAAATATCCAATTGTATTTCCAAAGCTACTGATGCTTTTGGGAAATACCATCATCGAACGAAATAGGCATTTCTTAGTAAAGCAAAATAAGTGAGTACTAAGCGTTTGTGCTCACCACTCTTCTCTGCGAATCAAATTAATGGATCCCCATACCACACTCACATTAATCAATTTGACGCCTTTCATAAACGATCTTCGTTCTATTTGCAGTTACTTGAAAGATAAAATATATCGCGCGGATATGGCATCGGAAGTATCGTCTTTATTCAATATCACCTAAGGCGGGATGGCTTTGTCATAAGAATCAGTGAGAACGGTCTGCCAAAAGCAACCTTAGAGACTGACTACGAAATCCAGATCTATCAGCTGCCTTATCCAATATGGTTGTCACTCACTGTGGACTTGATTACAAATTAGATGTTGGACGTGTCACACGGAACACAGACATAAAAATTGGAAAACTACTTTTTCTGCTCTTTAACTGAAACTGTTGGACTGTCAGTCATCGAAATCAAATTGCGAGATCATCATGCATAACTGTATGCGATTTCGATAGAAATAGAAATTTAGCAAATAGTTAACTTCAAGCAAAATTCTATCGTCGCCATTATAATTCAGTATCCGAAAAAATGAGGCGCACCATCAAATAAAACTCAGCGTGGTTAAAGTGGCTAAGAATATTAAAGAAAAAATAAAGCGAAAATAAAGGAATGAAAAGAACAAAATCCGTAATAAGAAAAGAAAGTAAATAAAAAGAAATAAGAGAGAAGTTTGAGAAAACGAGGAAAGAATAAGGAGAAGTATGAGATGGAAATAAAGTATTAAGATGGTCGATAAGTAAAATGAGAATAAGACGAAGAAAATGTATAGAAAGAAAATAAGGTAAGAAAACAGCGAGATAAAAAAAAGTTGAAGAAATACAGAAGATGAAGATGATGTGGGAATAGAAGGAGAAACAGGCAAATAATAATAATAATAAGAAGAAGAAGAATGATTGCATCAATCTGAAGTTTTATTTAACTTAAAAATTCCAAGTGAGAGAAGATACATATAGTGTTACGACCGTCTTTTAAATACAAGGAGATTGGCTCACCTGAATAGTCACTATTAGATATCCTGCTTATTAACTGGGTTTGAACACTGGTAGCGACAATTCTATTCATAGAGCCATAGACATAAATCTATGTAGAAAAGATTAATGTCTGGCTATGGAAATCTACTGATAAAACAGGAGAAAAGAGTAGGGTGTCATTTCATTGTGACAAGGTGTATGTGAAAAGGAGAAAGAGAGCGAGCATGTGTGTGAGAGAGAGAGAGAGAGAGAGAGATACTAATTGTGAGGAAAATATGTATGTGTGCACCCTGAATATCGCCCCATTAAAAGCAATCAGTAAACTGCAAATAGTCACGCACAGGATGTTAGAACGGAAACTGACATCAGCTAAAAATATTGATTACAAACAAACAAGTAATAAAAAGACATTCTATCAGACAGCCACAGGTGTTTATATTTGTGTAACTATATGTTTGTTTATTAACTTCCTCTGTGTGTTTGAATAAAACTTGTATTTCTACACACAAATAGCGTATGAAGATTTTAAGTGCATATTTGTGAAATATTTTTCTGTTTACAATAATTTTTTCGGTTATTTTTTGCAATCTTATTTCTGTATTTTCCCTCTTTACTGCATCTCATTTTCTTCATTTTGTTCATCTGGCATTTTCTTTTTTTTTTACTATTTTAGCTTTGCTTCCTTTTGTTTTTCTTATTTTTTCTTTTTCTTTTATTCTCTTCCTTTTTTCCTTTTTCAATCATTTTTCTTAGTTCTAGTTTTTTCTTACAATATTCACATATAATAATTGCATTGTGAAACAGAGATGTGACAATTGTGCCTATATTGGAGCCAATGGAACATCAACGAAAAGTCTTGTAAAGCGACTGGAAAAAAGGAAATTAGAGGAAGAATTGAAACCAATCAAACAACGGCGTTATTAAAATCAGGGAGACTTGTTTTTATTTGATCCCCAATGTCAGCCACCAAATTGTAGTACTGTGAAAACTGAACGGCTATAATAAAAAGATTGGGTATGTTCACTAGAGGTTGACACGCTGTACATAAACAGTAGTAATGGAGGAATATCATAACCGGCTATCGAGAAGATTGTTTCTGTGATGAGGCAACCAAGGCGACTTTCACACTTGGGAATACCTTCACTTGGAGGTCGATTGAACAGACTGTGTTACCTGACCTGAAGGTAATTTTAATTGGGATAGGTGCTGCATTTATCAAAATCTGTCACTATATCACGTACATTGGACATGTTTCTGGTACATTCTTGTTAGTCAAGGAGTCATAATGGTTATACTCGAATTCATATATTTGTACTCCAGCGTCACTTTGTTGGTATGCTGCTCGCTCACTTAGATCAATTCTCAGGTAAAAGGAATGTATCAAAAAGCAAATTAAATGAACAGGTAATAATAATAATAATAATAATAATAATAATAATAATAATAATAATAATAATAATAAGCGCGTTCCCCAGTGAGGAACAAGACGGGGATAGAAAAGTCTGCAACTGGAACAAACTCTACTCACCAAGAACTAGAGGGAAACCAAGCCAAGGACAGTCCTCGCAGTGGCCCTCCATATCCATTAAAAAAAATTCCGCAAAAAGAACGGTAAATAAATGGTCTAGGGGCAAAAATAGGGAAAAATAAAAGCACAACGTAAACGACAAAGTAAAATGCCAATCCGGAAAGAAAAAATAGAAACCAAAATAAATAACCTACGAGGGAAATTTTCACTTCTAAGTGAAGTAGACAAGGGCTCCAAAATTAAAGAAAGAAAAAGAAAACAATTGAATCGAAACCGTGGCATAAAGAAAAAGACTGGCGTATCAAAAGTTAAAGAGAAGTTGAAGCAACAAATTCACGCGAAGGCACAGAGAATCAGGCGTTATGAATAAAGTACCAGATTTTCTGGCAAAACAAGATCTTCAAAAAAGATGCCAAGGAACTATATGGACAACTAGGGGAAATAAAATGGAGATAAATGACCCACCTAATACCCAGAATGTCGATGAGTTCTGCTGTAAGATGTGGGAAACCGGCAAAATGTACAATGAAAGAGCTACATGGATCAAGAAACAACAGGAACATAACACATATAGAATGCCAAAAATGGAAAATACCAATATTTCTGAAACAACCGCTGCCATCTGCTAAGACAAAAAACTAGAAAGCACCAGGAATAGGCCGAATATCCAAATTTTGGAAAAAAACCCTAACCCTAGCACTCACCAACACCTTGCACGGTCATACAATGATATAATCATAACCCCAGAAAAATGTCCCAAATGGCTCACGTGAGAAGTAACATGCCTACTCCAGAACAAAAGGAGAGACGTAGAACCCGATGAACTATAGACTCATCACCTGCCTAACAACAGTGTACAAGATCCTCACTTCTATCATAACCGAGAAGGCATACAACATCCTTGAGAAAAACAATTTACTCCCAGGACAGAAGGGATGTAAAAGAGGAAGTTACGAGTGCAAAGACCAACTGATTATCAATAAAACAGTATTGGAAGAAGTGAAAACACCCACCAGACACAGTTACCCGAAATAATGATGTACCCATCTTCAGGGACATGCCAATTCAAACTGACAGGGAAATGAAAGCCAACAGACCTGATATTATCATAAAAGACAAGAAATTCAGGAAGTGCATGCTTATTGGTATAGCAGTACCATCTGAGAGAAGCATCTCCATGAAAATTATCGAGAAATTGTCCAAATGCAAGGACCTGGAAATCGAGATTAACAGGATGTGGGGAATGAAAACAGACTGTACCAATAGTAATCGGAGCTTTGGACCTCGTGAGAAAAGGAATGGATAATTTTACTAACAGTGTCTCAGGTAACATCAACATACAAGTTGCCCCGAAGACTGCCCTACTGGGAACATCCTATATACTAAGAAAAGTGCTATCAATTAAATAAGAATTCTCCTATAGAGCTTAAGGATCCTGGTTTGGACCCGGCTCTACAAAGCAGAAAACATAACTTACACAAATAATAATAACAATAATAATACATCGCCAAATTCTACGCTTACTTTAGGAAAATATTTTCTACTCAGTTTTATAAATTGCCTGGTAATTAAAAGAAACAACTTATAAAACATCAACTGTCGTGATTCCATATAATATGAAGCAGGAAGAGAACACTTATGTCAAGCTTGGTTATAATGAAAGGATATCCAAATAAGTACTTCGAGGTTATTAATATTTGACTGGTGACAGCTTATATATATATCTCGAAATATAGTCACAACCTTATAATATTGATAAGGATAAAGTTAAAATTATTAAAAGTTCAATCACAAGCTTTACTTGCTAATTAAACAGTGATTACATACAAGTATGATGTTTTGTTTTTCCTTCATCCTTTATAAACTAGACAAGATTTATGCAGATGTATAATTAAAATAATCCAGAAGATATACTGGGAATAAACCACTAGCCTACAAATTGAAAATGGATTCACTAAATATACAAAAATAGAAAGAGGTGTAAAACAAGGATGTGTCTTCTCACTCGACTTATTTACAGTGTGGCGATCCAAGAACGAGAATCCTTACAGGATTTATTATTAGCGGACACAATCTTAACAATATGAGATGTGCACATGATAAGGCTTATAGCAGACATAGATTGGAATCTACGGGAACTCCTGGGGAAGGTAGTAAAAGAAAGGACTAAACCTTATTTGGAAGAAGAGATAGTGTATGGTTCTCAACAAGAGGAACAACCACAAATGCAAACAACGAATTGTAGATGCCCAAATAAAGCAAATACAAAATTTAAATATCTGGGAAGTATTTAAACAGAGGACGGAAAATGTGATACCAATATCGGAATGTGCATTGAAGCGCAAATGTTGCCTTCCAAAAACTAAGTAAAGTATTAAGAAATAGGAAAATTTCGTTAGAAACAAAGAAAGAAGTATTGATGTATTACGTAATATCAGTCCTCTTATATGGTGGTGAAAGCTGTATCAGGGAGTGGAAGGGATGGCGAAAAGACAAAACTTGCTAAGAATTACGAAGGATAGGAATTTGTGTAGAGCCATGATCGCCCACACCCTAAAGAGAAACGTCACATTAAAGAAGAATAGGAATATATTAATGCAAGAATGTAGCCGTAAATTTTATTATGTAATATTCAACAACACTACATGCTTATAAGCATACGCCACAAACGGAAGCATACGCGCGCGCATGTGTGTGCGTGCGTGTGCGTGCGTGCGCATATGTGTGTCTGTACACGTACAATCTGCAGTCTTCTACAGAAATTAATCTTTTAATTAAGAAAATTTTACCATTAACAAGCTGTAGCTGCAGTATTTACTGAATATGTGGATAAGTGAAAAAACTATAAAAATATTTGCCTGGGCATGAAAGAAATAAGCAGTCTATTTGTTAAACTGATAAAATATTTCCACTTTTAAGTGAAATAATTCCGAACGATTACTGTCTTCAATTGATCTCATTATTAATAGCATTGCATCAAATGAATGGCTTCGTTTTGTGTAAGGATCTCAACAGTAGTGGAGTCCCTTGCAAAGCCACCATATACAAAGTATAATTATTTTAGATAAAGATAGATGTTTATTACGGTCAGTGGGAATTCATTTCAGTTGTTCTACGATTTTTTGCGCTCTGATTGTTGTAAAATGTCTATATTTCATCAACAGTTTCATTACGTTTAAGTGATGAATTGAACATCGAAATATGAACCAGTTGTTATTTTCTGCTTACCTTATATGGAAGCTATACATTAAAACAGCAAATATAACCAAACTGATGAAAATGATTTTCAACACTTGATTTGCATATTTTGGGTCCGTCGACTGTCTCTCGCGTCGATTATTCTAAAGTATTATTTTAATTCTCAAAATTCAGTCAAAAATTTTCATTTTTAACACGTTATTTTATTCAGAATTGCATTAAGTATTTTTTATTTTAAGAAAAGAAAATTCTTAAAATGTAAACGATGCAAAAGTGTTGGTGATTCATTCCAATTTTCAATATTAGAATAAAACAAAAATTAATTTAATTTAATTTTTAATATTTTATAAAATCCAAATTGATCAGGTTGAGTAAAGGTAGTTAAAGCTAAATAACTCCATTGCCATTTAACGACAAACACAACCTTTTTGGACCACCCAATGTACATATATCTGTGCGTATGTTAATTATGTATATATTTATACATTTTCACATAAAATATATACAGCTAATATATATATATATATATATATATATATATATATATATATATATATATATATATATATATATATATATATTCGTCTCTCTCTCTCTCTCTCTCTCTCTCTCTCTCTGTGCGTGTAATTCTGTTGTAAATCTGTTTTTTATTCAGTTTCCTTGAAAATGTATCCAATGATTCCGGTTTCTCAGCCTTCAAATATTAAATGAAGAAGAAATGTGCTACGCCTTGTGATTCGCACGCCGCTCAAATTCTTCTAATTGCAAAGGAGTAGTGATTTAAAATTTGACATTTTTATGTATTACCCATAACTTGATATTGTACACACACAAACGCACACACACACACACACGCACACACACACACACACACACACACACACACACACACAATATATATATATAATGCGTGTGTGCTCTTAAACATATAGGCAGGACATATATTGCGTGCATAAAATCATTTTGGTTTCATCGTGGAAGAATTTTCAGCGTTGCTGTCCATAGTAGTCAAATTATTCGTCCTTAAAATACGTCCACAAGGAAACTCAAAGGAAATACATGAAGGCATACATGAAACTTGATGTTTTTAACCAAACTTGTTATCATCAAGTAACACTGCATGATATTTTCGATAGTCCTGATGGATGGAATAATGTTTGGATGGCCACTGGCGCAAACTGCTCTTAGATTTTGAGACGCGAAAATAGAGGTAGTGTGATGTTGTTGGGTAGAAGATAGATGAAGATGCTGTTAATATGGACGCACAGATATAATTGACTTTTAAAAGGCACACCTGGAGTTATGTTTCAAGAACAATCCAAACATTTTCATAAAGATGATGAATTTTATGCACATTTCTTATTCAATGACACTAGTGACCGACTTTTTCGCTCGATTGAAAATTTCTGGAGCATTCTAAAGAGTAAACCTTCATTGACAAGCAATTTACCAGAAAATGTGAACTTTGCAATTCGATTATGATAAGATTTTCTGAAAATGCAATATCTAAGAAAAAAATCAGCGGTGTATGACTTTCAAATCTAGAATATAGAACATATATTTCACATTAATGTTATAACATCATAATAAGATATTTTTAAATTTTTAAATCGTTTGATAAAAGCTCTTCGAAAATATAGGCGTCTGTTTGTTTTATTTAGTCTCTGCCCATAAAATATGGACAGAGATTAAATAAAATATTATACTTTATTCTTGCTACAGTAAGCATAAAGTATAATGCTGTAATTAAATGTGCATGTACATATATATAGATACGATTTTACTTGCATCGATGTCTATAAATGTCAATTCATACCCGCGTATCTTCGTATACTTGTATATATGCACACATGTGTAAATACATGTTGCGTTTTACTTTGTGTGTGTATGTGTGTGTATGTGTGTGTGTGTGACATAGATAGATAGATAAATAAAGAGAGAGACAGAGACAGAGACAGAGACAGAGACAGAAAGACAGTGTGCATATAGTTTGACCTGTGAGTAAGATTATACGCATTCTCAGTATACGAAAAAAGGCTTTTTAATGAGAAAATATTTACGTCGTTGTTATCATCATTATTGCAAAGAAATCGACACATGGGAATCCACTGATAATTTTTTTAAACTTGTCATTGTCAGGTATATTTTTAGATGGAGTTACATCTTTAGTGAAGCAATCTTTTCCTTTTTTTCGTTTGAGATATTCTCTCTTTTTTATTCACTGTTTCATGTTATTCTTTTCCCTACTGCTAGTTATTTGTGGTATTCTCTTTTCTATTTAGAGTTCTCGTAATTCCTACGTTAAATACATCCAATTGCCAATTGTTTTTTTTTTGTACATCACTAACATTGCAGATTTTTTGATTCCGATTTCCATACTATTTATTTTCAATTTCGCTAAATAACCTCAGATTGTCTGTATCAATTTTCCAGCAACCAAGTAAATTTTTATCCTCGTTTAGAGTTCTACAAGATGCATTTAAACAGTTTTATTGCTGCTACGATCAGTATTAGGGATATCTTCTTGAAAAATGCCACTTCTTAAGCTGACTTGGTTAGAAATGCTTTTCTTGCAATTAATTAATTGTACAATAAATGCATCGCTGCATCTGGTTTTCTGGAAATGTTATTCCAGTCTTTAAGAACTCAAGTGAACCGTTTTACCCTTCGAACTATCGGCATATTAGCCGTATACCTATTTTTGGCAATCTAATACAGGCCCTGATTAACTCTGAATAGGTTAAGCATCTAACATGACAGGGACTTCTTTCAGGCAAGCCATATGGCTTTCGCTTCTCTATTGTTAAAATTAATATGTGTTTGCTTACCCAGCGGCCGAACGACGGCGACATTGTAAAAATCCAGAAGAAAAAAGGAAGACGTGAAATTACCACGTGTCTCTTATAGACACGGGGATTCTAGAACACCCCTCGTTAGCTATAAAAAACGCCATCTGTTGGCAATGGCAGGAACGAGTGCTGCGTGTAATAGAGGAGGATGGCGGATACTTAATGGGTATTGCTTCTGTCTAGACTTTTTGTAAACTTTACGGTTAACTGCATCTACTCGGAAATAAGCCGCAACAACGGACTTTGTTGCAACTTCAGCTGCATTCAGTCGCTATCACCGGTCAACCGCGAGTAACCACCTGTTACCAATAATTGCGTGAAAACGCAACACTATGCCAACTGTTGATGTAAAAATGGTTATTTCTGAAAGAGTCTATCACGCTTTAGATGATTGGTGAAAGCTCAAGGTGTTGCTTTGGACATTTCAGAAGCGTTTGACAGGTTTTGGCATGCAGGTTTTCTTCATAAGTTGAAAGGCGCTATGGTATTTCCGGATATGAACTAATTCAGTCTTTCTTATCAAATCGCGAAATGAAAATTGTCCTGAACGGCTATACTTCTAGATGTTTTTGTACTAATCCATTGTCGCCCAGGAATTTATCCTTGAACATACAATGTTTTTAATTTTCATCAATGACTTTCTTGATCTGTTTCAACTTGGTATAAATGCTGACGACACAACCATTTACTCCTATCTCGTACCAGTTCGATAAGATCAAATTGGGAGTTCATTTCAAGAATAACCTACAATCGGATGTTAAATCTGACAAGGAATGGCTTGTTAATTTTAACGCCTCCAAAATAAAATCAACCCCCTGAAAGACTCCTTCCTGTCTCCCATAAGAGTGACACTTTGCGCCTTCTCTGGTGACATGGAATAGAAAGATTATATTGAATCCATTGCTAGGTCTGCTGCTAAGAAAGTTCATTCATTGTGTCGTGCAACAATTCTTCACTTCAGAATCTATCTTACGTATTTATAAGTCTACCATTCGTCCTTGCTTTGAATATTACTGCCACATACGGTCCGGTGCTTCTACTATATATTTTGAGATCCTTGATAAAATCCAAAGAAGAATCAGTAATATTATTAGTCCTGATCTGGCATCTCTGCTTCAGTCACTTTTCCACTGCCGTAATGTAGCTTCTCTGTGTCTTTTCTATAAATACTTTCATGGTAATTGCTAGGATGAACTCTTTACTATGGTGCCTAGACTTTATGAATTTAAACGCAGTACTAGATTGGCTGCAAGGTCTCATCAATTCATAGTTGAATTGGCGAGATAGAACCGTAAGTTGTATGCTAACAGTTCTTTTCTCGCATTTCTCGTTTGTGGAGTTCTCTTCCCGTTCCATGCATTCCAGTCAACCTGGGTTTTCAAAAATTAAAATCCAATGTCAATCGTTATCTACTGGCTTCTTGATTTCTCTTCCATTGTTCTCGCTCCTTAATAATGTTTCTCTTTCTTTCTTATTCTTTCACGCTTAGTACCTTATGAAGTTCACCACATTATAGGAAATTTTCAGTGTATTCAGTCATTGCAATATTCAAGTAAATGAGGTCATGTTGTAACTGTTCCTTTTACAGCATCTTTCTTTGAATTTTAACTTTGAACACAGTCATTTTAATTTTTGCAATTTAAGAATTCTTGTTTTAATCAGGCGTACGTGTAATTGGTGGAGGGTTTTTGTTGTCAGCTATCCGTATTTCTTTTTTCATTCTTCGTTCGTTCTTCTTCGTGTTTATGTATTTCTATAAAAGCACCATGGTTGATGTGTAATTGGCGTTATTTTTAATTCGGTAGTAAACGTTTTTCTCTAAGCATTCATAAGAGATAAATCCAACCGTGAGTTAAACATGATTCTAAATGAACCCTACATTTGATAAACATAAAATTTATTAAATGTTATTAAATTCGTTATACTGACGATTAACGCATAATAAAGATAAAAGTATAGTCGAAATAAAAGCCATTTAAAATAGGGTACTTACTGTAATTTTACCAGTCTAAGCTAAGCTTAATGTTCACCTACTTTGATATAAAAAAAATTCATGAGTTTGCAAAAATAGAAAATATCCATTTTCTGTGATTTAATTCTGTTTATCCATATTGCGAAAAAAAATGTTGGTTTGTAAATACCAATAGATGAAACGAATGTGTCACTACGGTCGTTGTAATGACATGAGAAAAAATTGGCGAATGAAAATTCTCTACATAAGAAACACATTAAAGAATATCTTAAAGTCGGACAAAATTATTAGATTACAAATATTTTCATACTTTTAGCATCCATTAAAATGATCTGAGTGGGAAGTAGAAAAATCGGCAATAAATCATCTTACTTAGCTGTAAACTTTATGTCAGTAAAATCTGCAATATTTAACCTGTAAAAACAAATGCACATCAAAAAGTCTATATTAGGCAAAATCTACGTCCTTCTTTTAAAGTAAGTAAAAAATGACATTACTTTTGTTACAACTCAACCGCAAAAGCGATTGATTTTTTAAAATTCTTGCTTCAACAGAAAAAATACTTTTACGATGTCAAAATGTCTCCTGTGGTTTTTTAGAATATTTCACCAGATTCTCTTTCTACTCTGCAATATAAATTAAAACATTGATCGAAATGGAAGTAAGAATCTTTAAACATACGGGGGTGACGTAGAAAGAGGCGGGAAAAAAAAAGAATAAGCCGACTGGAAGTTTTAAAAAATCAGTTTTGGTAAGAAACAGGCAAATGAAAATATGGTATTCTAATTTAATCAAAAGTGAAAGTAAATATAACTTTTGTTGTGGATTCCGGGATGAAATCCGGTATCAAATAATAACAAACGCCAAGAATGAATATAGGAAAATAAATGTACTAACGTAATAATACAAACTGGTAATACAGGTTAGTAGTTCCAGGAATGCGGGTTAGTAGGATATATATATATATATATATATATATATATATATATATATATATATATATATATATATATAGTCTTGATATCGACGTATCGCTGTATGACTTCTTACTGAGTCTACGTGCTCGTTACTGTGACTCTTGCACCGTCTCTGTGTATGACTCCTCTACTACAGTTCGGGTATTCACTGGCAGTAGTATATGTATACCCATTTGTGTCAAAAGGGGGAGACCCCTCAACAACTTTGTCTCTGTTATTCTCTTTATGTACAGATATACCTCCCTCTCTCCCTCTCTATGTTGCTATACGTGAGTGAATCAATAATTTGGGGCCAGACACAGTTATCAGCTGATTATTTATATTAATTTTTTCACTAAATCAATGTAATTAATGAGGAAGTTATGTATTAAGTGTATTGACAAGGAAGGAGGTTATACTCTGTTGTTTATATAAATGAAGAATTAACAATCTTTTCCTCTTTCCATTTTACGTTCATATTTGTTGGCACGTTTTTACATCAGTGGGGTATTATTTTTCTAAGAGCTCCACCCCTTTTGTTTCATACCTATCTATACCGTATATGTTTCAGTTGTGTTTCTTATTCTCTCTTCCACTGCTTATTTATATTCAGTATATTCTTTACATTTATCGGTGTTATTTTAGCTCCGTTACATATTCTTAAAAGTTTTTGGCAAGGTGCGCTCTAATATATGGTAAATGATGATTGCACGCGGTGGAATATCAAATGAGCTTTATTTCTAGTAGCTCTTTTTACGATATGCAGTAATATTATCAATAGGAATCAATCAAATTGAGGAGCTTTATGAAGGCATATGCCACTATTCATATATATATATTATACACAAATTATTACGGCACATGCTATAGGAAGAAATTATTTACGATACATCGAAGAGAATAGTTTCTTACTGAACATTTATTAACCATACAGGAATAAACTGTTTCAGATACAAAAAAGAAAAGGAGCTACCGTAGTCAGGCATGAACGACATAAACGAAAACAAAAATACGCTATCTAAATCTTCGTATCAGATATTTTACGGTAAGTGATTTTGTCACCATTTTGTGGTAGCTTTGAACAAAAAAGAATGAAGCCCATTTATTTGTAATCATCTTGAACATGTAAAACCTGTCCAGGAAGATGCTCAGTACTGCAATATTTGAATACGGTAGGCCTAATTGTATTGCTTAGAAGCAAGAGCTATATGAAAAAATCAGGTATTCACAAAGAATTCAGGGATCGCACTATTATGAAGGAGATTATAAAAACAAACAGTAATTACAAAAATATCACAATCCGGAATGTTTTTTTTGTGAAGCAATTTCATCGAACGGGGCTTTGTTGACATTGCCACGTCTACACATGCTCACGAGATGCAGGTAGTTTCAAAATGTTTGAAAGAATATTTTTTTCTCAATCTAGCCAAATTCATTTGTATTATTTTTATTTTTATCTCCATGACTTTTGTGCCTTAAAATATATTTATTTGCATTTGTACGGAGAGGAGAAATATATTGAAAATAATTTCATGAACCTGCAAGACACTAACTTTTTCATTTTCATTGCGAAATAAAAAGCTCATAAAATATTCCAAAATAGAAGAGTTTTCCTTCCTGACAAATCTAACGAATCAAAAAATATTTTATTCTACCCACTAACTCTATCACAACTACAACCGAAAAGAATTTATCACAACTACATCCAAAACAAAGACAATCAATAAAAAACAAAACAACCAGCCAAAACTTGAAGGAGGAATTTACTCTATCAAATGCAGGTATTACAAGAATGAATACATTGGAGAAACCTCAAGAAGTTTAAACAAGCGACTATATGAGCAAAAAAGGGACATTTTAAAGAACAACACACAAAACGCATAAGTTGTTCACTGTAACAAAATGGACCACAATTTTGATATAGGGAATTTGTCGTGGCTGAACTAGCGATGAAGACACTTTCTTCAATGCTACTTTGATCAAAAGAGAAAATAATCCACTGAGACGAAAATGCCTGGAAAGTGTCTTCATCGCTAGTTCAGCCACGACAAATTTGCGTTCAGGTTCTTACAACATATCTCCATTCTTGGTAGATTTTATATTGTCACAGTGTGGGATAGTGGGATAGTTTTGAAACTATCTGCGTCTCTCGTTTCGTGCGCATGTGTAGACGTAGCAACATCAACAAAACCCGGTCCTATGAAATCCTAACGGATGTAGCGCGTCACAAAAAAACATTTCCAGTTTGTTATATATTTCTATCTATATATATAATTAAAAGAATCTTCAAAAATGTTTACAGTCAGATATATATGCGCGTATTTTTGCATCTTAAAGTGAAATTTGTTGCGTAATAATGCATGTACTTTTTTATAATTTTTTTTATAATTAGCTGATAATTAGCTGATATTTATAGAAAAGCTCTATGAATTAGTCAGACTGGGAAGAAAAAAGTCACTGGTAGTGATTAATGAAGCAAATATGCCAACACTTGCACTCTGGCAGATAATTTCTTCGTTAACTGTTAACATAATTCTCCAAGTAACTGGCCATGTGCCAGATTTAGCTAATCTCGATGAATATTTTTCTAAAAACAAAATAATCTATGGTATATATTTAGGTAAAATTTAAAATGTCTATACAAATGTTGCTGATGAAATCAAACAAAAATCATCACGCAATAAAGAAATTTATTGGATAAAATTTAATCCGAAAAATGTAGAATAGGACATATGTTGCCAACACACACACACACACACACACACACACACACACACACACACACACACAGGGGTGATTTTCATCCCATTTGTAGGCTATAATAAAAAATTATAAAAATAACGACAATTTAATTTTTAATGAAACAGATTTCTCTTATTTTAATTTGACTTATCAGCATCGGATGTTGTTTGTTATCCTTTATTAAGAAACCTTTGTGTACATCAACTTCGTTGACTGAGCTCTTCATCTTAGAGATTATACAGCATTTAAGGAAAATTACAGACTTGGGATTAAGCAATAGTTATATATATATATATATATATATATATATATATATATATATATAAGAGAGGTGGTATCAGTACGTGGAAAGTTCCCGTACTGTACTTGCTATCATTGGACGGTTCAATGGAAATGTGTATGCAGATCATGATCCGTGGTACAAAGTCTTAGTCAGTTTACCTCTATCCCCTTAAATTGTTATGAGAGGTCTGATAATGTTATGCTGAAACGGTTTTGCGATCTTTACAAATTGACAAATACGAGCAACGTGTCCGAATCACATTTTGTTCTATCCTGGAATTGATTCGTCAGACTTTTTGCGAACATTCTTTAGGTCAAAGAAACACTTTTGAAAATAATGAACGTTAAAAATGACCAATCACCAACAAAAAATGAGTGCGATGTGTCTGTATTTGTGCATGCCCATTAGAGTGTGGACGATTGAAAACAGTTCCCTTTAGTTTTGTGCCGGAGGCCTAATTAGCCCTCCACATGAGCTAGTTCAAAAGTCCGCACGGAGTGCGGCTTTTAAGCTAGTTTATAATACTTTTCATATGTTTTTCACCTACCCTGTCATAAAACGTTACATGGAATATAAGGACGCATTTATTTTTATTAGTAGCAGTATTATGTTTAGTGTCATTAATAATATTATTTTAATAACTGTATTTTTCAATGAAATGACTCTATCATGAGTCTAAAATGACTGATGGCACTTTATGTAATTAATAAATGCCCGTGAAAAATATCATTGACAAATATGAACAAATGTTTCCTCAATAAGAGGGCGGTTTTTCCCATGACACCGCTTTTTAACTACCTTCACTCTTCAGTAATAGTTATTGCTTTAAAAAGTGACGATTAGTATTGTAATAAAACTTAAGCATATGAAAGTGAATTTCTACATTTTCTTTGTTCTTAAGAATTGACAGCAATACATAGTGTAAATAAACAATCTAATGCATAAATAATGTGTAATATTTTTGTTGTAAATTCTCTAAAAGAACAATTTTTGTTGTAAATTCTGTAAAGAACAAAAATGTATAAATTCATTTTCATCATATGTTTAAGTTTTATTACCAATTCTAACCGTTGCTGAAAAGTGAAGGTAATTTAAAAAAATGCGCAGGAATGGGTAAATGCGTCTTTTTCCGTGCTTGCCAAATATTTTTCAATGTCATATCCATTCAGGACGTAAGTGATCTGGCTCGTTACAGATTCTGTGAACGCAAAAGTCATGGCGGAAATTTCGACTCTGCCATCTGATTCTACTTTTCGCGCCGATTCCCGCTACAGTTTCTATATACCCGGCTAAAGCTGTTATTTACTAAACTTAGTTTAATTTTGGCACCCATTGAGAAACAAACTGACAATCAATCTAGCTGGCTAATCTACGTCGAGGTTCCCATCTCCGATGAAAATTTGGAATAAAATTGCAAATTGATTTAATTTCTCCGTTGACTTTATAGAATGTAAATATTTTTAATTGGCGGTTCCTAATTGTGCGTGTATGTGCGCGTGTGCGCGCGCGCCTTTTTCCTAGAAGTATAATACTGTAATGATTTGATGCATGATACAACTTAGGATTGTTATTAAAATCATTAGCAATATGAAATGCAGTGAACAAAATTTATGAAAAACTCTCGAGAATTTGTTATTAACCTAACTTTAAATCACTGTAGTATTAAATAGTATAATTCGACTTTTCAATATGATTAATATTATTTGCATAATCAATGAGAAATCCTCAATTTGGTAACCCATTTGTAAAATAAAACAACACATAAAACATTTAGTCTGGGAAATAATTCTTATCGAGTTAATAAACTTTTTTTCCCCAACGAGACACAAGTGGATAAATGCTTTGAAATAAAAAAAAAAAGGGAAATTCCAGTTGGTGTGTTTCTTTATTATAAAGTTTTATTGCACAAGAAGCGATGATTATCAGAAAGCAATATAAAGGAAGAATATGATGATGGAAGCTTTCTCAAATGGCTTTCAAATTTAGAGCAGTTTGTCAATAACGTCATTATTGCAATATACGTACAATATCACATTTTGTTTCTGATCAAGATGTTATATATAGGTAACCAAGCGTGTGATATCTTTCGATTATTGTCTACGTCCTTTTTATTCTCATTACAATCGATTCAAAAACATTTCATTATTTTAGTGTGAAAGAAGTCACAAATTTAGTCCGATTCATTTTATTTTTTTTATTTCATTTGTCGGATACCAAATTCCCTTTTACGGTGCAGTATAGATGTCGATGTATTATTTGATTGCTTGTTCTCAATGTAATCGTCACATTTGAAGCGGATTAGATTTCATTCATGACTCCATTTGATCATGATCATTAGTTACCGACCATGAAATGCACCTTCAAGTGACATATTTCAATTTGAAAACCTTTTGGATTACTTGTCAGCAGTACAGTCACTAACTTGAAAAAAGTGGTACCATTATTTTACGATCTGTTTCTGCTGCTTTTGTTTTGTAGGAGAAATTCGTGCTGAAGATAAACTCTCGTAATAAACGCATCGGCTACCATGTAGATTTCATTCATTACTGCTACTGTTATACACTTCTAAAGGTTATGTGCTGTATATGTTACATGTTGCTCAAAATGTATACGTCTTTTTGGTAGGGCTTATATTTTTAAAGCTAATAAAAAAGAACATACAAACTATACCCAACTTTATGATCACATATTATTAGCGTCTTCAAAGTGTAAAATATTTTGAAATAACAACTGAAAAAAATGATGTCCCTAAATTATGTAACAAGCATGCTTACATTGTTTTATAAAAAAGAAGTGGTCACATGTGGGAGATATCTAAAGTACTTCAATTGTATGAGAAAGATCACAAAGTTTTGTTCGTACAGAAAAGTTTAATCCGTCTCGAAAAGCTTTCGTGCCTGTAAAAGACCTATTCCAATACAGTGTAACTTGTCGCTGTTGTTTATAGAAAATAAAATATTAAGCGTTAAGGGATGTTGATAGTTCAAGT